>VZSR01002045.1:5126028-5172619 GCA_013398615.1 Brachypodius melanocephalos
TGGTGTGGAGAGGCTCCTGCAGGGTCTCCACCAGTGTCCCCATGCCTTGTAAACACCTTTATTTGTGCTGTGGCATGGAATTGCTCCCCCCTCCTGCCAGGACATTCCTCTCCTGTGCCCCAGTGCTCTCTGAGCAAACCTGGCTCTCATCTCACCCTCCTGATATTCTGCCTGCTTTAAATTTTTAATGGCAAATGTCTCCCACTCATCCATAACTCTGAAAAGCAGGGGACAGGAGCGATGATTTGCACTGCAGCTGTCATTTAACATCAGGGCCAAGGTGACTTTGAGTGAAGGGGCACAATGGAAGCTCAGGTGGATTGGTATTTGTAGAAATTCGTATTTGTATTTGCAGGTAAAGCTTTGGTGTCCACTCTACCTTCTGTTCTGAAAACAGCTGCAACAATGGACTGACAGTGCAATACTTAACTCTTCCATCCTGGCCAAACAAAAGAAATGATTAGGTCCATGATTTTAGTTCATTAAGAAGCTTCACAAGCTGAGAACCTTCTCAAAAGCAGAGATGCATCTATTGGTCTTATGCATGGCAGTATAACAGGGTTGAGGAATGCTTTTTAAAAATGAGACGTGCAAAAATTAACATCAGAAATCCAGAGGCATTTCCAGGACATTGACCTCTGTCCAGGCAAGTTGCAGAATGCAAGCAGGTTCTCGGAAAGTTTGTGTATCCAATTATGACACCTTCCTTAATGAACAGGGACGTGTTTGGAGCAAGCAGCACCGAGCTGATGAGCAGGCTGTGCTCTGGGTGATTTCAACACTGGGTTATGTCGAGCTTCTCAAGAATCCTCAGATGCAATGCTGTCTGGAGTCATCTGCAAAAGCTGAAGTGATGAAGGGCAGGGCTGTGATCAGCTGGACTTTGACGAGACGGATTTGATGGTGTCAGACTGGGCTTTGTGGAGGAATTGCCTCTCTCTGATGTCAGAGAACCTGGGATTTCTGGGCTGTGAATCTAAAAGAATTCATTTTAATTGGTAAGAATAAGGAGTGGGAAATGATCACAAAGCACTGGAGTGGGTGCATGTTTGTTTTTCAGCAGCCTACACCAGGGCAGAGCAGCAGATAAATGTCAGGGAAGCTGAGCTGTCAAGGAGTGAACACAGAGTGAACGCAGAGTGAACTGGTTGTTAGTCAAGCATCCAGAAATGGCTGCTGAGCAGACAAACGGTGGCAAGGAAAGTCAAGGGCAAGCTTGCTATTTACTGAGCATTCAGCTAATTATCCATCTCACTAAATGCAGGAATACTCTTTCCTTTGTGCACTGCAAGAAATTTGGGGTGGAAGCTAGAGTTCAGTAAGTGCTTAACAACTGCAAAATTACCTCCTGTTAGGTGCTCCTGTATTTTAAATTAGCATAACTTTACATGTAGCCTGTGTTGCAAATGATTTATTTTCTTTTTTTTTTTTTATTTTCTTTTTTTTTCCTTTGTTACGACAGGAAGAACACCAGATATAAGGAGAACTTGATGCAAAACCTGGGTTTTTTGCCTTTTTCCCCCCCAACTCCATTTTCATAGCTGGAGGAGCTGTATTATGGCTGCAGCCCACGATGGCTGCCTTGAATTGTGCCTGCCAGTGATGAAATGGAAAAAGTTGTTTGGAGAAAATGGAAACTTCCTCCTGATGGCATCCTTGTATTTGGAGATTTACAGCAGTACCTTGCTCCTACACTCCTCATCCTGTTAGTGTTATTCAAACAGCAAGTAGGATTCAGTAACAAACAGTAAATTATTCAATAAAATAGACAGAATTTATTCTCTCGTTTCTGCAGTAAAGAGTGGTGGTTAAGAACCTTTGATTTGTGACACTGAAACTTTGAACACACTCCCAGAAACAGGATGACTCCAGGATCAGCCAGGGCAAGGTAAGTTAAATCATTGTTTCCACCACAGAACAGCTGAATTGTTGTGATAGAAGTATAAGTCTAAGCATTCAAGCTTGATGTAGAAGAATATTCCTTTTTCTGAGTATTGAACTTACGGAAAGCAGTCCATAAAGAACAATCACCATGCACCCTTTTACTGGCACTGCATTTGAATAACAGCTTGGGAGTGCTGTACCCAGTGACTTCAGCATTTCATCCATTTAGAGAAAAAAGAGCATTTCTGGAGTTTCCATTCACATTCATTCTGTTTCAAAGGGAATGTTTGCCAGCGTTAAAGTGATATTTGCTATTTTTCCGTGCTTGTAGTGAGCCCACAGCAAGTCCTCTGATTCACCTCTGAGAGCTGCCTGGAGTTTGATCTCCTTTTCTCTTCTCTCAGAGACAATCCCTGCTGGGACTGGGTTATTTTAATAAAGACCCCTGCCTCTGCTGCCCTGGCCCCTGCAGCAGCAGCAGGGTTTATCCAGATGTTGTAGAGGGCATTTCCCGTGGCATTTCTGCAATGCTGCCTCTTGCTGTCCCTCTGCCGAGTGCCAGCCCCTGCTCTGGGTGTCTGCAGCTCACTGGCATTGTCATTTCTCATCATTAGCTCCTCTCTTCCCAGGGAATGCCTTCTCATTTTTCTCCCTTTGGTGAAGCCGTCACTCCTCTCCAGCCACCAGGACCCGTTTCCATCCTTATCACAGCTTTTTTTTTGCTTATCACAAGCCGGGTTCCAGAGAGAAGTTCTGCATTAAAATGAAGGGAAATTTTAAAAAATGAGCTTGTAATGAGAGCAATTAATCAGAGCAGTCTGCAGCCTCAGCAGTACGAGTGAGTTTGCTGTGTGAGGGGGGACTGGAATGAGAGGAATGATGAGAAATGAGGAACATGAATTATTTGGGGCTCTGGCGTGGAAACCTTTCTGCACCAGGTGCAGAGAGAGGCTGGCTGGAGACCCTCCCACCCCTTTCCATCACAGGGAAGGGGCTGTCCTGCAGCAATCCCGATTTTCTCAATACAATTCCTTCCTGCTGGCAGCAGGGGTGGCTTTAGTGGCCCTGGAGGTGTCTCAGTTCCTGTGGGAGCAGGGAGGTGTGCACACCTCAAGTGGCTGCATTATTACATTATTAACTCTAGAATGGCTGGCTGCAGGATTCTGTAAGGACAGCTCAAATCTGCACAGTCTGCAGCTTGGAATTGCAAATTTTAAAAATGCCATCTCTTAATTTTTCTGAATTGTATCCAAGTTTTGTGAATAGCCTGAGCCACACTTTGAGCAGACTGGATTTTACTTTTTTTTTCCATCCTTTGAAAGCTGAGTAGTTCTGGTGTTGGGGTTTTGGGGTGGTTTTTATTTGTTTGTTTGGGTTTGTGGTTTTATTTGTTTGTTTGGATATTTTTTCCTCTTGAATACTCTCAGTGATTTTTCTGAATTCCCTCATATTGAACAAATTGATTTTCTAGGTTCCCAAATATCTCAGACCTAGTCTATGTTCCAAGTAAGAGAGGAAATTCTTTGAAGCCCGCAGTATTTTGGTCAAGCATCTCCAACAAACGCTGTGTTTTGAGAGTGTGCTGCTCCCATCCCTTCAATGAGATGCTGTCAGCCATTCCCACAGCAATTTTTTGTAAATTCTGTCTTCCCTGAGCTCTCCTCCAAACTGCCAGGCAGAGCCAAACCTGCCAGGCCAGGCTCTCCTGTGTCTGAATCCCAGCAGCCAGGATTAATGAGCACCCAGAGCATTTCCAGCTTCCCGTGCTGTGTCACCCCTCCCCAGGTCTGTGATTCATGGCTCTGTCACTGCTCCCAGTGACACAGGAATGCCATATAAATGCAAATATTAACACAAACGCCCAATTCCCCCTGTTGGCTGCTGATAAGGTGCTCATCCAGATGGCACCAAGTGATTTAAAAGTGGAGAACAACGTTTGGGAGGAGGTGGGAACTCCGTGGTTATTCTTGAAGCTCTGTTTTCTTTTTCTTATATAGGCTTTAATTGGGAAAAAACCCCAAAAACCGACAACTTTGGTTTCTTCCTTGGCTATCTTTGTGTGCACCAAAGGTAGCTGGTTTGCTACCTATTTTGCTGATTATTTAGATCAGAAGGAGGATAAATGCTGGGCTGTGTTTGGGAAATGGTTGGGTTTGCTGTATGTGGGAGTGTGTGTTCTCATGGGATGCTCTGGAAAGGAAAGAGGGCTCCCTTGGCTGGGTAAACACGGGTGATGTTCACTTCTAGAGCCAAGATGAGATAAATAACTGTGGTGTTCACTTCTAGAACCAAGATAAATAACTGTGGTGTTCACTTCTAGAACCAAGATAAATAACTGTGGTGTTCACTTCTAGAACCAAGATAAGATAAATAACTGTGGTGTTCACTTCTAGAACCAAGATAAGATAAATAACTGTGGTGTTCACTTCTAGAACCAAGATGAGATAAATAACTGTGGTGTTCACTTCTAGAACCAAGATAAGATAAGTAACTGTGGCTGGCACAGCTTGCACCCCAAAAACGACATTAGAGCCTCTGACTTGTTTGGTGAATACACCAAAGTGTGTGCAGAAGGGAAAAAGCCCCAAAAATGAGGAGTTTTGTCAGAAGGGGTTGGAAGTGACTGCCCTGTGCTGGGTGTGCCCTCTGAGCACTGGGGGCCAGCAGCAGAATTTTGGCATTGAGATCTCTGCTGCGACAGGTGGTAACGAGCTGACCTGGCACCAAGTTAATACTCAGCTGTGTACATTAAAAACGGGGTTTGGCAGTGTTTAATTCTGTTTCAGCTTTGCTCCCTCTGAAAGAACCTCCTTTGGAGGGTGTGGAGGTGCTTTGGCTGCTTCTGTAATCCTTAAAACTCATTAACACAGCCCTGGGATGCCAGACTGAGGGGAGGGTTCCTCTCCCTTCATCTTCGTTAGAATCCCAACGTGAGAGCAATTTATTGTGCCCTTGGAGGGGACAGCAGGGCTTTGGAGGCATATTTCACCATGGATCCTTGCTTACTCAAAATTCCCATTCAAACTTGAGAGATTTCCTTAAGTGAAAAAAAAAAAAGAATAAAAAAAAATCCACAGGACCAGGTCTGTTATCTTTAATGGCAGAAAGACAGAAAGCTGCCAGCTTGAACTTTGCTTTTGACAGTTAAGTACCTGTGTTTCATCTTTAAAACAAACTTTATCATTCTATTACAGGGAAAAAACCCCTGCAAGTTTAGTGAGGCTGCAAATCAAGGGTATAGTATGTGGTGTTAATGAGGAAAGAAACCTGGCAACTCAGTGGGAGGGAGAAAAAAGGAGTTTATTTTATTACCTTTGTCTTTACTGTAAGGTTATGGAAGAATTAGGTAGAAAAGCTGTGCACTTTATGAGAAGATTTTGCTGTTGAATATTTGCCTACCAACGAGATATTCTGGGAATCACAAAGACCTGGAGGAAACAAATGAGAGGATGCAGGAGGGAAATCTGGAGTTCCTCGAGACTTCAGCCACTTTCATCTGACAGACCACGAAAATCAGACAGGTCCTGACCTCTAGGGAGTGAAAACCCCACTCCCTGCTCTGTGCTGCTCTCCTTGGGCTCCTTCCTCATCCAAGTTCTTGCCCTGTGGAGGGAGGGATGGGCTGAGGTGAGTGATTTCTTCTCTTTCCATATATTTTGCTCCAAAACCTCCCAACACAGAGGTGATTTTCCCCTCCGAGTTTGTGTAATATGCCTGAAGAGCATCGCTGCATGGTGCCAGGAAATACTCCAAAAAAACCCTGCAGGAATTTAAGCCCCTCTCTGTCCTGAGCCCTTTCCTTTGTGCTCTTCAGTGGGGATGCCCTGGCTGTGCTCTGCACCCAGGAAAATCCCAGCAGGTCCTGGCAAATGTCTCAGGGTTTCTGGGATGGAGATTCCAATGGCTGTGCTGGTGGATTTTCTAGAAGTGGATGGGCAATTCCTCCTCTCTTCGTCTGAGAGGCAGCAGATCCCCTGAAACCAGCCAGGCTGGGCTGCTTTTGAAGCCCTGTTAAAGGATCATGTGGAAATGCCTGGTAGAGAGTCAGCCTCACTGTTATTCTGTGCTGTAAATGTAAAAGCTTTTTTGAAAGGAAAAAAAAATAATCTAAGGATGACCCCAGGACCGGAAGATCTGATCCTCTGATCCTCAGCCAGGCTAAATTTGCATGGAGTGCAGGAAGAAAGAGGCAAACTTAAATAGGGACGAGGTTGTTTGTCATGATAAATTAATGCCCTCAGTTGTCAGCTGTGAGGTGAGCAGCACAGCACCACCCTGAAGCAGAAAGGAAATGTTTTCCAGACAAAACGTGTAGTGTGTGTCCTCAGCTGGCTGCAAACTGCACTGAAATAAGGCATGGATGTCAATAACCAACCCGTGTCAGAGACATAAATTAATTCAGCTCTGGTTGTTGGTCTTGTTCACTTCTATATTTTCATCACTGGCTGCTGGAATTGAGTTTATTTTATAGATCTTGTAGGTTGTGAGATCCAGAAGGGGCTGCAGCAGCTTTGCAGAAAACAATCAGAATTCTTGGTAATCTTGGGAACTCTGGCACTCAGTATGGTCAGGTCTTACACTTATGCAGATATTCATGCAAATGTACACTTTGGAGGAATAAAATCCCAAAGTGCAATATTTTAACAGGGAATAATTAGCTACTCATTATTAGTTGAGCCTGCAGGTTTTCCATCATAAACTGAACACGGGTTACCATCACCTTTACCATGCCAGAGGTGACTCTGGGGCAGCCCAAGAACGGTGTTTAAGGCACAGGATTTGCTCATTCCATCTTCTGTGCCGCTGTTATCACAGTTCTCTAAGACAAGTGATGGACCTCAGCCAGGGGGAATGCCAAGGGGTTTTCTCTGCTGAGGTTCTTTTCTTGCTTACAAGATGTTAAGTACTGGAAGAAGCAGTGTAGTCTTCTTTAGGGGAAAGGAAACGGAGAATTTTCAACATATTTGAATACACAGAAAGATTCTACAAAGAGAAAAATGCTCCTTTATGCTCACTGGACTGTGAAAAGACATAACAGGCTGAGTTTATATGTGTGCCTGCAGGCAGAGATACTTAGATCACACCTCAGAAAACTTTTCTAGTAGCAAGTGCAGTTAATAATGGAATGAGGTAATATTGTGCTCTTGGGTAAATAAAGGTTTCTGCTTGGGGCTCTTTCTCCTGGGAAATGCAAGGATTTATCACAGATGCATTTCTGCAGCCCAGCCCCAGAACCTGCCCAGGGGACTGCAGGGTGGTTAAAGGGAGTCCTTCACCCTAATCTTCACCTCTAAACTTTCAATTCCTCTGCATTTCTGTCCTCAGCTTTGCTCGCAGAGGCTGGACCACCCATTGTGAGTCATTGTCCCATCAGAATTTTTACTTTTGTACTCTTTCTGGTGTTCAGCTTCCTCCACCCTCTCCAGTCTCCTCAGTTCAGTCAGCAGCAGACTCACTCTATTTACAGAGAGAGGGAAGAAGATTTCCTGAGTGTGGCTGGGGTGCTGCAGTTCCTGAATTGTCCTGAGGCAACCTCTTTCTTTCCCTTAAATGCCAATGTAGAGCTCATTGAGCATCAGTGTGGAATTAGCTGGATGAAGCTGATCCTCTGCTTATGCAAGAAGAGGATGATGCAGAGAAAAGGGGAGGAGTTCTGAAAATTACTGGGAAAAACTCGCCTCTGTTGAAACCAGGGAGATTTTCATTGACTTTGGTGGGGTCATAAATTCACAATAACCCTTGTATTTTGGCACAAATTGTTAAAGATGCAATAACTTCCCTTGTCAGTGTACAGGAGAACAGAGTTCTGTGAGTCTGGGGATTCACAGAGTGATGTGTTTCAATATGTGGGTTGCTAAGTTGTTAACTCAAATGCACTGTGAGTACCATCTGAAAAGCTAATCTAAAGTAATAAAGTTAATGTGCTCTCGGAGCATCCCGAGGATTTGAAGTCAATGCAGTTCTTGAATGACGAACATAATTTCCAAAGATATAAAATAGTTTATAAAAGCACGTTGGAGTCCATTCTAGAGGAGCATCTTACTGCTTTTTTTGTCAGTGGAAATGAAATCTTTGCTGTGGCATGAACTTTGGGTTGATCAATCTCGAGTGTAGTCACAAATACAATTTGCTGTTATTACAACAATTTGTTGTTTTTAAAGCACCAGCAATGCTCTCGGTAATTTGCAGGTAGGTGTTCAGACAAAAGCTGTTCCCCAAAGGAAGTAAAATACACTTTTTGTAGATAAACACCACACGTGTTGTGTGGCAAACAGCACACTGAGCAGGGGCAGGCTTTAGTAATGAACTTTGATCCTGCAGGGACACAAAAGGGAGAAAATCTTTATTGTTTCCTCCAGTGTTGTATTTAAACCTCCTCGTGCATCTTTTCCTGTTCCACTGTGCTGCCTCCTGTATATTCCATTGCCTGGGGCAGAGGGAACTGAACCTGCAGGATTTTCCTAGGAGAGACATCGTCTTTTCTGCCATGGCAAACAGTGCCCTCCTTTTCTAACCCTTTTCTCTCTCTTTGGTGCCATAGGTAATTATCTGTTACATCGGATAACCTATTATTGATAGGTTTTTTTCTCTTTATGTTCTACTTATTTCACTCTGTGTTTGGCTGTCCCTTTATTTTGCAAATGGAGCAGATGCCAGCATGACTCACCTGCTGATAAATTGTTTCTGTGTTCTATGAGGGAAGAATCTTGATAATAATTTCCAATTGCTCAACATAAAATAGTTTTTAAACTTAAAACTGAAGACATGAAGGCTTTGGAACTCACAGACAGAAGTCCAAGAGGAAAAGACGACATGGCTTGGATTCACAGCCACGGCAGATTGGTGTGACAAAGCCTTTAGTCTGTATTTTGGATAGATGTTAACAGCTCCCACTCCCTGCCTCCCCACAAAGTTTATTTTTGGGAAAAAAAAAAAAAAAATGTTGCAGTATTTTCTTACACAAATGAATTATTTCGTTCTTTTGTGGGACGTCACGTCCTACACATCTTCCATTAATTTGGAACTATTATTGGAGGGAAGAACTCCTCACTGTTTCTTGTTATTAGCCTCAATTTGAAAGCCACGAGTTACATTCTAATGTTCTGATTTTTTTCACTGATAAGTTTAATCAGTATTTTTTTTAAAGTCATTTGAGAAGTAAAACAGGATTTTTGTCTCTCTCGAGCTGAAACATTCTGACATAGATTTTCACCACAGTGAAAAGATTTCACCATTGTTTACAAACTCTGTCCAGCCTCAGGTGATTTCCATTTTCTTCCCTTAGATGGTGCTAATAAGGTACAAAAAGCAGCCCCAGACTCTGCAGTGTTGTAGAAAGAACACGAAGTCCAATGAAGGCTTGTTTGGATTCTGTGAGCAATCTCCTTCCTCCCCTCTGTGCTGCATTTCTGCCTTTTTTGTGCTTGTTCAGGCTCCAGAATGACACTCCATAAAAGTATCAAATTCGGGAAACAATTACATCTGATGACTAGATGTTCGTTTTGGAAAACTAGAGGAACAAATGTCTGGATCTGAGCTGCAAAACCAACAGACTTTGCATTGGCTCTGTGCTCTCCCAGGGAAAATGTGGTTTATTGGTAGCCAGTGTTATTCACCTTTAATTAGGGGCTCTCACAAACAACTTTTTCTCTATCCCTGTGCACAGAAGCATAGAAAAATTTGCTCAGTAGAGAATGAAGAAGAGAATCTCTAACAACTTTTCCTCTCGGTGCAAGTGTCAAGGATGTGTGGACCACCCTGAGTAACCATATTTGTATTTTTTCCCTCCCTGTCATCCTGAGTATCAAGCTGTAGAGGAGCAATTGCTTTATGAAATTTCACCATAGCACAGGGTGAAGCTCTGGAATGGAATTTTGCCACATGAGGGTTTTACCCTCTTCTCAGGGTAATTTAAAGCACAAGGCACATATCTCATTTAGAAGACAAGCCACACATCTCACAATTTTGCATGTCCAGTGCAGAGGTGAGAGCTTCCAGAAGTACATCCATGGCCTGAAGACCAGGATCAGCAGGAAAAGTGACAGCTCAGCAGAGGCATCCAAGCCTGCCCATGCCTTTGGCAGCAGAATTATCCTTTTATTCTTTCCCCCCTCACCTCATTCCCCATTTCCCGGGCAGTTTCCAGCCTGCCTGCTGGGTTGGGGTGTCTGTCGAGCACATCATGAATTGATGATGACTGCCCATCCCTGCAGGGGAAGGGACACAGGGCTTGGGAGGGCAGGGATGGCAGGCTCTGGGTGCCCAGAGGAGCCAGGCACTGTCCTGATTCCAGCTGTGTCCTGCCTGCCTGGGGGTGCTGCCACCATGGAACCGGCACCTCGCTCTCAGCAGCAATAAAATATCCAAATTCACCCACAATGCATGGATGAGAGAGACTTCAGCGTTTATCAAATCCACTCAGCTGGATTTCAGCCCTGCAGGTCAGCCCAGCAGTGGATCTGTTTCCTTTCTGACCCCTCACTCATATTCATTATTGATTTTTCCTGAAAGACCTCAGGGCAATCACCACACGCCACTGTGTTTTATCCTTTCCAGAGGAACCTTGAGGGAAGTTTCAGGACGGTGTGAAATCAAGGAGCATTCACCCCAATCAAACCCAGCCAACACTCTCTGCTGCCTTTGGGGTGCAAGCTGAGAGTGCTGTCCTGATTGGAGTGCCTCTGATTGCTGATGGGTGTGAGCCCCACATTCCCAGAGCCCCTCTGCCCCCCTGGCTCCCTGGGACAGGCCAAAGTGCCCTTCTGGGCTCCTGTGAATTTACCCATCTTCTCCAGGCATTCATCCATCCTCTGCCTTTTCTTTCTTCTATTGAAGGACCACTTTACAGTGCTCGTAGCAACCAGACCTAAAATCTAAACATTAAAGCTCTTCTTTACCCTTTCATTACCTAATCTTACATTTTAAATTAAATCAGTGGCATGGGAATGGTTTCCAAGAAAGATGTAAAGTTAAGTTTTCCTCTGGTGAAGTCTGGGACATTCAAGCTTTGTGAAAACTCTTTTTTTTTTTTTTTTTTTCTTCTGCTTTTCCAGCTCAGGCCTCCTACCACATCACAAGGCTTTGAGTGTAATTATTACACACAGAACCATAACAAAAGAATCTTACTAGTTTCCAAAGGTGAGGCCATGAATTTTTAAGCAAAGAGAATCAAGGGGGCTTGTGCAAGGTTGTGTCTCTGATGATGAGAGTTTAGTTAAATAAACATATTCTCTTTTGACATTGAGCCCCAGCTCCATCCAGTGCCCAGTATGGACAGGGATCCCTTAATGAACAGAAGTTCATTTTGGTTTTCCTCAGTGGCACTGGGCTCTGTCAGGTTTTCCACCCTGATGACTGCTCAGAATTCCTGATTTTCTCTTGAGTTACGTGACACTCATCACAGCATCAGGGCAAATCCCAGTTCCATGTCAGCAGGTGAACTCCTGTAGCACTTGTTTGGTTTGTTGGACCATGGCATTCTAATTTGGAAATCCTTGGAATTGTACCTGATTCCTAATGCTGCTCTTTATTCATCGACGATTCCCTCAAAAGCTTTATTCATAAATTGCCTTCAATTCTTAGATTTCTGTGTTCTTGATGTTCTTTGTATGATAAACCATATAACAGCATTTTCCCAAGTCTCCATTTAGCAGAGCAGCCCCACTGCAGAGCTGTCCGGGGTTAAATCCTGCCTTTAGGCCAAAATTTGGGTAATGAAGGTGCTGTAACTGCACCTAAATGATTGTTGTTATCCACGGTAACATCCACTGATGTTCTTAACGTGCTGCTTTCACATTCATTTGGCCATTCAGAGGAAATGGCTTTTGCTGGAGCTTTGAATTTCATGGTTGTGTTTTGGTTCAAAGGCTCAGGGGGAAAATTCTCAGTGCTGGCCAAGGGAACACCAAGGCTGACACTGCCCTTAAAATGCAGATTTCCTGTGCACATACTGGCTAACATCTGAGGGTTTTGATACAGAATAGCTGATGGTGCCAGGTAATAATAAATGGGATCAGAATTGCCACCAGATGCATCCAAGTTTCAGGGTATTTTTGGCAAAGCTGAGTGACTGTTGCAGGCAGATTGGACAGGAGGGATTTAGTGAGAAACCAGTGGGCAGATCAGCAGCATTTTCAGCTTTTGGGTGTTTGATTTGCAATCTTGATGTTTAATATGGAGTTCCTCATGAAACTCCTGCTTTCACATGGTTCATTTTTAAGGGATCAAGAGGGATCAGCTCAAAAAACAACTTGTCATAGTTTAGAGACCTGTGCAAGTGAAATTGCAAACCCAGCTCCGCCTAACAGATTGTTTTCTTGGAATGCTTTAATTCCTAACAGTTTTATGATGGAGAATATGTATAAAGAACTTTAAACATTTTCACTTGCTTACTTCACAAGGTTTAAGAACGCTGTTGTTAAATTATGCAGGATGGCAATCCTCTTGTGAAGCTGCTGTAATAACCAGTCAAGAAGAGCTATTTCTGCAAAGGCTCATTAGTGTATTTCTAAGTGCTCACAACTGTTACCAAACTCTGCTTTCTACATAAATATTTTTAGTGTTTGAGACAATAGCTGCTCCATTTAAAAGAATGCTGGATGATGTCTGGCACTGTAACTTTTTAAACAATAGTTAAAGACACTGGCTTGAGAATACTTGTATGGACAACAAAAGGATTCTCTTTGTTGTGAGTCGTGAGGCTCTACTAATTAATTCTACTTGTTAATTCTTGGGCTCCTACCATCTCTGAGCCAAGAATTTTGACAGAAGTGTGGTTTTTTTCACTTGATAATTGTCACTTGCATTCTTTATTCTTCACATCATTTGCATCAGGATTCATTAATCTCCTTTTTAAAACAGTTGTCCAAAGGAAATGCAGAAACAATCACACAGAGCCCTGGTGGCCTGGCTTGCTGCATTCATAATGGGTAGCAAATATTCATAAGTATCAACTGGTTGCAAACTAACCACGTTGACAGCAATTCATGGAAACGAACTGGGAAACATTTATGGACAAGAAATAAATACACAGCAATCAAGACTGGCTCATGAACGACTTGCCAACCCAAAAAGGGGTGGATTTTTTCAGGAATATGGTTCTGAGCAGTCATTACCTGCAGAGATCCCTTGAAAGGTATCAATGGCTATATATATATATTCTGGTTTAAGCTCAATTACTTGCACCCCTGCTGGGCTGCAAAGGCACAAAATTCAGGGCAGGTGTAAAGCAGAGTGCACTGTCCAGGGCTGGAGAGGGGAAAATGACTCTCCTCAGTGTAACAAGCTAGGATGGGTCAGGAGATCTCAGGGTTTTGAATGCTGAAAAATAAAATCAAGGTCGGTCTCTAATTAAGTGGGACCTGGAGTGAATACAAATGATTCCATTCACCAGCAGTGTGACCTGCTGGGGAGGAATTGGCTCACAAAGGTGTTTTTGTGGCTTTGCTGCATCCCCAGCTTGAGCTCCTTTAATGGCAGAGCAGTTTCAGACCGATTTTAATTCTGCCTGGGTGGGGCCAGGAGAACAGCAACAAAACTCCTTCCTTAGGTTTGTCTGTCCACCCTTTCCATGCTGGATTTATCCTCATTCCCTGGGAATGACCACTCTCCTCAGCCAGTTCCTTTTGGTGATCTCATCAGTGTTCGACTGGCAGAAAAATACAAATAGTTCAGTGCCAGAAATGGGTGTCTGCCAGGTCAGTCAGTGTCTCAGGCACATTGTCCCTGAGGCCCTGGAAAAGCAGCAGACCAAATGTGTAAAATAACACACCTCTTCTGGGTTCTCTCCCCCCCAAAAATGGGGTCTAAAAAAAAATTAAAAAGCAGTTCTACACCATCAACTTTTTCAGCTGATTTGTGAAATGTCGGGAGTCCAGCAAGCCTGTCCTGCACCAAGAGTAAACTTGGGAAAGGTAAAGAAACTATGTCCAAAATCATAGAAACTATGTTCAAAATCCTGGAAACTATGTTCAAAATCCTGGAAAGTATGTTCAAAATCATGGAAACTATGTTCAAAATCATGGAAACTATGTTCAAAAGCAAGGGAAGTATGTGGCTCTGGAAACCCTGACTGCATTCTCCAAAGGGAATTAGCCAGTGTGAAGGGCAGGTCCTGGAATGACAGATTTTGGCTCTGCACTCTCAAGTTCTTCAGCTTCCTCTTGAAACCTTTTGAGATACAATTTTTTAAAAACATGAATCACGTAAACCTCCTTAAAACCCCTTCAAACCCAGGGCAACAAACCTCACACAAAAGGTTAAAGCACAATGGCCACAGCCTGAGAGAATCCACCAGCTTCCAGTGGGAGTTGTGGGACAAAAACTCTTCTGAAACTTTGGTCCATCTCTCTACTGTTACTCCTCCATCTTAAAGGGCTTTGGGACCCCAAAATTTCTGGCCGTAGAGATTTTTTTTAGGTGGCAATGGCGATTTTCCTTTATAGATGAAACTAGGGAGAAACACAGGGAAACTGGGTGAAAAGTAAATCTGCCACAATGGAGGCTTTTCAGCAGAAAATATCAAAATAGGGAGATAATGCAGCCTCTTCAGCAGAGATGGGCAAAGCACTAAGATTCAGCAGCACGCATTGTTCAGCATTTCTGCAAAGCAGTAGTCACTGAAAGGGCTGATCTGTGGGTGGTGAGCAATCAGTGAGATGTCCTTAGATAGAAATGGTTCAAAGGCTCATTTAAAAGCAACCTTTCTTCCATTTGGGTGAGGAAGAGCAGCGGGTTTATGGTTTTCCTGTGGCTGGCAGACTTCAATTTTTTACTCTGGAAAAAAAAAAAAAAACCAAAAAACTTTACAAATGCTCTTTTTTTGTGTTGTTGTTGTTGGCTAATGTGTAAATGTGAATTGCCAAAGACAATGCAGTCATGTAAAAAGGACCATCAGGCAGGCAGAGCAGGCAGGCTTTTGGATGAGCATGCAGGATAAGGGTCAAACAGGCAGATTTTTAATTTGACGCTTTCCCAGCAAGAAAAAAAATATCTGTAAGGAAAGAGGGGGTGAGGGGGGAATGCACAGCAAGGGGAAGCAACCACAGGAGTCCCTGAAAAGGAGTTGTGTAATGATTATTTGACAAGGCTTCCTGGATGCTAACAATCCCATTAAAAAATAAGTTGGCAAAAAACCACATTAGGATCCTGAACTGACTGAAAAATGAAAGAGGAGAAATGAGGAGGGATTAAAGGGAAGCTCAGAAGTAAAGAACAACCACTGAGCGTGTCCACGGTGGGGGTCTGTGAGCCTGATGGGGAGCTCGGGGTAATTAGCCGTATTTGACTTCTTTCCTATATTCAAAAATACTTTTCTCTCTCCTCTTCCCCCCCTGCATTTTCTTGTAGACCACGAATTGTTGGAGGTCACAGCCTATACCCAGCTTTAGGCATTGTAGTCGCACATCATTAGAGGTAATTCCTGCCTGAAGAGCTTTAAATCTACATTTAGCAGGCAGAGAAGGGAAATAGTGATATCACAGGTCTGCAGATGAGAAGCTGAGGCACACAGAGGTGAAGGGGTGGTCTCACAGATGTTCCATTTTCATTGGGACTCCTATGAAAAAATGGTGTTTTCCCAGAAATTGTGTTTTTTCCAGAAATCCTGGCACCTCCAAAGTGATAAAGGAATAGAATTGTTTAGGTTGGACAGACATTGCAGATCAAATTAACTGTTCACCCAGCACTGCCAAGGAAGCTGGTGTGGCAGGGTAAGGTTTGACAAGGTCCAGGTAAAAGCTGGCTTGCTCAGGGGCAGAGGTTACACGAGACAACCTCCACGGGTTTTCCTTCCAACATAAATCATTCTGTGATTTCATGATTAACTGCGATTTTGTTCCCAAAACCCACAGTCCTGAAATACTGCAGTTTTTAATTCAAAATTTATGACTCATGGAAAAAAAGGCTCTTCATCTTAGCCATCAACACGTTCCTCACATGACTGACTGCAAAAGAAAAATTGTCAGTGGCGTGTGATTTGTTACTTCTTCACACCAAACTGAAGGGTTGTTTTGTGGAAAATCAGGAAGGTTTTAATGAAAGAGCAGCAGAGTGGCGTGGGGAACTATGGATATGCCCTGAGAGAGAATTTGAGTGGCCACATGTGAGGGGAAGATGCTGCTGGGGTACTCAGGGATTGATTGCACGGGGTGTGCCCCACTGTTAACCAGCAGAATTGCTACCCAGCAGAATAACCAATTCTGGTTCTTGTTCTATTTTCCTGCACCACCTTGGGACCCCCTGTCCCATTTCTCCATGCCTAATTCCTAAACTGGAAGATGGATAGTTATCCAGAAATGTCAGGGTGTTGTGCTGGAGTGGGGAATTAATAAGCAAACTCCTTTATGGACCAACTATGCCTCATTTTTAAGGCCTTTCCTGTGTGTATATACACAAAAACTCCTGGTTTTATAAGTCTTCTGCCTTAATAAAAGTAGATCTAATTGAAGTCACAATTGTAATTAGACTCAGTGATTCATTTGCCAGCAGTTTGTGGCTGGGGGAGTCACACGTGGTCAGGATGCTGGTGCTGTTTATAAATCTCTCCTTCTATTTACCAGGGCAGGTGAGTGGGAAACAGAGACTCCCCCAGGCAGAGAACACAGCATCTCTAGGATCAGCAGCAGGAGAAGGAGATGTGCTCATTTCTGTCTCAAGTTATCTCACCATTAACCATCTCTTTCCCCATCTCTCTCACCCTACGCCCTCCAGAGATCTGTTATTGAAAGGAAGCAAAAGGGAAAATGTTTTTAAATGGGCAAATTGAGAAATTCACAGTGTTGCAAATAGTCTGTGAGCAGGATAGAGTTGCCTAGGGCTCTTTTATGGGTCTCACATGGGGCTGTAAATCAATTTAGAGTCGTAGAAGTAAAGGCATAAAGCAGAAAGCTCAGTGTGTGTGTCAGCTGTGTTCAGTACAAATGGCTGATGTTGTGTACAGTGTTTATGGCAAATCCTGTTGTGACCCATTTTCTAATGTAACTTGTTTAATTTTTCTTGTGACACACAAAAATGAGGTCCAGTGTTGGCTGCTATATATAAAGTGTCAATTCTTTATTGGTTTCAGTGCTGAATATGTTATTGAGTTCCTCCAAACAGAGCCATTTTTTAATCAAAGCCAGCTTAAATCCAGCACCAGGTCTCTTTTTGCTTAATAAAACTCAAGTAATTTAAAGAATTTCTGCCATTTCTCCTGTACAAGCAATTACAAAGTACTGAGGTTTATGACTTTGTTTTTCCAAGACACAAGACTAAATGTTAGTAAATATTTCCCAAGACATTTTAAAGTAAATACAGAATTTTTGTCTACATCCATTTGGGGCATAATTTGGGCTGCTCTCTGTTGGAGAGCTTAAATGTCCAAACAGACCTGCGCCTTCTGAAGGGTCCTCATATCTTTTTGCCATTTTCTGTTTCAATCAGGAAACTTGGGGCAGTTGTTGCATTGAATCTAAAAGAATAAATTCAGACCAGAGTATTATTTGAGTATCTTACAGTAAGAAGAAAACTTCAGAGTGCTCCTCCCTGAAACAGGTGTGAAGAATAACATCGTGGATCTGGCTGCTTTCTTTTGTTTTCCTCCTGCAGAGCAGCTCAGGGTGTAGGTAAAGTGGAATATTTCCATGTCCTAGATATACACTGCATAACCAGGCTTGTGGGGCAGCAGTGAAACAGAGGAATTTGGGACTGTAATCCCAGAAGTGGTTTGTTGCATTTTGAAGGGTTTTAGGGTATTTTGATGCACTAAGAAGATTCTACTGGTTCTACTACTGCTGATTCTTGGTGCTAATAAGCACTAAGTAAATGATTCACCTGCAGAGCCCAAAGTCAGGAAACTCAGTATGAAGATAATTCATTGATGATGCAAGGTAGATTTTTTGTTTCTTTTCTCCCCCAGTGCAGATCTTGACCAAATCAGAAATCCTATTTATGTCTACAATGGCACACCCTAATCGAGGTGTTTCTCTTACAGCAAAGGAGGTTCCTGGAAAATGAAATTTGTGACATGCCCATCACCATGACCATCTTCTGGTGCTGTTGAACACAGATTTGTGAGTGCTGACACTGTTGCCTACACGAATCATACTTTGCACTGAAAGTTTTATTTAACGAGCTTTGAGGGGGAAAAAAAAAATTCAGTTTTACGTGTTTCTCTACCCAGGCAAAAAGTTTGAGCACACATCTTCCCCTTGGGGAGAGCACTTCCTCTTTTCCAGCTGTCAGAACACCAGGGCCATTGGAGTATTCTTGTCAGGTTTTGCAGATGCTTGTTTTGAATTGATGGGTTTGAACAGGAGCAATTTGTTATGCTGGCACTTGCCCCCTCCAACTGCACCAAGAGTCAGCCTTTGCAGATCCATTATCATCTCCTCCCCTGAAGAATCTGCTCTTCTGGAGATGGAACAAATGGCTTGGGAGATCTCAGGGCTGAAGCAAAGGTCAGGCTTGTCTGACAGCTGTGAGAGGGAAGGGGGATGTACGGGCTGTTGCCTGGGTGGTAGAGATTTCCTGCATGCATATGTGTGCAGATAAGGCTAGATGGATTATTTGGCACTTTAACTAAAGTTTATTTCCTTTTCTTTTTCAGAACTATTCTTTCCATGATTGGAAGGAGGCTTTAATGTCGCAGTGTGAGTAACCCAGTGAAGTATAAAAGTGTTTGTTCAGGTTTTATCTGGTTGATTCATTAACAATTTCAAAAATCCTTGTAAAATTCAAAATCCGTAAATCTGGTTTCCACGTGTGCTTTCATTTAACATCTCACGGAAGTACTGCCCAGTTTGCAGATACTCTCTGAGTTTAAACAGGCGGGGGAGGAGATGCTGATGCTGTTCCAGGCACTGCTGGCCAGATGTGCCCAGGGTGAAGGAGTGGCTGTGGTGGCTGAGCAGCACCAAAGAGGTGCTGGAAGTGAGCAAATGCCACCTGCTGGGATTTTTCTTTCATCTCGATCTTGTCAGCTTGAGGAGATTTCCACATGGAAAGAAAAATTAGCTCCATTAGCCCAGAAACTCGTGGAGAGGTATGAAAGGACGTGTGGTCACAGCAGAGCTACTACTTAGATTCAAAGGGAAAAAGAACATGAAAAGGAAATTAGATCTAATTTGAAAGAGTCAAACCAGGTATGTGTTCTGTGTCCAGAACTTAACACTCATTAACTGGCTGAGAAGGAATCTGCAAACCTCTGCTGAGAAACCTGGTGTCAAATTTGTGGGGTGATTATAGAGATAATTAAAGCAATATATGGATGTTTCAAGTGCTGATCAGGTCAGCTCTACTGAAAGAAGGTTCTTGGCAGCTGAAGGTAACAATGAATGTTGTATATGGCGTTTTCATCCTTCTTCACCTTGTTTGACCACAGATTTATGACTAATGTCAGGCATATTCAAGTGGAAACAATTTTTGCAGGCATAACAGTAGGACAAAAACTTGGAAATGAATCTTCTGCTTGTATTTCAAAACTCATTCCAGGTCACATCACTTAAGGAGGAGTGAGAGTCTCTGCCTCAAACAAGTGACAAATCCAATTGCATCTCTATCCCCACAGTGAGGCTCATGGTGCTGCCTACCAGCATTAAATGAGATTGTGATGGGCTCCCAGTGTTTCACTGGTTTCTGATATCTCCCATGAGCAGCAGCACGTTGAAACACAACCATATTTCTGTGCTTAAAAACAAGCAAATGCAGGTGGAATGGTCAGAGCGTACCGTCCAGAAGTTTTGCGTGCATTAATTACATTTTGCAGCCTGATCTTTGAGTGTCTGGCTTGGGTTGCACTGGGAACAGGAGCTCAGTGACCTCCCAGGCTTGGAGATGCCTGTGAGCATGGAAAGGATTTCTCCTGACTGCAGGAGTGTGGCAGCCAGCTCATTCCAGTGCTTGGGAGGAGCTGCCTCTGTGACTCCTGCTCAATTGGATAGATACACTAAAAAATGAAAGGAGCTTTCCCCAGGCCACGGTGGCTCAGTTAAAAATAGCCCTGCCCAGGAGGCTGGAAAAGCATCCTGCAGAGTGATAACATCAGCTCTTCTGGGCTGCTGCACAGCCTCATCTATCCCTTAATGAGTCTCCTGTTTTCCAAACCTCTGTGCAATTAATATCATTTAACAGACACAGGAATGCTCAGGGGGCATTTGCCCAGCAAATAAAAGAATTGGGAATTATTATTATTATTACTATTACTATTATTATTATTATTATTATTATTAAAAATAGTAATTTTTAATAACCGTGATCTAAAACTTTAGGCAGATGAGTTTCCCTGATAATCTCTTCATCAAAGCAGTTATTCTCAAATGTCCACGTTAAATTTGAGACTGCAGGTATCACCTGCAATGTGTGCTTCACTGGCTGCTGGGGCTGGCAAAAAAAATAAATAAAAATCATTACTAATTGATATGCTTTAATGGCCTGAGAGCTTTGAGAGGTGCATGAACCCAGGAGAAACGCTGAGAGGGGGATATTTGATTCTAATGATGCCTGAGCAGGTACAAGCAAAAAGTAGAACCATCATGACAGCTCTATCATTGTCAAACTGCTACACCTCAGGTTTTCTACCAATCTGACACTATTACAAATATCATTTATACATCAATGTATATATTTATATATATATTTATAAAATATAAATGATGAAACACTGTCTTAATGAGCCAATGAAAGGCAGAGTTAGATAATGGATAAAAACACAGAAATGTTTTTTATCTGTGCTGGTGTCTGTATTTGCCAAGACCATCACTGCAGAGAACAGGAGTTTGGGATCTCTGAACCATCTGTTAATTAGTGCATGCTATCATTTTCCTCTGTGCCCTGAAAAATCTAATAATTTTTCAGAATGCAGGTATTATGAAATTTTCACTCACCTGTGGTGATGCAGGGTGTGAGTGATGGGTGCTGCAATTCCCCATCCTGGCTGCTCTGGACACACCTCACACACAATGGGACAGAAAATGGACATTTGGGATACTGATGGTTATTTTCTCTTGGTCAAGTATGAGCTGCATTAAATCCTTAATTCACTTTGAAAGACTTCTTATTTTTGGCCTCAGCCCAAGCCCTGATTTTCACTGGGATCTACTCTCTACCAGAGTTATCAAAGTTCTCCTTTCTGAGAGGGATGGGGCATTTTCAGTGGAAACTGGGGCTTGTTCCAGAGCATCACTGGGGCCTGTGGCTTCCATCTTAGTTTTCATGTTTAAAAGCATCTTTGGTGAGAATTAGAGGGAAAAATGTACCACTGCTAGTAAATACCTGTAATTGTGTGTGAGAGTGAACACAAGAACCAATAAATAACCCTCTCTGGACTTATTTTTAGGATTTACAAAATATATTTGGGTTTTAGTCAGTAGGAAAAGTGCTTTTCTTCATGAGTTTCTTTTGTTGGCTTGGAGACTCTAATTGTGTGGATAATAATGATAATAATTGGATATGGATAATGACTATGGGTAATAATCTAATAATTCCTGTTCATTCCATGAAACTGGAAAGGTCCTTTGTAGGAAGAACAAAAGCTTGGTGTTAAGCCACACCTGCTTGCAGCAGAACAGTTTTGATGGTTAAGAAAACTTGGAGAGGAGTAGACAAAAATTCAGAGAGAATAAAGAAGTCCAAACGTGCTTTTTTTTTATTAGTTCTTTTAACTTTACACCTTTTAACTGGGAGGCAGGCTGAAGCAAGTGGCCTCAGGTAAAGAGAGAGAGAGAAAAATGAATGTTCAGAGCAGGATCCTGAGCACTCAGGAGGATTATGTGACCTCAGGGCAAAAAAGTAGGGATTATTTTATGTCTGGACCTGGTAATGCTCGTGCTGCCCAAATCCAGATGTTTATGTAACTATCTAAACCCAGATTAATTGTGTTTAGAAATCCTCAGGATAAAACAACGCCTGCATTGCTGTCACTGATAAGAACAGAGGTTTTTATCTCACGAAATGTGTGCTTGAGGGACACAATCGATAGGTGAGTTTTGTAAGTGTAAATTTAATTTGTGTACATGCACAAGAGGGCCAGACTCCTTGTAGATTCAGGAGCTCACACTATGAGAAACAGAGACTGCTGAAATTTGCCTCAGAACTGAGGACACGACAGTTTGTGCAAGAGCCACAATTTCCTCAAGCCACTGAGGAAAAGGAGATTTTTTTTTTTAATTTTACCAGGTTGCCCCTACTTGTCTTGGATGTTCACGGATTTCCAGAGCTTAAAGCTGCCTCTAAAAGTGACTTTATGCCTTGCTGCAGTGAAATTGTACATTTTCAGAAAAGGAAAGGACTCAGCAGATAGAGAGTGTTGGTGGAGTTTGTAGCTGTGTGCTTGGGGAGCAAGAAAAAATGGAATGTTTGGGTGGGCTGGTGCTCCCCTGGTGCCTGCTCAGGAGGAGAAATGTGCATTTCAGCACACAGTGAGCACAACCAGGATGCTTTAAAATCTGCAAGGCATCCTACCTCGTGCACATAATGGTGTAATACAGTCTTAGCTGTGGATTTTAAGAGTACTTTGTGTGTTTTTTAAATTAATTTTGTGCTTTTCTGTCGAATCCCTGATGAGGGGTGTATTGAAAACACATTTCTGTCAAATTAATGATGCAGGAGAGGTCTCAGCTGTGTCTGGCTCTTGGTGGAGGGAGGAAGGTAAGGAAATGATCAGGCAGCACCATCCACAGAGAAATGTTCATTTACAGATCTCTTGGCAAGGATGAGCTGAAATAAACCTGCAAGGGGAGCAGGGCAGGGCGTTTTGAACTCAGGAGGAAAATGGGTATTTTCCATGCCCACTGCAGAGTGCCAGCTCCTGAGAGAATGCACAGAACCACCCAAGGGACACTCACAGGATCACCCACATGGGATCTTTGGCCCTCAGAAGATGCCTGGGACTGGTGGGTCCCTCACTTTCCCAAAATATCTTTTGAACTAAAGAATTGGACATCCTTGGTTCTGTAAACACGACCTTTTGTGCCAAATTTGACTGTACAGAGAAGGAGCAGTCTTTGGTCAAGGATGTTTCTCCCCATCACTCTACACACAAAAATCGGATTAATTGGTGCAATCACATTTCTTTAATTCAATCTGCATTTCTTTAATTCAATTATTTCTTTAATTCAATCTACAAGAAGTGCAGGTGCAGCCACTGGGGACAGGGCTCAGGAATGGATTTGTCACTGCTGGGTTTAAATTTGGCCTCAACGAGCTCAGAGATCTTTTCAACCTGGAAAATTCTGTGATTTTCTTCACAGAGAAATAAGAACATTTCTCCTTTTCTCTCAGAGGAGGGAGATGAGTGGGGACAGGCTTCTCAGACCTGCCTGAAAACCTCACTGGAAGTGGAACCTGTTGGTTTATGCTCTCTCCATCTAGGCAGGTACAAATATTCAAAAAAAATTGCATGAGTGGAAAACCAGGGTCAGTACCTTTTGGTTAAGATCTTTTGCAGTGATTTTGGTGTGGATTTACTGGTACCTTGTCTGCTTGCTGGCATTTATTGACTGGCTCGTGTTCCCTAAATCCAATTTACAGCTCTTCACATGGCCAGAACATAGCAGTAAATCTAGTGCATTAAATCAGTGAGCTGGATTCAGGTCTTTATTAAACCAACAAATCTGGATTAATTCCGGTCTTTGAAAGTGTTTCTGTTAAACAAAACATTAGACCAACGTCTAGAAAACGTCTTTTGATTGTCTTTTGAAAGCTTTAAGTGTTTCTCTCCTGAAGCCCAGGTACAAAGCCAATATCTCTGCAGAATATGTTTGTTTTCCCCCTCTATTCTCTGTATTTTTTTTCCATAAGAGGGATAATTATATCAACTATTCTCACCAAATCCTTTCTGTGGCTGTTTTTGAAATTTTTCTGATGGTCTGAGTCTATCAGGAAATGATGGGAAGATCAATTCCTCTGGCACCACATCCACTGGTGGCCACATCTCTGTTTTTCAGGTGACCTGTGTGTTGGGTTTCCTTCCCCCCAGTGCAATCCGGAGCTAATGCCACTAAGAACACGAGAAAAAGACATTTGACAGGAGTTCCTGTGGATGGGGGCTGTGTTTGATGGTGTGGGTGGAGGTGTTTGAAGTGCTAATTTATTTATTTTTTTCCCTAGAATCCTGGTGTGACAGAGGTGTCAAAGTTTTGATAACTGGAAACTGCAAAACCGAATTCAGGTTTCAGCCTCTGTTTTGGTTGATTGCAACATTCTTCCTGTCACCCCAGATTCTTTCCTTCCTTTCCTCATTCTGCTTCCAGACAGTTTTGCCACCAACTTTGATTTCATACTTTCTAATGAGGGTGTCAATTTTTGTTCTGTGCGTGCCTGGAAAATACCCATTTTCCTCTCAAGCTAAGTACACAGTGCCAATTTTTTTTTTTTTTTAATTTGTGCTATTCTTTAGTAGCAGTTTACTTCTACAACGTGGGAAGAAAGAAAATCTGTTTTCCTGCCTTGAGAAGAGCTTTGTGTTTGTCAAACGCTCCCTGTCACGTCCTTGCTCTGTGGAATATCCTGTGTGTATCTCTCCTGTGTTTACTGCACCTTCCAAAGCACTCCTTCAATGTGGAATATCCTGTGTGTATCTCTCCTGTGGTTACTGCACCTTCCAAAGCACTCCTTCAATGCTCAGTCTGTGTTGACCTTACTGCACAAAATATTTGCTAAATGAAAGGTGCTGTTTGGAGGAGGTGGTTCCCAAGCACGTGGATTCGATTTATTCCTGGGCAGTTTGGGAAGCACAAGGAGTGTAAAGAATACAAAGCATAATAATATGATCTATATTAATAAAGAATACAGAGCATAATAATATGATCTGTATTAATAAACAATACAGAGCATAATAATGTGCTCTATATTAATAAAGAATACAGAGCATAGTAATATGATCTATATTAATAAAGGATATAGAGCATCCTAGGTAGAATTCAGCTGTTCCTAAAATCACTGTCAGTGTCAACAGGGAGAGCTGGAAAGTTGTGCAAGGTGGATTTATGTGATCTTTACTGCTGATCTTTTCCATATTTGTGTAGAAATCCCTGTTTGGAAAGCAGTGCTGCTTTACCTGATGGCACTGAGCAGTTTCTAAAGGAGGAGGGGAAAAATCCCAGAGAGAAGCCTGCAGACAGCCCCTGGCTGGCATGACTGTGGTGTATGCCAGAGAGGAAAAACGCAACCAAAAAAACTTGGGAAAAGACTTCTATGTGTGTCAAGAGCCTGTTTTAAATCTCACCAGTCACTTTTTTTTTTTCCTTTAGTCCTGTGCTGCTTGACAATGTGATGTTAAAGGGACTTGTGTGTTTTCCTGTCTGCCAGCATCAAATTCCTAACCCAGTTCTTGGGTGTATACAAAATGTATAAATATGGTTGGGTAATACACAAGCTTTTCCTGTGACAATTACAAAAACCAGCTATGATTTTCATGATTATTTATGCTAACAAATGAATTCCCTTGCCAAGGGGAAGTGTCTTTCCATCAAAGGACAGCTCCTAAGCTATGCTGTGTAATGAAACACATTAACAGGTAATAATGCACCTGGAACCACGCTGATAAATCCAATTATTGCAGCGAATTTTTAAAGTTATCAACAGAATTTAATATATAAATGAACCCTTCTGATACTGCATTTTCTGTAGCAATGGTCATTCAATTCTGCATGAGGATGTTTGTCCTTCCCCACAGCAAACACACCTGAAAAGTCCCAAATGTCATCACCCAGCACTTTGCTCTGCAGATTCTGCCAGTGCCTGCAGAGTGCCCACTAATTAAAGTAAAAGATGCCAAATTGATTATGACAATTGGAAGTGAAAATGGCTTCTTCTGTCAGTTGCAGGGAAGATTAGCTTCTTTTTTGGAAAATTTCATTAAAGTTCTGCGCAATTTCTTGTGTGATTTACTTAATTACACAACACAATAAGGTAATTACATGTCATGATGATGTGATTATGTGTATTTTCTCAAAATGTACAATTAGATGCAATTACACTCTAAGAAAATAGAAAAAAAAAATCAGGGCTAAGGCACTGAAGCATTTGCTGCAGCTTGTCAAACTCTGGGAGCTCAGGGATGGTGGTGGCTCTGATTCAAGGTGCTCCTCTTTGAAAATATATTTGGGAAAAAAAGTGAAAAAAAAAAACCACCAAGAAAGCAACAACCCCCCCTCATTTACAGGGCTATTCCAGAGGCCACGATTTGATGGTTTCATTATCTGCGTGTGAAATTTTTAGGCAGGGTTTGAACAAGGCTCATCGTGCCCTGGAGAGGAAAACATCCCATTGTGTGATATTGTGTTGGGAGCACCGTGCAGAGCCAAGCCTGCAGCAACCAGGGGACGTTTTTTAAACAGCTCCACCACCCCCAAGGCTGGAGGAACTCTATTTTCCACAAGTGCAACCCCAAGGCACAGAAGTGCATTTTGCCCTTTCCTGTGCTGAACCCTGGGGTTCTCCTGCCTTCAGCCACTGGACACTTGAGAAAAACATCCAGGATTGAGCAGTTTGTGCTGAAGGTGCTGGGAATGGTTACCCAGTGCTCTGCTGATAAATCAAACAAGGGGAACCTGCTTTATTTCCTCCTGTAATCCCAAACCCCCAGCCCCACTCCGTTTTCTCACTGCATTTTTCTCCCTCTGTGACAGCAGCTCCCAGCACTGAGCTCTGGGATTAATGAACTGGAATTCCCCACCTGCACCTCTCCTAACCCTTCTCATTTTGCCAATCTGCAAACCTGATTTTTAGGAGATTTTCCAATCTCCTAACCCTGTGGCAGGAGTGTCCCTGCTGATTTAATCCTGTTTTTCCTGCACTGCTGTCACCAGTGCAGTGAAATGTGGGGATCTTTAGTGCTTTTAAAAACAGCATGTGTCCCAGCCACAGCAGAAGGTGAGGAAGAGTCTGCTGTGTGTTTTTATTTAATGCACTTTTGGCTGCAGCTGCTTTATTTTAGAATCCTGCTCATAATTAAGCCTGCAGTTTGTGGGGTTTTTTTCCTCTCAAGTTGATAGGCTTTCTAACTGCAAATATTGTTCTTTTTGTCTGATCTAAACAGGTCTCTTAGCCTCAGGAAATTATTCCCTCTTTGTTATCTCTTCTCTGTCATGATCTTTGCTCCTGCCTGTGCTCCATTATTACTTTAGGAGGGACTTCCATCAATTTATTGCTCTCTCCATTTTCTCCCTAGGGCCATGCCTCTTTTCTCCTGGAATCTCCACAATTCCTTCTGTGGAGCTGTTCCTGTTTCCACACAATAGGCCTGAAACCATTCCCTGGAACAGAAAATTCATTCTAATTAATCCTAACCAGCACACAGTGTTAAAACCACTTGCTGTGTTTAGCTACAGTTCTGCACAAAATCAAACAAATCAAACTGTTCATAATCCCACCGTTATCAGGACAGTTATCTATTATTGTGAATTAAATCATAAAGAGTTATTCTGTAAAAGAAAAAGCTTTCTTTGTTTTCAAAGAAAAAGACTTGTTCATTGAATTATTTCCTGGATTTGTTTTAATTCTGTCTGGTGCTCACTGGCTTTGCAGTTAAACACTGTATCCCACAATTGCATCCTCATTTTCTGCTTTCCAAAGAACCGAAGCTGCTTTTTAAACCAACAGGAGGCCAGACTGAAGGAAGAATTGAGCCCCACACATGGAAGATTTTCTGCTCTCCTGCCTTCACAGATAGGAAGCTCAGCTACATCTTCCCCTTTTGGTTCCCATGGTGAACACATCAAGGATTGTATCAAACAGATCATCAACACTTTGGAGCTGATGGATGTTCAAAACTTCAGCTGTTCAAAGCCTGCCCAAACTTGCTGGATGAGTTAGAGCAGAAAACCTGCACACAAAGTAACAGGCATTAAAGAGAGTTTTTTTTTTTTCAAGCCAATTCTTATTGGCTTGCAGCAAGAAGACTCTTAGAAATACACCAGAAGATGCCAGGTGTGCTCTGGTAACAAATGTGTTATATTTTATTAATATTGTGGAGTCCCCAAAAAATGGATTTCAGCTGTTGTCAGCTGAAGTAAGGAGGAACTTGAGAACATGAGTGACACTTTGAAAAATACTGGATGGATGAGGTGGGTAATTATGTCCCTAAAATATTTTTTTAAAAACTCTGAAGATGATGTCCTGGTGTTGCATTAAAGTGGAGGTGCTGGAAAATATCTGAATTTATCTTTTAACACAAATTGAGTTTGTACAAACTGAACACGTGGTGCTGTTGATGACTCGTGTGTGTGCTCAGTGTATTGATAAAGGAATTATCTCTACCATGACTTAACCCAAAAGAAACTAGATGCGTGCTTATTAAAAAGTCCATTTTGGGTCCATTTTGTGCCCATTTTAGGTCCATTTTCTGCCCATTTTGTGCCCACCTTGGTGTAGCCCTGGCCAGGCTCTTGCCCTGCCCAAGGTGTACCCTAAAGGCCTTTCAGTAAATCTCTTCTTTATTCCCTGGCTCTGTCCAGTCTCATCCCAGCTCATCCTTCCCAAGGCATCAAGACAAGCAGAAAACCTCTATTTTCTATAGGGAAAATATATTTTGCCTGGAGGAGAGAGAACAGAGCATGCCCAGCACTTCAGAGCCTGGGGGACTCCTTTCACCTTTTTGCCTTTTTGTTTATGAGTATTTTCCTCCTTGCCATGCCCTCTCTGAGGAACTCTTTCCCCCTCTTCTCCACCTCCTTTGGTTTCTCCACCCAGACTGACCAACCCTGTTCTTATTGTTTAGATAAAATTATTGTTATATGTCTGTTCTTACTGTAGAGACAAAATTAGAGCGTTGTCAGGATGATCCTGCCTTGCTCTTCCAGAATAATTCCCAGAATGAGGCTGGGAATGTTTCCAGCAATAGAGGGAAAGTGGAGTTATTCATAGCCAAGCACATCTCCATTTCACAGGCGCTGGGAGATGAAACAATTCCTGCTTTCCTTCCCTTTTCAGTGCTCTTCAAAGAGCTGGGGAGACTGTGATTTCCTGCACCTTTCAATCCGCCACGAGGAAATCTCCTTGAAAGGCGCCTTTTCATCTCTCACAATTATTATTGTTGTTTTTTTCAGATCTGCTCAGCTGTGTGGGGTGTACCCCTGTCTCAGCAAAGGTGTCACGATCTCTGCCAGCTCTGTGTTCCAGGGCAAAGGAGGAGGAGAATCTTCCTTTGGGGTTTTGGATGGGTCCTTGAGCCGTCTCAGATTTTATTTTTACAGATGTTTACAGCGGCCCCTGAACCCAAGAACCTGGAAGGGCTATCAGGGGCTCAGCATCTGTCAGGAAACAAGATAAATAATCACTGAGAATTTTGACCTTCCAGCTCACTAATACATGGTGAAAAGGTACATAAAAGTTGGAAAAATTCTTCTCTTAAAAAAAAGTTAGATTTATATGATTCCAGATGATCCTACCATGATTTATATGAAATAGATACTCATTCATCACTTTTTTGCATTACAGAAACAACAGCAGTGGAAATTACAGTGGAATTTATTCTACTGCTGCCTTGCAATAATATTGAGAATTGTGTTTATTTCATCTTGTAAATGGCTCCATTCTGCACTTGTTTAGATTGCACAGGTATAATATGCAAGGAAAAAAAGAACAGGATTGTTGCATTATTTTACAACATTACTTGCTTGCTCTTTTTCTTCCCCGAGAGGTTGTAATGTACTTTTAAATAATCTATGCACAGCTACTGTGAGTCAAACAAAAAATGTTGTGCTGTCCTGCTAAGGCCTTAGACAACAGATTCAGGCATGTTAAAATCTAAATCAAAGGTTAATCCATACTTGGTCATTTGACAGGGCTAAAATACAGTAATTAATTTCCTTTATGGGTTAAACATGTTGAGCATACTAACTAATGTTTTACTGATATTTGGGGTTTATTAGCTCTGACATATTATGTAATTTAATATAAAAGGTATAAATATATAATATATAAATATATTATTTAATAGATCATATTATTTGGGTCTCCATTAGCTCTGACAACAGAGGGACCAGTACAAGAGGTGCTGGGAGTTTTCTGCCTTGGATTCTGCCTTGTGCCATAAACATTTAATGTGGCTCGTTAGCACACAGCTTGGCACTGATAATGGTGGGGTGAACAATACACTTAAAGGGGAATATGAACAGCTTTGTGTCAGTTTGCACACCCATTTCCCAGCAGCAAACCCATGTTTGTTGGGATTATGCAAGAGAGACAGGAGCACTGAGATGGGCTGAAGCTGAGCAGGTAGGTGTCAGGGTGTTGGACTGAGCTCTGAAATCCCATTTTCCTCTGGAGCAGGGGAGTTTTGAGTTGTGTTTCTGAGGGTATTAAAGCACAGCTGGGACTGGGACATGGCCTGGCAAACAAGGGATCCTCCTGCCCATGCATGAGAACCATCAATTCCCCAGGGTGGCAGCTGGCTTGGCACACAGAACACACCTGCTGATGCTCCTGCAAAAGATTTCCCCTGGGCTGGTTGAAGGGACATCCACACACGGTGCCACAGCCCAATTCCTGCTCACCTGTTCACCTGCTCATGGGAACACCCCCTGGAAATGTCAGGGATTTTCCTGCAGGATTCTCAGCCTCCCACTCCTTCTCCAGGGGTTGCCTTTTCTGACTCAGTTCCTGGGTCAATTAATGCTCATATCCCCACTAATTGCATTGCAGGAAAAATCAAACAGGACAGAGCAACAATGATCCCAGCAGCTCTGTGTGACCAGGACAATTTGGAGAATCACAACTGATTCCATTTCCTTCCATTCTTTCTGTCTGAGAGTCCCTGAGACAGAACAGTTCTGCTCTGAGGGAGGGTCACCTCAGGGACTGCACCTCATATTTTCAATATTTTCGTATTTTCATGTCATTTTCATAACACCTGACTGGGTCGTTAGTGGGGCAGTCAGCCACGAGTAACAAAAAGGAAGAATTTCCATGCCAGAATGGAAATGCACAGAATGACTGGCACCAACTGATTTTGCTGCCATCCTGGTTCTTGGCTATGTTAAGAATGCAATCATTAAAAAAAAAAAAACAAACCTGGGCTGCTTCTAATTAGCTCAGAGTGACCCAGGCCTCATTAGTGCCCATGTCCAATAGATAATTGAGCTATTTCCCTGCATCCAGCCACACAATGTGGGGAAACCAAAGGAGGGTGATGAAGGCCGGATGAGTGCTCAGCATGTGAGATTTTTATTTTTATTTTTACAGGGAGAGGAATAATAGCTCCAGTTTTATTTTCCAGTCCAATGCTCAAGGGGAATGTATAGAAATACAAAATGAACATCAACAAAACAGCCCAGGGAGCAGAAAGCCCTGCATATGGGAAATAATATTTTTTTTTAATTATTTTTTCTCCCTAATGCAGAAATGCCAGGAGAGTCCAGTGAAAAATTTCTGGTAATGCTGAGTGAGGAGATGGCAGCACCTGTTGGTGAGTAACAACCAAGGGACTGGGGCATTCCTCTCCAGTGTGAGTGGTTTGTCTGAAATACCAGGATTGCCTGAGATAAACAGGCTGATTTCCTCAGGGTAAAGTATAAAAGAATGAAACAGACTGCTTTTAGTAAAAAATGTAAAATGTGATATAGGGGGAATGAAATAAAGAGTATGTTGTAGAGAAGAAAAAAAAATCAAGGTTTTTCTTCTCCTTCAGGTCAGGTAATCTTGGTTTGAAGTGTTGTAAAGCAAGGAGTTGTCATCTACAAGGCAAAGGTTTATGATGATGTGACTGAAGGGAAACCTGGCTGGGGACAAACAGAGATGCAGGAGAAAAAAAGAAAAAAAATAAAAAAGGAGACATAAACATTTCCAAGTTTTCTTAGTAAGATAAAAAAATCTATTTTAATATACAGAGACTTTATAAAGATGCACAACACACTCTCTCCTCTTCATGTGAGTACCCCAGACCCATTTCCCAGCTGCTTTCCCAGAGAATTAAACGCACCAAGGATGGAAGGTTATTCCTCAGGACTGCTGTAATTGGATCCAATTGGGAAAATGAGATAACCTCAGTGAATTGCAGAGCTGCAGATGGGAGCTGCAGCCCCTGCTCTGCTGGGCATGTCTAATAACCCTCAGCAGCAGCTCCAAAGGCCAGGCTCATCAGCACAAAGGCAGGTGTTTGTGCACTTCCATTTGCTCAATTAAAGTGATCACAGCCATTTTGCTAATGATGCAATGTGCAAATGTGGGCCACCTCAGACTCTGGGCACTTTGAGGAGAGAGAGGTTTTTTAAAAGTGAGGAATGAACTTCACCACCCTAATTGTTCATTATTCAGATAAAGATGTTTCTGTGGTAAGTTCTCAGCTCGGTCAGGTGTGAAATATTGGTTTGCTTTTTAAACATCTCTTGTTGCCATTGCAGGATTTCAATGAAAATTATCTCCTGGGTGCCTTGGGACTGAGAGATGGGACCTCAAAAACGAGGTGCAAAAGCAATCAAAAGTAAGCCTTGAGTCACAGCTTAAGCAAAAACAGGTTGGACTTTGAGCTGAACTTTATTCGAGTCTAAAGAGTTGATGCCATTGGAGTTTGAGTTGAAGTCAGGGTAAAAAGGAATTGAAGTCAGGTCTTATTCTTATTCTTATTCTTATTCTTATTCTTATTCTTATTCTTATTCTTATTCTTATTCTTATTCTTATTCTTATTCTTATTCTTACTCTTACTCTTACTCTTACTCTTATTCTTATTTACAGTACAGTGTTATATAGTTTTGAGCAGTGTTACAGCTCAAAACAGGGCACAGCCCTGAACAGCCACAAGGTTTTTCCCACAAAGGACAGCCTGTTGTTCACATTATTTGGCAGCTTTTACAAAATTGCATATTTTTAAAGACCCTGACAGTTACACATGCAGCTCTTTCCTAGCTCTTTTCCATATCTGGGACTGTCCTACACCACAGCCTGTACCCAACCAAGGCCAAGATATTTTGATTTATAAACTCCACTGTGTCCTACACTTCATCTCTCAGCTGTTCATGGAAGGAAACCTTTGCTCCCCTGCAGCAGGGTGAGGTCAATGTGAGCAGAGGAGGATGTGCCTCCATCCAGTGAGTGCCCAGCTGGGCATCCACTGCAGGAAAAATCAGATTTCATTGGCCTGGGCATGCAGAAATGCCCAAAGTGAAGAACAAAAAGTTCAACATCTGTTTCTCCTGGTGATAACACTCCTTTTTTATACCATGCAATACCTGGACATTTTTTATTAGCAATTCAAGCAGGAGTTGGCTGTTAAATTAGTGGCAAGTGCTGACATATAAGAGCAGATGATTTGTATTTTCTTAGAGATGTGTATGCAGCATTTTCTGGAGGAGGTGCCTTTGGTACTATTATGCATGTGAACAGCCTGGAAATTCTGGGATTTTAGCTTTTAGAGAAATGTATTACTGTTATGGGCAAAATGTATTGAAAAAAAAATCGAGATATTTTTATGTGTCTGTCTGAATGCAGACTGAGAAGCCTAGCTGTGGGGTATCTCTGCAATAAAATATTTAATATTCACTTTTGGTGATCCAAACAAGCATTTACCTCAGTGTTATTAAGTTCTGTCTTTTTAGAACATGATGCACCCTTCAGGAGGAGGATCGGGCCCTCCTGTCTTATTGTCAGCTAGGAATGTAACTCATTGTTAAAATATTTATGATAAATTTATTTTATTTCAGCTTTTTCTCCTAAAGGGGTCTCATCTTGCATCTTTTCTACACTCAGGGCTGTGTCACAAGGGAGGTAGCAAACAAAATATAAAATCAGGTATTTGGATTGCAGGATAAATCTTTTTGGCTGGTATTTATCATTACTAGTTAGCTGTAGTGACGAGGCAAAGGGACACTGATAATTGCAAATTTGAAGACTCTCTGCTTTTGAAAAGGCATTTCCACCAGTTAGACTGGTAGAAAAATACTCATCAATCATTTAGGACTGTCTCAGGAATTTATTAACTTCTCCATAAGCTGTATATTTCTGCCTAATTATATCATGAATAAACAGCTGCAATAAACAGCGAGATTCAACCTTCTGAATAAGCACATCACTACATCCTTCACCATTTTCTGCTTTTTGACAGCTTAGCAGTGAAACTGGATGAACAAGGAATGGAGCACATGAAAATGGATGGGAAGGAAAGTGATAATGGAGCATATTTTCCCCCCTTCCTCCTGAAACAGTGTAAAGCAATCAGTTGTAAAAACCCCTGTCCCTGTATTAGTTAATCAATACAAATGTTCAGCCAGCTCCAAGGGATTTTAACACCTGTCAAAGCTGGCTCAGCAGTCATTGTTCAGAGCTTACACGGGAGCAAAAAACCACAACAGAAAACCTTTCCCATCCCCAGGGGATTATCTCTGGGGAGGGAAAAAAAATAAAAGAGAGAGAGTGATTCTGGTTACTGGAAAGGAGAGGGGGAACAGAGCTGCAATGCTCAGATGAGCCAATTATGATTAGTAAAACTGTGTTAAAAAAAACAAACCAAAACCAAACTAGAGCTGGGAGAATGAGGGATTTCCTCTGATTATCTGCCTCTTGTGAGGCAGGGTGAGGATCTGCCAGCCCCACCTTTGCTCGGTTACCCCCAGGGGTGGGAGGGAAGGAGAAACAAACGCAAAATGAGGCATCGGGGAGGCACTGATAGAGCACAGCAAGGGGAATCATTTCCTCCCCTGCTGGGAAAGAAAGATTCCTTTTCAAGAGCTGCGAGATTATTAATGAAGGATGAAACTCCAGCGAAGAACTTTGGCTGGTTTGATGCTTCCACTGCTCCTTGGAAGAGCAGAATTACATTTGCCATGGGGTTAACAGCAGATCCCTGACTCACAGCCACAATCCCTCCCTCCTGTTACACACATGACAGCTCTTATGTCCCGTATAAATACTCGTATTTAATACTTACCGTCTGTTACAATAAATGTATTTATTTATTTCTTAGATATTTATTAATATATATGAACAATACATATTTATTTATATATAAATATTTATTTATAAACAAAATGTAGTCATTTATTCCTTATATATTTATTAATATATAAAAACAATACATATTGATTTCTATATAAATATTTATTTATTAACAAAATGTAGTTATTTCTTATATATTTATTAATATATGTAAACAATGCATTTACTGTCTAGCAAAATAAATGTATTTATTTTTAAAAATATTTATTAATATCTATAAGCAATACATTTACTGTCTAGCACAATAAATACATTCATTACGTATATATATAATATATAATATATAATATGTAATATATAATATATAACATATAATATATATTATATATCATATATATAATACATAATATATAATATTATATAATATATAATAATATATAAAATATATAAACAATATTTTATAACGAACAAATATATAATATAAAAATATAATAAATATATTGATACGTATTTATAAATAAATGAATGTCTGTATTGTAGGCCAGGCTTATGTTCTCCTCTCACTCAAAGCACATTAGGCTCAAGCATGATGAACGAGTGTGATGCTCAAAAACATCATGTTTAAAAATATCTCTGCAATCTGTACAGCTCTGTGGATAAAAAACTGCAGCTAAAGCTGACGGAACTCCTGTGGGCAGGGACCCAGCCATGGGAGCTGCTTCCATGGCCAACCCTTCCCTAAAATGTGCTGAGCTTGCTCTGTGAAGAGCTCCTGGTTTCGAGCAGATTTTGCATATTTGAGTATGATCAAGCATAATTTCGGTGTTTAACATTTAATCTAATTATCCCAGTTTCTTCCATTCCCAATGCTCTTTGGGCCATCCTGCAATTAAGTAGCCATTAATAACCATTCCCATCAGCGTTGCATTAGAGCAGGTCATGGTGGAGGCAGCTTCAGCAGGCGTAGAGGGCTCAGAATAAATAGATTAACAAAAATTGGTAGCAAATCAATAAAAAGCAAGCTACTCTGTGTACTTCTGGAAGCTGGCAGTAGGGGTAGGTGGTTTTTGTAGGACCCTTCCAACTGAACTATTCCATTCCATTCCTGTGCAGGGTTAATCTCTTTTAAAAGCAGCTGATTTGCAAGTGATCAAATGAGATTAGAAAACACCATTACCGGTGTTACTAGAAACCTAATCCACTGGAAAATGTCTTGCAGCTGCATTGTTATTTTCTTTTGTTACCTGTTCCAATGCACAATTCCATGCCTTTCATGATTTTAATAGGTATATACCTAGCTATATCTCAGCTTTTGTAAAAAATTGAGATTTTGACCTTTATTCAGCTTGAAGTCATGACCATATTCTTAATTCGTTCCAAAAAACCCCAAGATTTTGATATCAGACCTGGCAATATTACTTTGCTCTCCAGGTGAACCAGAATCATTAGCAAAAAACCTAAAGGGGCTGAATCCCCCTTTAATACCACTGAAAGTGTGAGTAGAATAGCTACGATGCAATTATTCCTAATTAAAGCTAATTAACGCACATATTTATGCAAGGTAAAAAGGCCAGGACAACAGGAGAATCCTGCAGAGACACAAGAAGCAAAAGTTCATGTTCTCTTAGGTGGTGCAAACTGCAGGAGACACTGGAGTTATGCAGATGAGTGCCAGCTGAGGCTTGGCTTGGTGGCACCTGTGCAAGGAGTTTCTCACTCTTTCAGAAGTTAATCTTTATTTCTGTGAGATTGTCACGCTTTTTGTTCCACCCTCTGCTGTTCCAGAAAAGTTTTATTGGCGCGTTTAAAACAGGAATAGTGTCCTGTGGCTGGGTGAGCAGCTGCAAAGAGCAGGGAATTGGTAAAAGTGGATGGTTTGAAGCTAATGTGTTGGCTTTAAAGCATTTACCTCTGCCCTCATCAGGCAGTTACAAGTGTGAATATAATTGTCATAACCAGGATCATCCCTCTGTAATTCACAAGCAGGAAAAGTTTGCATGAGATTACAGCAAACAGTGTGTAAAACCATCTGGATGGAACCTGTGTGTGTGTGTGAATATAAATGGTGATAACTTTCCCTTGGTGTTGGCAAGTGAAGGTGGGTTTGATTTGAAGCTTCTTGAAGCAGAGGGATTTCGAGAGATTGCCTAATTTTATGAAGGGTTTGTGCACTCACATGCATGCACACACACATTTTTATTTTTTTTTTGGCAAGTTCTCCCGAGCTGTCTCCGTGTTCCATCTGGCAGGGTTCAAGCCACGATCCCTCACTCTTTTTTTTCGTGCATTGCAGTTTGTTAGCTCAAAACTGTAACTCAAAACCCCAAAACTGTGGCAGTAATGCCAGCACAGACGGTGTCCTGCCAGCTCTCTGTGATTTTCCCTTCACCCTGAGATGCACACCACGAGTGAGAGGTGGGTATGCACCAGGACACCCCCACGGAACTCCAGGGGATCTCTCGATGGTTTTGCACTTAATAAAGTGATTTGCTGGGTTTGGTTTTGATGAAGCAGCTCAGTAGAGCAGGCAGATGTCTAAGATGCATTTGCAGCAAGTGCTTTGAGAATGCACTGAGAAGAACATTGTGCAAGAACATCAATGGGACTGAGGAGGAATGTTGAGGAATGTTGGCTGAGCTGAGGGAAAAAACCTGACACCTTGTGCCACCCTGCCCATTGCAGGAGCAGCTGGTTCTGGACCTCATTATGAACCTTGTCTTTATTTCTATCAAAAACAATTTAGCAGAATTCAGAGAAGGGAACAAAAGCCTTGTGTGTAATGGACATTTCCTGTTCCAACAGCCTCTCCTTCAACGTGGTAGGGAAGTTCTAGTGTGGGTTGTCCCACAGGCTTAAAAATCTCACAAGAGGTTGTTTGATAATTTCCCAAAACTCAAGGCAGCACTGATTATTTTAAACACATTTCAAAAAACAGCAGCCCAACTCAGGTTTGATTTCTGTTTTAATATTGGCCACAGTGGGGAGAGGGAAAGGCAGACACATGTGAGAGGCAGAGTGGGGAAGTGACAGCTGCTCTTTCATGTGAGCATTAAAATGCATTTTATTTGATTCCCTACAGCAAACACCCAGATTGATCCCAAAGATGAAGATAAACTGTAATAAAACCACCACAAATTCCCCTTTCTCTCCACTTACACATGTTAACAATGGGGGACTGGTTTCATGTTTTATACACAGATATTGAAATGATCAGAATGGAAAATGGACCCAGGCAATTGGACTGGAATAACCTGTACTGAAAAATGCACCTTTTTCAGACAGAAAAGTGTCTGGAAGAGAAACAGAAACCTGCAAAACGTCTCTTGGACCATTATACCAATTAATTCACAGGTATATCTCAGTCCAAAAGCTCATGCAGCTTTCTATTGCAGGAGCTCAATACAGGAACAAAAATAATCTTTGCTGCCACTGTGCACTTAATTAGTGAAACAAAGGTGCTACAGTTTGATCCTTAGATCGTGGTGGGCTTGCCACAGGGAACTCAAGTCACTACTTGTGACTCTGGCTTCTAACACACTTCCTCAATTAAGCTCTTCATGTCCCCAAATTGATTGTTTATAGTTACTGCAAATTGTTTTTTTTTTTTTTACCCAGGCTGTGAAGATGCCAAGTGTCAGAGAAACGTCTTCTTAACTCGGAATATTATTCTGATTTAAAGATAAAAATTATCTTAGCATCAATAAACGCATGGTAAGTAAACTTCAGGCTATTATGAAATCTTTTCTTTATGAAATGTGAAAGAACATCAGTAATTTATCATCCTCTGAATTTTATTGTACTGCCTTTTTTGTGTGTTTAGGACCAGTTAATATGATTCCTACAGCAGACCAGAGGGTGATTTAAATTTTAATATATTGCAGTCAGGCAGTGTCAATGCCTTATTTCTTGTCTGTGGAAAGGCACCAGTTCTCTGACTGACTGATTATGACAACAATGAAAAATCATATCCCCAAGACGAGTCACCAAAAGACATAAAATGCACATCAAGATGTCAGTTTGTCCTGGCACTACAGGCACTGGCAGGATTTGCCCAATGTCCACGTGCTGCAGGGATCTGCAGGGTTGGTGATCACAGGGCCCCCACCCAGAAATAAAACGGGGACATGTGGCCTGGATCCCAGCTCCAGCTGAAAGGGAGCCTTGGGAAGGATGAGCTGGGACAGCCTTTGCATATCCAGAGGAGAACCTGTCCCTTCCTCAGTGCTGTCAGGAAAATCAGTCCACAAACACCAGAGGCTGATGTCCAAAAAGGAGACAGAGGAGTGCTTTGACTTTATTCCAATAAAGAGAGAGGCCATGGGGCATTTCCCCTGGGCTCTCTCCGGTTTTTGGAGGGCACAGCCTCCTTTTTATCCCCATTTCCCAGCTGCATTTCCCTCTCTCTTTCCCCATGGGCTGAGGTACTCAAGAGGCACAGACTTCCCAAAGTGCCTAATACCTAAAATTCCCCTTTCATGTATCCTCTTTTTAATTTTAATTCTTATGGACTTTATGGGTTTTCCCCCATTGTTCCTTTCACCTTTCAACATCCAATTTCATTGATCAGCAAGCCTCCAGTTTGTCTGTAAAGGCAAATATCTTCTTTTCCATCCATCAGTGGAACCTTCCCATTGTTTCTTTTCTCTCTCAGCGCTGGTTTTATCCACCAGTGCTTGTAAAGACAACTCTGTCACCCCTGTCAGTGCCATCACGGCTGTGCCCTCACCATCCCACCACCCTGGGCTCACAAAGTCACTCTTTAGGGCCCTCTCACCTCCCACACCCTGTAACACCTGCACACAGGAGAAGGCAGAACAAATAAATGTCTTCTAGGGCTGAAAAAACAACCAGTCCTTTCCAGCTGTTGCCTCCAAGATGTCCACACATTCCTCATCTCTCCCTGCTGTCCTCAGAGCCAGCTCCCTCCCCTGAAAGAGAGCCACAGATCCAAGCAGATGTTTTCTTATCAAGGATTCATACCAGACCTATTTATTTTAAATTAGCATATCTCATTAACTGTCTCAAGGACACTGTCTGAATTCATCTTTTAATGAGGATCTCAGAAATCTAAGCCTTTCAAAAGCGAAACAGAGCTGCAAATGGTTCTACTTCTAACCCCCTCACTTCCAGAAGAGGAAGAAGGGGCTTTTCTAGCCAGCCTTTGGGAAAAGCCATGAACTGTTCCACCGGGTATTTTGGGTTTAGGATACCCCAGCCTGCCTCGAGGAGTTCCTTGCAGCAGGGAAAGGAATGCACTCAAAAGCAGGGGTGCCTCCATTGCAATCTGCTGCACAGCCCACTAATACATTTCTTTTTCTCCACTTTCTCCTCACCGTGTTTTCCCCCCGAATAGCAGCACTGAAGTTATTTTGGTACAACATTTAATCACTCAAAAGGAAACCACGGGCTGATGTGATATTTCAGTTGGCTATGATCCAAACCCCCACATTTGTTTGTTCTGATATATGAATATTACTGAAGCCAGAATGCCTCCAAGCCCTCATTGCATTGCAATTTTTTTTTTGTGCTTCAGAAAAGGCCTGGGAAAGTGATGTGTGTGATGTTGTCTGTACATCTTCCATAAAAAATCCATCCTGGCATCGTGACTATTGAAGGGAACACAATTACAGAAACACCAGACTGTCACACTCTCATGGGGGCTGCAGCAATGGGGCTTTTCCCAAAGGAACGGGCACACGAGGATGTTTTATGGTGAGTTTCTGTGTGACATTGCAGCAATCAGTGAGTTTTATAGGCTGAGGGAAATCAGAATATTGGGGAACTGCAGGGCAGGTGTGGGCATGGCCTTGGAGCAGCTCAAAGCCCACAGGAGCTTCCACTGGAGCTCCCACCCCAACCAGCTCATTTCTGTCCCAAGGGCTGCTGCAGCAGGGTCCAGAGGAATTCCAGCTTCTCCCCTTCCTGTGGAGTGAGAAATGGGTTTGTAGAGGATTCTCAAAGCCTGGCTGAAAGCTCCCACAGTCTTGTATGAAAACTTTGAGATAAGAAATGCTGGCTTGGAAAGGCCATGGGATAGGACAGACACTAATGAGAGAGAAATCGAGATGGAAACAGGCTTCAAATGGTGACTTTGCAAACAGAGCAGATATTCTGGAGAATCAGAACTGTGAAAGATGCATTGTAGCAAGACCAGGTGGGGTAAAATAACAGAAATATGAACGGTGAAGGGTGTTAGAAGTATCAGCAGCATTGTGTGGCAAAGGCTGATAGGCTGCAAAGCATTTAGAAGGTGTTGTGACCAAGGAATACTTTGGCTGCTGATAGAATGGAGTTGAGTTTTACATCTCCAGTGTCTCACCCTTCCGTGAGATTGAGAATGGAATAAAATCTTTTTAAACACCTCTCAGTTGTCTCTGTAGGGCTGGGTTTGTCCAGCACTGTGGGAGGCCAGTGAGGACAAAAGCCCAGGAGTGACAGTGATGTACCTGAGCACACCTGGCCCTTGAAATGTGCGTCAGGGGAGGTGTGGCTGGGAAATAGAATGGAATAAAGGGATTACAGGCAATGAGGGAATATCTGGGAAAGAAGAAAGACTCAGGGGCAAGGATGTTACAAATAAAAAGAGATTTCAACTTCAAAGAAACCCACTCAAATAAAATATGCAGGAAACCAACCCGGAAATTCTGTTCACACCTGGGATGATTGATTTGTGAGACGTTTGCAGCACCTCAGCTCTGGTTATCCATTCCCACAGCTCCTTGAATTTCAGAGAATTTATCTGGACTCCAAGCAGTGTATCAGCACATAACTGTGTTGCAGGAATAGTATTTCCAGGTGTTTGGGGTGTCAGTGTGGCTCAATCCATTTAGCACAGCATTGGGATGATGCAGCTCAGGGTGTGCCAGCACTTCCACTCCCAACCCCATTCTCAAGGGTTTAAATTTGTGCAGTGGTTTAACAACACACCGTGCAAAACAGTGGTGCTAAAAAAAATAAATCAATATTATAATTTAAAAAGAATGTAAAAAGGAGCCTTTGCTGATGAAAGCACTGACAGATGTCCTTCCTGCAAGAAAATGAGTAGTGCCTACAGAACAGGCAAAACATCTACTGACTCAAACATATTCATATTTATAAATAGCACACCCAAGATCCACAGGACCGAAGCAGATGGAGGTAATACATAAAAACATTAACATTTTTGCAGCCAGGATATTCACAACAGCCAAGGAAACAGGCTCAGAGACCTCTCCTCATTTCATGTTCCTTTAAATGCTAATGGAAATTGTATGTGTGCACTTGGAGAAGAACTTTGGGCCTCCAAAGGAATTGCATTATCTGCTTAAATATCTCTTTTTTTTTTTTTTTTTCCTGAGAGAGAGCTCTTTAGGTCTGCTCCTAAATAAGAGCAACAAAACGCATAAAGATGGGGTGTTATTATGCAGAATACATTGCTGTTTTGGTGCCACAATCCCAGGAGTTGTTAAAGCACCCAACCCCATGAGGTTCCAAGGGAACACAATCACAGTGGTACAAGTACCTGTATGGGAAACACTGCTTAATGGGCAAGGGAAAATCGGCATTGAATGGCTTTGACTCTTATTGCTTAAAAATTGAACCAATCTTTGATACATATAAATAAATACTCTCACATAAATAAATATGACCCTAAGGATGCTAATCTTCCTGCAGGGAAAAGCGTATGGCAAGGAAAAACCTCCACGGGGTACTAATCCCAGGTCAAACCAAGAGCACAACATGTATTTTCATTTATTAATTAGGTGATAGGTGAATTAGACCAGTAATCACAGGCCAGTTTATTACAGACCAGTTTTCTCCTGACTGTGTCACTCTCTAAAGCTCAGTTAAAAGGGGCACAAGCTGAAAAACGTGAGTGATTTGAGGGAGTGCAATCCAAACTCCTCTGCAAGGAAGGTGTTCAGCAGCCCTGCAGCCCCTGCTATCCCTTGTAAGCCTCGAGTAGTAACTACAGATTTGCTATCCCTTGTAAGCCTTGAGTAGTAACCACAGATTTGCCATGCAAGGCAAACTCCAGGTTTACATTAAACCCGTGCCTTCAGTGCACGGTGCAGCAGGTTTTTGAGTTTTTGACTTATTCTCCCTGCCTGTGCTCCAGCAGTGGACATAAATCCAGAGGCAAAATCCCCTCCCAGTGTGCACAAAGAACAGCAGGTGGATTTCCAGCCAGCCTGGGAAAGCTTTTCTCAGAAATTCCTTCCAGTCTGAGCTGAGTTTGAGCTGCTGGGCAGTGTGTCCCCACAGCACAGGGTAGTTTTGTATTTGGTAATTGTATTTTTGTGTAATATTTTTGTATAATATTTTTGTATAGTACTTTATTCGTATAATATTTTTGTATTTTGGTAATTTTATGGTTCTCAGCTGGGACAGAGGGAGATTTTACACCTTGACAGCCAATGCAGATTGTCTTTAGGGAGTCCAAACACACCTTGGAGACACTGCAGTGACTCTGAGTTTCTTCCCCTAAAATGGGATCTGTCATTATCACTGGAGGATATTTTTTTAATCATGGAACGTTTACAGTAATTTTTAATTAAAGATTTTCCACCCACTTTCTGACAAACACAACAACAGAAACATCTTCTTTTTTTTTATTAATTTCCTTTTCACCTGCTCACAATCTCTCTGCACATTAGCTGGATGTGATGCACATAATTACTCTTCTCTCCCTTTGACAAATTATTAGGGACAAAAAGGGAATTTGCAAAATACTTCTTAAAAGAAAACAGGACATTTCTCTGTTTGCCGTGAGTTAATTAGCCAAAGTTTGCATTTAAAGAGAATTTTATTTAATCCTTCAAAAAGTGAAGAAAACTATGCAAATCAGCCCTAAAAAAATGCAGTCTTAAAATGGAAGAAATATCTGCCTGCCACCAATTAAGTCTGTATTTTTTCAAAGGAAAGTGATGGCTGATTATACTAATTTTACCCTCGTGGTAATTGTCACTAATGTCCCACATATTGTCTGTGTCTTGCTCTTGTGAATCCCATACCCCCTTCTGCCATAAATATTTCATAAAATATTCAAAGCCAGTCCACAGCCGAGTAATAACAAATGTCAAATGACACATTAAGAAGATCCATGGCTATTTTAAGTAGGAATTTTATGGGGAAAAAAAAAAAAAAAAAAAAGCCTGTAATCTGAATTTCCACAGCCTCTCTCCAGGCTGCTCCACTAAACACAAAGATTCCTGTTGGTTTTGGTGGGCTTTCCACGCTGCTGCATCTTTACTGAGCTTTCAGAGCCTCCAAATGCTGAAGCCCAGGAGGCTTTGTTGGAGTTCCCTTTATTGGCTTAAACACCTTCTCTCTCATTCTCTCCCTCTATAAAAGTTTCGTTGTGTTTTGGGGATTTTTTTCTGGGTAAAGCACAATTTTAGGCTTTTTCCTCCCCCCCTTTATGCATAAAGAAAATAAGAAGCAGTAGGAATAATTAGGCTGGTGTTTCCCCAAAGGTAATTTTTATCAAAGTGGAATTGTGGTGGTCAGCCCAGAAGAGGGTGGGAGCCTGTGCAGGTGATGAGGTGAGGATGATGGGCAAGCCATAAATACAGATGATACACCTGAGGGGTCAGGGCAGCTTGTAGAGGTGCTGGGGTTAGTGCAGGGCAAACAAGTGAGTAAAATTTTGTTGTGTTTTGGGGCTTTTTTTTCTGGGTAAAGCACAATTTTAGGCTTTTTTTTTTTTTCTTTTTTTCCTTTATGCCTAAAGAAAATAAGAAGTGTTAGGGATAATTAGGCTGGTGTTTCCCCAAAACTGGGATTTTATCCCACTGGAATGGTGGTGGTGACCCCAAAAGGGGGCTGCTAGAGGTGGGGACTCGTGGGGACACCTCAGCCCCGTGCAGAGGATCCAGCATGCGAGATCCTTGGGGAGCATCACCCACAGGTATGAGGAACGAGAGGAGAAGCTGATATCCACAGTAAAATGAAGGATGCTGCCCTGTGTCTGTGCTTTCCTGCTCAGAGTTTTAGACCAGCACTGCAGCATTTCTGTGCTTAAATAAAGCTAATTGGGGGATATTATTGAGTTTCTGCTTTGTTTTGGCAGAGTTTGTTGGGCTTTTTTTTCTTGTGGATGGCTATGTACCCTGTGCAAGGCTGGGACCTTATCTGTCATTTTATCATTTTTACTGCTCTGGGGACGCTCAGAAAGGGCATTTAAAGGTGTGCAAAGATTTGTTCTTAATTGTTTGGTGCATTGTACCCTAGATTCTTCATGTATATAATAATGCAAGAAATGATTATCTAGAATAATGGAGAACATTCTGTTCCAAGCTGTCTATTAACATTGCAAAAATGAGATTATATACAGGAGGTGGGGTGAGCTGAGCAGGAAAGGTGTGAGGAGCCAGGAAAAGGAAATCTCCAGTGCAAACCACAGTGGCAGGTGAGCTGTGAGGGTGAGCAGGGAGGGCACATCCTCTGCTCCTCTCCTAATCCTGCAGCCTGCCAGGAGGGAATGGCTCATCCAGGCTCTATTAACTCATGCTGCCATCAATTACAGGGTGGAGTCACTCGAGCAGACAAGGGCAGCAACCTCTTGGATTTCCCCATCATGATTCAGCAGAGCTTGTCTAATGAACTCCCTTTGTCAACGTGGACAAATTAATTCAGCTCTCTCTGCTACAGCTCTCTGGTGGTGCCTTTTGTTTTCACCAACAATCCTCAGGACAGGATTCATTATTAAAATCAAATACTCTGGAGACTGCTGAATTGAATGGGTATTAAAAATATAAGGTGAATTATCAGGACACTGTGATAAAACTGGTGCTGGAAATGGGGTTAATCTGAAATTCAGGAATAAAACTCCACACAGCACAATCAAAGTTGGTAAATGCTCACTTGGTTATTCTGAAACAGGACTAAGGAATTTCAACTCTAGACATGTGCCCTATCAGCCAAGCTGAATTATATGGCTTAAACATGTTGGATGTTATGGTCAAAATAAATTACTAATTTACTAAAAAAAAATTGTAAATCACCATGTATTTAACTAAAAAAAAAAATTCAATTAACTTGATTAAAAAAAAATTGTTTTTACAGCACATAATATCCAAAGAGCCCCAATGCAAAAACATTCTCCAATGATTCCAGCTGCAGAAGGAATTTTTTTATTTGCTTTGCAGAGGGGATGCTCAGGTCCTGCAGAGCTGCCTTGAATCCTGTACAGCTGCAAGCTGTTATCAGAGAGCAGAGTGGGGGGAAAGAGCAGCCCCTGGTGGGTTTTTCCTACTCAAATTCTGCACAGGAACCTTTATCAACAATCTGGCTCTGTCACTCAGGGACAATCTGTGCTGGAGATCTCTGCTGTGTTAAAGGAAGGCTAATGGCATTAGGAGTGGCCACGTCAAGAACTGGCGTGCTAACTGGGAATATCAGAGCTTGGCACTTTTAGCTCAGCCCACCCCTCTCGGGACACATAACAATACCCCATGATTTAAGGGTGCTTAGTTTGTCATTTACTGCTCCAGAAAGGCTGTTGTTCCCTAGTCAGACCATGAAATAATGTGGGATCAGTAAAATAACCCACCAAAATAACTGGTGTTATGTGGACTGAGGCTGCAGTGCCCAGGGAAGTGTGTGCTATTGCTGCAGTTGTCCTTTCCTCGTGCAGATTTTCACTCCATGGTGTCCCCAAACAGCCAGGAAGGGAATCTCGAGGGGTTTGGACATGAAAGGCAAATGTGAAGTTTGGTCCAAGGTGCCTCACTGGACTGGACTTCATTCCTGCTGCATTCACAGCTTTGCTGTGCTGGATTTTTGTCCCTTTCTCCCTGTTCTGCAGCAAGAGAGGAACAAACCAGAGATTGCTTGGAGCTGTGTGAGCAGCAAGGGGGCTGAGTGAGATCTTGAGTTGTCT
>VZSR01002045.1:5172719-5214184 GCA_013398615.1 Brachypodius melanocephalos
TTGCCAATTTAAATGCCCTGAGCTGTTCTTTTGAGAGGCTGAGGCTGTCACTGCCCCCAGTGCTGAGGATGTTGCAGGAATTAGCACACACAGCATCAGGCACCTGGCTCAGGACACGGTGATGAGCAGCACAAACCTTTTTATAGTCAGGAGCTGCAGCTCTTTTATTTAATCATTGGTTAATAACCATTAGTGGTTTCAATCTACTGCTTAATTTAAACTCCAGAGTAATTTCCAGTTTAAAGCGCTGTTCAAAATCAACTTTATAATTAATTCTTTGGATACTTCTGGGTAAGAAAAGTAATACTGGGAGGTATCAGAGATTTCTTCTAGGGATTAATGTTATCTCTGCTAAGTGCCAGGCATACAGATGATTTTACAAGCTCTGTGCTTTCTTCAGACATGTGTGCTATCGATTGCTCCATCGATGACTGCTGCCTACCTGGGGCTCATTATCCTGCCCAGCAGAGCCTTGCTCGTGTTTACTCAGGGATGTTTGACCTGTGACTGCCCTCTGATAAACAGCGGAGGGAGAGATTTCAAAAGAAAAAGCAGGGATGCCTGAAATTAGGAGCACTCGTTTGCTTTTGTCCCTCTTCAGATGACTCTGGTGAATATTTATATGTGGCTCCAGTGTGGCCTTGTTGGATTAAAGATTAGATAAACTGGAAATGCTTAAATTTTGCATCACTTTTAGTAAATTATTAAATTATTATTTATTAAAGAATGAATAATTTAACAAATTAAGGAATTCCAAAGTGGTGGACAGCACCAGTAACCATCACTGATGGGAGTGAGCCTGTTCTCTCTGTTCAGCTTGCCTGGCCACTGCTCCATCACAAAATGCCATTTTTGTCATTTTTTCCTGTGTGCTCTCTCTGCCAGGCAGCCCCTGCCACAACCAGGAATTCCTCAGGTCCCTGAGCTCAGCACAGAGGAATGATCTTGTGGAGACTCTGCTGTGCTGCTGCCTCAGTTCCTCCTGCTGGAGCAGAGCTGGGCTGTGCATGGAACAGCTTGTGCTGCTACTGCTGCCCTCCCTTTCCATCCACATGTTTAGAATTTACCAGACAGAGGCACTTTTCTGACAGCCATGCAGTTTTTAGAAGCGCAGATCAGCTTGTAAATGAAAAAAGAAGAGCAGAAAATATCACTTGAACATAATAATTTGAACTGCTACTCTTTTTTTTTTTTATTTTAAACTGCTCTGATAGTTTTTACAGCAATGCAAATAAATCAGAAGCCTTTCTTTCATTTGAATAGCTTAAAATATTATCAGTCTGGCAGTATTGGAGTGATACTGCATTATCTGACTTTGTACTTCAGTGGTGTTACAATGTCAGCAGAGCAGTTTTTAGAGAATTTCTCTTTACAGCACTCCAGCTTCTCATCCTGAAGTGACATTACAGACCACTGAGCAAGGAATTCATCAATATAAGTAGGCACCATTTGCTGAAAGGATAGCACCTACTCTTACCTTGAGAACTTTTAATCATCCATCTCCCATGCTCAAAACTTGCTATCACTTAATTAATCTCCCCAGTTTCACTGAAACCTCGATGGTCCCTGAGGAAATGCTGAAATGAGGGAGGATTGGATGTCTGGAAGCTGTCCTGGGAGGAGGCAGGGGATGCTGCAGGCTCCAGGAGCTCTTGGAGCACTCCCTGGACAGGGCAGGGCTGCTCTGCAGGGAAAATGGGAGCAGCAATAATTGAATTATCCCCTGGAGATGTCACAGCTGAGAGGAATGGCTGGTACCAGTGGGGACAGCAGTGCACAGAGGAGGAGGAGGGTGGCAGCTGGCTCCCTCCCCTCCTGCTCCTTATGGCTGCAATGTGCATGCAGCAAACCTGCAGGGGAAAAGAAATAATTTTGCTCATTCCACCTTGCTCCAGAGGGAATTACAGCCTCAGGTCCTCAGAGCAGCTTGAAGGACTGGCAGAGTTTTCTGTAGGTTGAGCCCCTCACATCCATTGCTTCTGCTCCTTGTTCCCACCTGGAATTGCAGAGCCTGAGGATTTGTAGACCTTTACTGTTACAACAACCAGTTATTTTAATAACTCAACAACTTCACTGCTTCACCCTGATCAATGTGAGGCCCTTGGGTTTCAATCCATAACCTGAAGCACCCTAATTGCCTTCTGCTCTATTATTTCTCTTTGGCTGCTCTGTTTCCACCACTTGCCAATTAATATCTCCTTGGAGATGGCTGTGGTTGTTTTATGTGACCCATTGTGGGCTCCCTTTGTAATCTGTCTTACCTTCAGTAGAAAAAATGCCAATTCACTTGGAGTACAGGTAATACATAAATCATTAAGTGGGATCAATGAGAACATCTAATAAAATCAAACACGTTGGGGCATGGAGGATGAGGTGAGGCTCCAGGCAGGGACATTTCACAGGTGCTGGGATCCAAATTGAGTTTTAGGTCTCTGTCAGACCTTTGGCACCTGGAGGGTCTGGGGTTTGCTCCTGACAAGCCTCTGATGTCAAATATTCTTGTTTTAAACACATCTGCATAAGGTGTATCATTGCAACAGATTCAGGAGCTTCAGAACTTCAGACCAACAGAAACCTCCGGACATGCCCAGACCATCTTGGACTCAGGGAGATACAAAAGTTTACATTTCAAAGGAGTTTGATGAGTCCATCTGCTGTCCAGGGCTTGAAATGTTGCAGTTCTGTTCACTTCCTAACTTTGGGTTTTCCAGTTATGTGGATAAGAAATGTGTTGAGTAAGACAATGGTCTGGCTAAAAAAAACTCCACTAGATTTAATCCAAGGTATGTTCAGATTTAATTGATTTACATACATAGGTAATGGTGTTAAAAATGATTTTTTTAAAAATAAACTGACCATAGGTCACTTAGGCATCTCGTTTGTTTTTCAGAAGTCATCTGTGAGCATCTGAACATAATCTTTAAACCTTCATTCATTAAAAAAATCCTACTTTACTGACTCTTACAGAGAAAAACTTCTTTTGTGTGTGTTTTTTGTTTGTTTGTTTGTTTTGTTGTTGTTGTTTGTTTTGTTTTGTTTTGTTTTTTCTTGCTGTGAGGGGTTGCATTTTTGTCCCACTTTCTTTAATCTGGCTTGCCTGTTCTGAAATTCGGGTCTTAATTTTGAAATTTACTTGCCCATATTTATTTCTGAGCTGGAAAGGATTATTTGAGGAAGTCCATGGTTTTTGTTAGCATTCTGCATTCTGGTGCTATGATTTGGGTGCACAAAAGAAGCCAAAGGCTTTGGCTATACTTATTGTAATTAACCTTTCTGTCATATTAGGGGTGATTGGAAAGAGCATCACTGATACCTGTGAGAGACAACATTGGTATAAAATCGGGGCAGAAATCAGAATTAAACTCTCCTCTGAAGAGATAACACTCTGTTCCTTGCTTTACCCCCCATTTTTGATCAGTGTATTCGCAGTCACCCCGTGTTTCTGTGCACCCTGGGTTTGGGTACCAGCCAAACTCTGTCTGAACCTCCCTTTGGCTCTGGGAGAATGGGAAGTGAGCACAAGCATCCCCGAGGAGAGAGAGTCCCCCCTTCCTTGGGGAGGGCTGGAGCAGCACCAGGCAGGGTTCAATGTCTGACCTGGAGAGCTCTGAATGTCAAATCCACTCCACGTTCACCTCCAGCCAAGAGTTTAATGCAAGGTGATGCCATTTATAGATTTCTGTGTTTTATTGGATCACCGTTGTCTCCAGCTGTTGTTACACACACAGGCAGCACACACTTGACATGACACCAGAAATAAAAGGGTATTTTCAGGGAGGGATGCTTGGAGTCCTTTGAGAGGCAGCAAAGCAGCAGCCAAAGGCAAGGGCTGTTGTGAGTGTGAAGGGAACAGCAAAGCACAAACTCTTCGAGGAAAGATTGGTTTTGTTTTGGGGGTTTTTTTTCTTCTTTTTTTTTTCTTTTTTATTTCCTCTTTTTTTTTTTTTTTTTCTTTTTAAAAGGCTTTCTCGATTTATGTTCTGGTAAGACGGAGGCTTTTACCCCCAGAGAAGGTGAGCCACACAAGTGTTTTTAATTTCCAGTGCAGGAACAGCTTTTAATGACTCAGGATGAGCATCTGTGCTGAAGCTCAGTGTGCCTGCAGTGGTTTGCAGGATAAAAGGCTTGGGCTGCACTTTGTGAGTTTGCTCTGCCCAGCTCAGCACTGGTGGTTTGGTGGGAGATGGGATTAGATGACACTCAGTGCTGAGGAGGAGGAATCACCAGGCATTGCTGCCTCATGGGAATTCTACCCCAGAGCTTCTTTAACTATTCTAATTAATCTTCTTCAACAATTTCAGCTTTCAGCAAAGTGCACAAAAGCTTCCTGGAGATGCTGAAGGTGGTTCAGATATTCAGAATTGATGGAGCTTGGTCTGCTGAGGTGCTCTAAGTGTGACAGCACAACTACAGCCATTGAGAACCTTAAATATATTCTAGTATCCTTGTGTTCTTCCAATAATCTATTTACTTTTAGTTTATAGATAGCTGCCTACTTAAAAAACAATCCCCAAAATCAACCAACCAACCAAAAAACCAAACCAAACAAAAAAAACCCTACTGAAAAAAATTGTAAAATGTCACCACTGAGAGCAGGGTTTGGAAAAGTCAAACTCTTCATGATGTAGAAAATGATGTTAAGATAATTCACAAATATACACGCACAATTTATGATTTTTTTGTGTGTGTTTTGGGGTTTTTTTTTAAGCTCTTGACTCCCTGAGATGAAAGTATTTCCAGCACTAAGCCATTATTTCATGTGATACAGGATGGGCTTCGAAGCTGTGCTACTGATGCTGAATCCCAAATCTCTTCCTCAGCCCAAGCCACAAAGGAATAATGCCTGAATAATGCTTATAACAATTCTTCTCTCATGTCAAGTGTGTGTGAAAGATGAGTAAAGGCCTCTGTGGCACCAGCCCTGGTGTCACTGGGGAAAATGAGCCTGTCATCACTAATGAGCCACAAGGAATGGCTCTGAAAGCAAATCCAGGAAAGCTGCTGCTGATGGGAAAGGTTTGAAAAAACAAGCAAACAACCAAAAGCCCCAGGGCTGTCATGTGCAGGTTATCCTCACTGGCCTGCCAGGTCAGGGGGAATCTGCTGGATCTGTCACCTGGGAGACCCCAAAGCTTTGTCATATTTGAAATATCTCTGCTCTGAAATGAGAAAGTTGATTTTGAACCCATTTTCCCCTGTGTTTTATCCCAGATCAGTTTTGTTAATCTGTATCTTTTTACAGTCTGGCTGAAATGAGGCAATTTAGCATGTTTTAGAAGGCTCAGTTGTTTCACCACCTTCCTTTTCCCAAAGGGATCCCTTTGTGGTGTTACCCATGCCTTACAATAGATGAAGTTTTGTGTTTTCATCACACATTTGCTGTTACAGAAGGGCAAATTGATGCTAACGAACTGACAGACACAATAATGCGCCTTGAAGAATACAAACAGGTGGGATGTGCATCCCAGGTGATGAGCAGCTTCCCTTGGCTGCTGTCACTGGATGCAGGTTTAATCCTATTTTTGATCTCCCTGAACAGCAGCAGTGAATAGCTGCTGTCCTTTCTTCCAAGGGACCCGAAATTGGGCAGATTTTGAGCATTACAGCCTTCAGATTGAAGGGAAATCAATATCTGAAGTGTTGAGAGTCCTCTCAAGGCTCTCCCTAGGTTTGAGCACAGAAGGTGCCCAATTATTGGGAAAGCCTGCTATTAAAATTAAACTTTATTCTCTTTTTATAGGTAAAATGGTGGGGTTTTTTTCCTTTTTTGCCCTTCAACAGGGGACTCTGAACTTTCTGTAATTATTTAACAGTGGAAATTGGTCTCCAGCAATAGATCAGGAAATATCCTGGGACACCCAGTTGGTCCCTCAGCACTGGGTAGTTTGTGAGCAGGAAATAACATGCTGATTTGCAGTTATAATTGGGGAAAATTGCTCCAGAGGATTCTGACAGTACAGAAAATAGGCCAATTAGTTACCCAGCTCTGATCCTCCTATGATTCATGATTGCTTCAATTTAATTTTGCTGTCACTTAGGAAGCAAGGTTAAGAATAGATTAGCTCCTTTTAGACACCTCTTAGCTTTCTCCTGCCTGGATTTTGGGGAGGAAGGTGGATAGAAGAGTTTAGTGAGATAGTTTCTTTTTTATTTTTTTTTTTCTCTGTGATTGTATGACTTGAGTCTAAAAATCAGAATTTCTCAATTTTCCCCTTAACGTTTATTCATCATGGATCTATTCATGAAGATTAAAACTTTCACACACAAACATTTCTTTTTTTTTTTTTTCTCAAAGACAAAATGTACCCTACCAGTAAGTTAATAACATTCATGCTGTTACCTTACAGCACTCTCCAATAATCAATATTAAATAAAAAGGACTTCAAGGGGAAAAAAAAAATAAAAAAATCCCAGCTCAGTAAATCAGCCAAGGGGAAGATTGTAGTACTCACCCTTGAGGAAATGATGCAAGTTTGGAGACCTTAAATGGCAGCGGAGCCACCCAAAATGCAGCCTGGGGACAACCCTCCCTGTCACCTCTTTTGGAACTGTGCAGTGTTCACTGCTTGATAGATGTGTTGTTGTTCTTAAGCACACAACAGCTGGAATTCTTGCCATCTCATTTATTTCAGGAGGTTTTTTTTTAAACAAAATTAGACATTTCCTTAGGAGAATAATGAATCACTCAGCTACTTCCACTGGAGGAAACTGCGCTGTCACAGTAATGGTTTCTGTTAAAGGAATTAAATTAAAAATCCCTGGGTTTAGCTTTTCAAGCCTGTTGCAAAGAGCAGAGTGCTGGGCAGTTCCCCTCTGTGGACACAGAGCAAGGAGATGAACAAATGGGATCATTACACCACACATCCCAGAAGTTTGTTTGTGGGGCACTTCCAACAGCCAAAGCAAAGCAATGACAAAACAAACGCCCAAAGCACAATGTCTGTGTGATTCCTCTCACCAACACAGCCCATTCCTCCTCCTCACTCGAGCTGTTTGCCCTGCCCAGGACAGACAGAGGCTGCTCAGTTGGCAGAGCCCTGGGTTTTACAGCCCTGGCACTGCTTGTGCAGTGTGCCAACACAAATCACCTGCACACACACACACACACACACAGGCTGCTGCTCTCAAACTCCAGGAGCTGCCAGGAGCTGTGTGGGGTCGGTACACAGAGACAGGAGAAGGTGTTTCTGTGCAGGGAGGAGAAAAGGGGGTTTAGGTTTTAAGCAGGCACATTTTACCCACTAAGAGCAGACAGCTGCAGTTGTGTGAGGTCACTGTCACGCACAGTGAAGGTTTAATTTTGGACTGAGCCAGGTTTTCCACAGATGTGCCTCAAATGCACTTTTCCTGGGAGTTCATGGAGCAGGGAACAGACTGAGAACGCCTCATGCAAATAAATGATGTCTGCACAGAGCAAAAGCAGGAACAAAAAGGAAAATAACACTGGCTGGAGCTTTAGAGAGTTAAGAACACGTTTGGATTTGACAATGTAAAGGGGTTTTTTGTAGCAAGTACCGTAGTTTCTTATAGCTGATGTGATTTCCATTGACTTATTCTATATGCTATATAATAAAAGTTAAGGAGTAGAACAAAAACAAGTTGCAGTTTGGAGCAAGTTAATGGTATTTCATTAACAAACTGTAAATAGTAACAGCATAAGCTGGATGTGAAACTGCTTTCACAGGCCATAAATGCTTAATGTTTATTACCAATAAAAGTCAAAGGAGCATTTAGCAAAGCAGTTTACCAAACAAACATTAAATACTATAATGCATTAGATTCAGTGGACAGAATCAGGTTATTTAATTAACAATGAGTAATCCGTTAGGCCTTTATTCACCACAAATAATCTGCAGCTTTTTGCATTAAAAGAACTCCTGGAAGCTGTGCAGTGGTGGAGGAAGAACCCAGAGGTGCCAGATGTGGAAAGCCCCAGTGGGTGAAGAGTTCACATTTGCTGTTTCCACACTGAATTCTCTTTGCTCGTGCAGGTCTGCATCACCTGCCTTTCTGACAGTTTAAGTAATCCTGAGAAAAAAACAGTAGAATCCTTATAAAAGTAATTATTTCAATTATATTCTCAGTCATGGTCTTCTGATGCAAGGCATTTAGTTCAGCTTTAAAAAGAAAAATGCAACAAATGTCTAATGAGGATAATATCCCATTTAAGATGAAAAACTCAAGGATAGGGTCTCTCCAATTAAACAGTGACAGAAAATGAGAATTTAGTTTGGACTGTGATGGTTTCAGAGCCAAAATGAGTCTCTTAGGATTGGTGACTTTGTATTTCAATTGCAGCACATGTAAGAAACTACAGAAGATGATGACTTTTGCTCACCAATACCATGGGACCAAAATTATGCTGCGACTTTTGCATACCCTGACTGACCAGAAAAACGGGGTTTTAACAGAAATATTTCTCAAGAACATCCACTTGCAGGTTCTTAAACACGTTCCTTTGTGAAGAGTTCTTCCCTGAAATGCCTTTTATTTATTTTTTTCACCCTGTGTGGGTTGAAGCTGCCTGTCTGCTCTAGACTGGGTGTCCAACCTAAAGCTGACATCAGCTCAAGTGAATCCCACCAGGACCCCAGTTTGATGACCTGGAGCACACAGATAGACCTCAATGCTTCTCAAAGGTAGGCTCATTCAAATAAATCCATTAAGACTTTTCAGGAGTGGAAACTTGGCCAATTTAGCCACATGGGAGTCTTATGTGGGTTGCACCAAAATCAAACTTACAGCTTGGACCCATGAAATGATTTCAGAAGATAAGGCTGGTTGTGTGTGCTGAATTTTTACAGGTGAGAGAGGTAATGGCTATCAGTGATTCAATAAGTGTCAGTGTAGGAGTGGGGCAGGGACAGCTGGTGTGAACTTCACAACTTCAGGATTTGGAGCCTCATTTCCCAGGCTTGCCTCTGACAGCAGTTTAGGATGGTAATAATCATGTGGCTAATGTTGTGTAATTCAATTACTGCACTGTTGTGAGCATTAACAATTATGTACCAGATCTGAAACACAGTGGGACAAACTGGCACTGTTCATATTTCAGTTAGTTACAGCCTATTGCATAATTACTGCAGATAAGGTACTGCTTAATCCACAGCAACACGAGGAATGAGCTACAACAACAATTATGTGGTTAATACCACCTCTTGAAATGAATAAAACATACAAACCCCCAATTATGACAAGGCTACAAAGGACCTGGGCTAAGAAGTGTGTTCTTCTTCAAATGAATGCAAGTTGTTGCCAGCTTAGCTTTGTGCTGCTTTCTATTTCAAATCTTCATTTTTGCTCAAAAAAATCATTATTAAAACACGTTTTGAGACATTTAAATTTTTGTTCTTAGGTTTACCACGATGTTTGTTTTCCACTTATAGCAGTAAGGACTATCTCTCACCATGGTTTTTTAGCATTAAATAACTGTGTTGGTTCTCTGCTGTGGTCACTGCCACCAGGTTGGGTTCACAATGAAGGCAGCAGTGATCTGAGGCTGGGAATCCACTGCTGTGTGCACAGGCTGGGGTGCATTGTTGGCCTCAATCAACAAGTTGCCACCTTCAGAAGTTCCCATTTTTGACATCGTCTCTCACTCAATGTCAGAGTAAATTGCATGATTGATGTTCTGCTCTGTTCATCAAGGAACTCATGCATTCCCTTTCTAAAATCGATATTTAAGAATAAAATGGCCCTGTGATAATTTATTTTATCAATGTAAGTAAAGAACAGTTTGCTGTTTCACCTGCAGAATGAACTCTGCAAAGATTAACAAAAAGGCAGAATTGATGTGAGAGTGACACCAGGCTTGGCTGGCTCAGCACCACTCATATTGGCTCTCTCCATGCAAGAAACAGGGCAAAAATTACTTGTGAGTGCTCAAATTTTGTTTAATTTGCTGGCTAAATCTCAGAAATCATATAAAATTCTGTTAGAAAACACTCTTTATGCCCAAAATAGATACACAAATCTTTAGAATGAGAGTTTAGACTCTGAAACCTCATCCTTGCTGTTACAGCTTGCAAAGTGTAATGAAATACCTACTCAGTAACCAAACCAAACCCATCAAAGTTTGCCATGCAATCAGGGTTATATTGTTAACAGCTTATCCTGTGTGCTGGAGGGAACCATTTCCCTCTTCCCTTTGTCAGGAGCTGTGTGATTCAAAGTTGGCTGCACACCCATTGTTCCAGCAGCAACGTGCACGGCGCCTTCCGAGCAACAGATTAAAGAATCTCTGTATTTTAAACACTTTTATTTCCCCTCACAATGGGAATCACATAATCCCCTCTTACCCATTTTAATAAGCCGTGCTTTGTGCTGACCTAGTGAGTGAACCTCTGATAAGGATTATGAAAACCTGTTGCATTTGTGTTAAACCACCAGCACTGCCCTTTGAATCCTCCTTCAGTGGAGTGTGCACACACAGATGGATCTGCTCTCCTTGCCCATTTTCCACAGCACTGAGCCCTCATCTAACACTGCTGTACCACAGCTCCCAATTAGAACTTTTAATTGTGCCTGCAGTGACCGCTTCCCTGGCTGAGGGCTCCAAAATTTGGCTCCTTGCTGGGGGTGGGAGGGCAGAGAGTATTTGTTGTTGTTGGCATTAGATCATCTTCTGCAGGTAATGCTAAAAATGAGTCTCTGAATAATCTGCAGAGTAGATTTGGGGTTTGTGGGTTTTTGGGGGTTTTTTTTTGAGGTTTGTTTTTTGGTTGGTTGATTTGTTTCTGTGGTTTTTTTCCTTGCATTGCTGCTCTTCGAGTGGGGAATTAGAAGTGAAGCTTGAAGGATGCACAAATGTCTTCTAAGTGAATCTGCTCACTGACGAGGAGGGAATTCACTCATGGATAACCCAAATAATCCCTGGATTTCATTGACAGCAATCCCAGAACTCCAGAAGCTCTTCTTGTAATAAGGGGATGCTATAACAACCTTTACACAAATAAATTATAAATGGAGCAGCAGTAAAGAAATGCGCTAACAATACATTTAACATCAAACAATCACAAGTCCGTGTAAATAAAACATGAAAAAGGAAGTGTGGATCTGTTCTCCCTCACTTCTGGATGGAGCCTTTGCCAAAGTGCACGGGCCACCTGCAGTCAGCAAAGACATGCAGGTGATTTGGTTGGGGTAAAAGAGGTGGTGTGAGATCCTGGGTTCACTAAAAATGCATTTATATCACAGCAGAGTGTGTGGATCCAGGGTGGATCTGCTGGTGAGGACCTTGGTGAGCCGTAACCAACAATGAACAGCTCAGCCACACCACCCTCGCCAGTCAGTCAAAAATAATGATCATTAGGTCTTAATTTGTGTGTGATTGCTCGGTGAGGCTGAGCACTCCATCCTGCTGGAGAGATAAAGCTGCTACAGGGATACAGGACCCAAGGGATGGGTATTAAAAGATGTTTCCATTGTAATGCAGAAAGCAAAACTCTGCATCCAAAGGCTGCCTCATGCTCTGGGGAAATGCCTGCCTTGTGCTCAGCTTGGTGTTTACAAGCTGGGATGCCAGAGTGCCCCTTGGGGCTCAAAGTGGTGTGGAAAACACCATCCCATGCCCAGGGTGTGCAGGAAGCAGAGGGAGAAGCTGGAGCTGAGCTGTCATTCCATTCTGGAAGTGCTGGAAATCGGATTGCAGCCACGCTGTGCTCTCTGAGGAGGAATCTGGGCTCTAACTCTCAGCCAAAGTGTCAGGATTGCCCTTTCACAGCAAACCTCAGCCTGCCCTTGGCTCCTGATGGTAATTAGCCCTTGAGAGAGGATTGTCCTGTCCATGGAGATGAGCCATGAACCTGGAGCTGATGGAGAGCTGCTCCTTCCAAGCCAGGAGTGTGAGCTGTGCCTGTGGCCACTGCAGCTCAGGAGGAAACCATCTCTGGGCTCTGTTCTTGCAGAGCAATAACCCCTCCTGGGCTCTGGATGTGCCAGTTTGGAATGACATTCCTGCAGTTTTCATTCTTGGGGTGTCCTCAAATGCTGGATCTCAGTGCTGCAGGTTTCCTTCCTCAGGGAAAGCTATCTCACCTAATTCTGTGCGTTTCTTGACTGGTGCTAGCAATATTTTCCTTGCCTTAGAGCACATGGGGGGTTGGATTTAAGCTGACTTGTCTGGCACAAAAGATGGCATCATTAACATTTTAAGGTGCTCCAGAGTAGCTCCAAGTTTTTATTGTAAAATACACTGTGCATGCAGCACTGTCAGCACAATGCCTCCACCCTCTGTCACACTCAAACCAGAGAAAATACACCTAAAAAGTCTTAAAAGCTCCGAGTTCAGCTTATAAATGATAAGATTTTATTTAAATATGAAATTTCTCCAGTTTCTGTGCAAATGGCTGCACGTGTATCGTTGGGGTGCAGGCACAGGATGTGATAAATGTATTAATAATGTAAATGTGGAGAAATAGTTTGGACAGGCATGGCTGGACTGCACAGCAGAGGATGTCAGAACATCAGGGGTACAAATAACGAAGCCATAATTTAGTGAAGGACATCCTGATCTCACTGATTCTCTCCATGCACAGTGCTTTGCTTTCTTTCCTGCAGCAGGAATTATTTGTAAGATCCTCCTGAATTTTACTAGCAACGTTGCTGAGTTGGTTTATTTTTTTTTATTCCTGGAATGACTAATAAAATACATCTTTGAAGTTCATGGGAGAACAAACAAAAGACCCCAACCAAACGAAATGGGGCTCTTACTGCCTGGGAAGTCATTTTGCAATGGATAAAAGGTCAGAGCAGCTTTTTTTCAGTGGGTTTTCCTGTTGGGAATATTTATCATCCATAAAGTGCTGCATCTGCGACCTTTGTGAGTATTTTAGCAATAACAAAGGACTGAATAATTCTCCCATTTTTGAAAAAAACCCCACTCATCTATATTTAAACAGCATGGAAGAGAGAAATCTCTGTTCTCAGAGCTTTGGAGGCAAGTTGCACACAATAAATAAATAAATGCTGTTTCTTATGGCCAGAGTCCAACATGGAAACACTTCCATGGAATGGCTGTGGCCACCGTGCGTGTGCAGATTCTTCGCATTTGCAGAACACGAGAGCTCTGGGTAGATGAGAAAGTTTTTATATAAAATGATTTTCGTTGCAGCCACAGTGTCAACTGTTTTAAATGCAGATTGGATTGGAGTGTTTGCTGGAAGACTCTGGGAAGAGTCAATAACAAGGAAATCCTTCCATTCCCCCCTCTCCTCTCTTCAGGGATTATTCAGTATTTAGGGTCTCAGAAGCTTAATAGAATTTTCCTTACCATAAATTTTAATAGGGCGGTGCTGTGAAATATAAAAATGCCAATATATGTTTTCTAAATATTTAACAGCATTCTCTTGCTCAATTATTTAGATCACATCCAGAGTTCCCTTGAAACAAGTTTAAAGTTTTGCAGGAATTTAACAAAGTACACAAACACAATTTGTGTACTGACGCTGCTGAATGCAGAAAAAAAAAATTCAGTCAAACTTCCAAATTAAAATTCAAGGATTTTAGGATGATGTGCTAAATCAGATAAAAGTACTAAAAATTACAAAGAGATACTGGAAATGTTTTATTAATAGTTTGGCTTTTCTTTACTGGTAATTTTTTATTTGTTTTCTTCTTCCTTGTATCAAACTTTTTTTTTTTTTTTTTGTATCACGGTTTTGCTGACAGCTTTTTTGCTCACTCATTATTTATGTTAAATCTTTTGCTTATCACTAAACCACCATGAATTTGTTATATTTTTTTTTTCCTTTTGAGAAGCAGATTGGTTTTCCAGTCAGGAAGAAATGAGAACCATGTAGTGTTTATTCAAAGAGTTGTTGAAAAGAGAGAGAAAGGCAGGAAAACCCAGACCAGTAAGAAAGGCACGAGGCTTACCATCACCAATAAAATTTTACCTCCTATATAAAAGTGCCTGTGTGTCTCCTGGGTCAAATCCAATGCACTCTTTGTGCTTTATGAGTTCCTTTGGTGTCAAAGGGACCAACTCCCGCTGTTGAAAATAAGGTAAGAATTATAATTTACTGCTTCCAGAAGCTCCATCAATTCTCTCTATCCCTGGGCAAGCTGGGCATTCTGAGAGACCTGCAAGAGCAATAAGCCAGCTGTATTTTCACTGCTGGCCCATCTGAGTGTGTGACCTGCACAAAATACACCCAAGGACTCCTGTTGAATGTCTGCTCTCCCACTGCTTGTGATATCAGAGATTTATTCTGCATGTGAGCACGAGCTGCAGGACAATGTATTGATTCAGAATACCTGGTAATGGAGCAGTAATTGCTTTGTTTGAAAATTAAGTGGCCATCCTCATTTTGGAATCTATAGCTTTTCATCATTTCCAGGGATATCAAACAGAAGAGGCTCCACAGCCAATTACCCTCAGAGAAGCAATAATCCAGGTTGTATTTCACAAACAAATGACAATCAGGAAAGCTGCCCTGACTTACCAGAAATGCATCTGATCTGAATGAATGTTCCCTTTCCAGGGAAAGACGGGGAAAAAAAAATAATATGTACCTTTTGAATTCTTTTACTCACATACCCTCAAGGAAACTATTTTCACTTTTGTTCATGTAAGTCTGCTTCAGATTTATGCTAAACTAATAAAGCAGCTTGGAATTAGAGATATTCCACAGGTTTTTAATGAATACAAAAGCAATATAAAAGCAGTAGTCTTCAGTAAATAATAGGTTTTTCACCCCATCACCATATTTAACAAGTAGAGGGTAAAAAAAAAGCATTGCTTCCAGTCCTGAGTTACGGTGTTCTGCTGGAAAGGGGGTCTGATGCCTTTTTCTGCTTTCAAAGATTAAATTCCCTGTGGCACACAAACTGCACATTTTCCGAGTCGTGGGCTAATTTGCATTTTTTAAAGCATCTGTTTATGAATATCTTTGTGATAATAATTACTATTTACAAAGTTTTAATCAGGAGAGGGAAAATTTTAAACGAGGAATACTGGAGGGAACAGATTTTTACCTTCTGGTCATTATTGCCACGATTTATTCTTCTGTAGCCTCCCAGTTCATTTTCCCCCATCCCTACTTATTTTGTCTCCATTTTAGTCACATTTCCTTCTTTATTTTAGGCTTTTTCTCCTGTCACCAGTGGTGGCATGCAAACCCAGGGCTGAAGCTCCTGTTTTACCTGGTAAACAAGACTTTGGTTGGGAGGGGAGGAGAGGAAGGGTTCACTGGGGTGGATTTTTTTGTTGTTTGTTTGTTTGTTTCCTCTTTTCCAATGAAGAAATTTGAGTAGAATTAAAATATTTCCTGCTTCATACAGCTAAAGCATTTGGGTCTTTTTTTTTTTTTTCTTTTCCTTTTTTTTTTTGGGAGGAAGAGCAGCCACACCACAACCCCTGTGGGACAGGTCAGGACCGGTGGCTGTCACCTCCCATCCACGTCACAGGCTGTCACATCTGTCTGCAGGAAAGAATCACCTGAAAGAACCACTCAGCAGCACCATCACTCCCATATTTCTCCTTGCATTCTGCATTTCTTGGGATGAGCATTATGAAGTTGCCTGCCTGCTTTTATTGGTTTTTTGGTTGGTTGGGTTGGTTTTTTTTTTTTTTTTGGTGTGGTTTTTTTTGGGGGTTTTTTTTTTTTTTTTGTGTGTGTTTGGGTGGGTGTGGGGTTTTTTTGTGGGTTTTTTTGTTTGTTTGTTTTGTGTTTTTTGTTTTTTTGGGTTTTTTTTGTTTTTTGGTTTTTGTTTTGTTTTGGGTTTTTTTGGGTTTTTTTGGTTTTGTTTTGTTTTTGGTTTTTTTTTCTGGTTACCACAGCTGTGACAGCACAAAACCCCACTCAAAGAAAAGCAAGCAGGAACAGTTTTAAGGGCTCTCCAGGACCTTAAATGGCACACCTTGGTGTTATCCACTCCTCAGAGTTTTTGCTGCTTGTTCTGCTGCACTGGGCAGAACCAAGAATTCCTAGAGAGAGAAAGAAGGTGAAATAACCTGAGACAGCAGTGGGAAGAGGAGGAGGAGGAGCACAAAGAGGAAAGATAAAGGCAAGGGATGAGACAGGATGAAAAGAGAGGGGAGATGACAAGGGAGAGCAGAACTGCGAGGGAGAGAACAAGGGAGATGCTGCAGCAGCACAGGGAGACTAAAAAATGTTGAGCCTGGGTTCCTCCAGAGTTCAGCTTTGCTTTGGCAATGTGTGCAGCAGCACGTCCAGATGGAGTTTCAGCACCTCCACGGAACAAAGCCAGCACTTTTCTCCATTATTGGAACACCAGGTGTCAGGATGGACAGGGCAGCTTTGCCTGGTGCCAGGTTCCCTTTGAGGGAGAAGGAAATCCCATCTCCTTTGCTGTGGCTGCACATCTCCTGCAGCTGCAGCAGTAATGCAGGAGCAGATGCACGAGCTCTGGCACACAGGACCTGCAGGCAGCTCCTGCCTGCTCACACAGAATCACAGAATTCACAGAATAATTCATCTCTGTGTTGGAAGAGACCTCCAGGATGATCAAGTCCAACCCAACCCCAACCTGAACCAAACCATGGCCCCGGGTGCCACATCCAGCCTCTCCTTAAACACATCCAGAGGGGGTGATGTGGTTATGCCCAAGAAAAGACAGATATTCCTTTGAAAGCAACAGGCACATTGGGTACCTGCCTTTTCATATTGCCTTTAAGGTTAGGAACATAAGCAGTGCTTTATGCTTTGTCTTTTAGGATGCCATTTAACTTTCCCAAGCAGCTGATTACACATTAGCAATTGGAGGACAGGAGGGTGCTTTTTTGTCTTATCTCTGTGATTTATGGTTGAGCTCTCAAGCCATTGGATTTAGACACCTGAAACCCTCACTGATCTCACCAGCTCTAAAGAGAAAAGTGCTTCTGGTTTTGATTTATTCTAGAAATACACGGTTTTTTATTATGAAGCACAAATTTACTGTAATGGCTTTCAGATCCCTAAGGAGAAGCTTTTCCAGCCTGCTACACATATTGATAATGTAATGCAATATATTTTCCCTGATGGCTTTGAAGTGCAGGTCTCAAAAACTCAACTTGAGAAAATCTGTTTGAAACTTGCAAGTCACTCTGTGGAGGTGATTGGTGTTGCAATGCCTGCAGACTGCTCTGTCTGTATGGGAGGGAAAACAGCACCTCAATATTAGCAAAGGTGAGACAAGGAGCATCCAATGCTTGGGTTTATAAAAGTTTTGTTCCTTTTTGGAGCATTATTTGTTTTATTTCTGCTTCCCCATGGTGACTGGCATGGCACTGTGTGATCCATCACAATATGACAGGACACACCTCAAAGACACAGTATTGTTATCAGAAAAAGAGGGACCCTTCTGGCATTAAGTAAAATTTAAGGACAAAGTCTAGAGGTATAACTGAGTGTAGCTCTCGTTGGAATTAATGTTACTTCTGGTCAGATAAGAAGTGGAGAATGAAAGAGCTTTACATGGTCAGTGAAAAGACACGAAAAGGCAGCTCAGAAACGAAATCCAACAAAACAGAAGAAACCCAGGTGGAAGTAAATGTTTCCACAAAGCTTAATTAAAACGTGGAATTCAGTGCTAACAAATGCTGTGGATGCTGAAAGCTTGGTGGGTTCAAGAAGTGAACAGATGAAATTATGGGGGAGTGCATTAATTGCAGAGAAACAGCTGTGATCCAGGTGATCCCCGAGCCCATTTGGGGAGGATCAAGAGCCCTGCCCCTCGTCCTGGGCATGGTTAAGGGCTGCCTCATTGGGGCAGGGAGGTGCCTGAGCAGGTGCTGCAGTCAATCCTGGTGCTGTTGGAGGCTCCTGCTCCCAAAGGATGGGCTGATGCCAGCTCCTGAGGTGGGGAGGTTCTGAGTGCTCTTGGATTTACTTCCATCAGGATTTATTGCTCACCCTTCTAGGCTGGAAGTGTTCCTCAGAGCAGGCTGCAAAAGGTAGGAGAACATTTCCTGAGGCACAGCTTGAGCCTTTTCTTGCTCTTTTTGTTGTATTGGGGGTTAAATCCAACAGTTTTTAACGTGGCTGCCGTGCACTTGTTCTGTCCTCTACAATAAAAGTTACAGCACAGCTCTGTATTGCTCAGTGCTGCTCTGCCTGGCCTGGCTGGATCTTTATCCAAAAGTATTCCCAATTTTAATGCTTCACAAGCACAGGGTCTCGTTCTGCAAGCCTTAAAGCCCATGAGCAATCCCTCATCCACTGAAATCAATGGAATCCCTTGTGTGAGGAAGGATTATGCTGGTGAATAAAGGGTTTTCAGATCACAGCCCTAACCCTTTTTTAATTAACCTTCTAAGAAAGAATTTATACAGGAAAACTCTGTCTCAGTGGTGAGCAGTCAATAAACCATGGCTTTGTAACTCCTTCCTTCCTTTATGGCTCCTTTGTGTGAGGCTTGAGTGGAATGGATCTCCCTCTGTATCCCTTCCCTCCTGCCCAAGCCAATCACTTTAGAAATGCCATCATTTCTCCCCATTGTTCCCTTTTGGGGTATATTTGCTCTTGGCTCATTCAGTGGCTACTAGATCAACTCTTTTCTTGCATTAGGAAGTAGAAAGGAGACAAAATGAGCTGAAATATCAGGAAGAGAGAGCCCATCTTATTTTAACCTTTGGGAATCAAAATACTGTTGGGGTTTTTTTAAATTGAAAAATTAAATTAAAATTTAAAATGAGTTTTTGCTTTATGGAAGTTTCTACTTCTAATATTTCACTATCAAAGATGATCTGCCCTGAGTATAAAGTTCTAGGGTTTGGAGGCTTAACTTTCCAGTAATCTCCTGTAATTTCCCATCTTCAGGTTCACCTCAATGCCTCAAAATGTCCCAGTTATTGTTTGCCATCACAGATAACCAGAGTGGCCCAAGAGCAAAACCAGCAGATGACAGAAAATAGAATAATACCAAGGTGTGCTTGTCTAGCTAAAGTGTTTTCTGATAGCATTGCAGCCCAGTGAATCAAAAGTGTTAGAAAATGGTGAAGACAGAGAAAATGAGGCTCTCCACTGCTCCTCATAGGAAAGTGTGGATTTAACTGCAGTCTGCAGGACAGAAGGGATTCCTAAACACTGCAAGGAGCATAACGTTGTTTTCTCAGTGCTGAAATGAAGCTGAAAGGCAAATGAAATGTTCTGGTTTTATGTGAGTCAACAGAAGTACTCTGTGCTTTCTGTTTTCCAATTGCCCACAAGCAGGTTTTTAATTTCTGGAGGTATTTGTAGCTCTCTGTCATGTGCTTCCTGCTTTGTTTGTGTGTAGCTGCCTGACTGGAGCTGTATCCTGTGGTGTGATGGTCTTGCCTGGTTTTTAACTGGATAATTGTGATTTATTCAGAATATTTCCTGGTGAACATGCACGTGTTTACCCAGAATCAAGTGGAATGAAGGTTGCAGAAAGACTGATGAGGAGAAAATTTCAATTCATGCAAATATTTGCAGGTATATGGATTTAAGAGAAGGTTTGAACATCTTGATTCAAGGCAGTAGTACCAGGATAAAACATTCATTAATCTTCCTGCTGTTGTTCATAGCTAAGCAGTTTTATTTCCATGAAGATGTTGAATTAGCTGGTGAGTGGCTTGGCTTTGAGAGCAATGTCAGTTGTGTCATGGACACTTATTTAATTTTGGGGAAGAGCAGGGATGTCACAGTGCTCACCCTGGCCTCAGTTCCCCCAGTTCTTCCTGAAGGATACCTATCTTTTATACCTAGATAAATGTACTTTATTTGTTTGCCTTTTCTGTGATCTTCCTTTGAACTCATTCCCTCTTTTCTTCTCTCTGCTCAGCCATTCTCAGTGCGTTCAAAATAATTGATTTGCTTCTGTGAAGATTTATGTCTGTAATGACCAAGTCTCATCTTTCTTTTTTTCCCTCTCTTTTTTCTATTTTTTCTCTCCTCGTGGTTGTCAGCAACAGATAAATGCCATCCTAAATAAATGCAGGAAGGAGCATGGAAATGTGGTGGATAGCTCCTGGTGCTTCAGCTTTGAAGGGAGCTGTCTTTGGAGAGGTGTGCAGTGGAGTATTCCCCCTTTCAAAAATCCTCAGGAAATCCAATAGTTTTCCTTTTCCTTGGGCGTATTAGGCCAAGACAGAAGATTCATGCCTGCAAGTTTTACAACTTTACTCTTTAGAGAATCTCTTAGTTTTGTTGTCTTTCTGAGTGCATCTATTATTTGCGGGGAAAAAAAAAAGAAAAAACAATTTCCAACTTTGCAAACGGTCCAAGGGTTCTCTCAGCTCTGTTCTTCTGGTAATAATCTGCAAGCAGGGATTTTTTTAGGGCAGAAAGGCCAGTTTTTGGTTGGATTCCCCCAAGTCAGAGCAGGTGGTGTTGTGCTGGCCCCAAATGCTGGTTTTGCCCTCCCAGTTCTCTTGAGTGCTGCTGTGACATGTTAAACTCCATGGGGGGTTTAAAGTTTATCCTTTTTATTCTGAAATAAAGAGGCTGAAATAAAAAAGGCTGAGGATTACTACGAAATAAAAATTCTGAAATTAAATCCTGATTATTCTGAAATAAAAAGGCTGAGGTGGGGAGGGCTGTCACTATGAACCTTAATGTGAAGAAATATCCATTTTTCTAACTGATTTTGTTCCTACACTCCCCTGTCCTCTAATACTCCTCTACCAGGCCTTCATTTAGACAATTTCTGCTATTTGAGACAAGCTGCTGTCTAATCTGAAAATTCTCCTCTTCCTTTTAACTTGTGTTTTCTTCCATGGGTTTGCAGCCTCCTGCTCACAATTCCTTTGCTAATGCTCTCTGTGTCTTCCAGGCTTTATCTCTTGGTCTCAGAAAGGAATCCATAATCCTTCTGACAACTTTATACATTTAGCCTTTCACCCTAATTTTTTTCTCAGATAAATTTTTACAGCCTAAAAATCCTCTGGTCTGAAGGTGCATTCAGCTCTTAGTCTGTTTTGCTTTGGGTGAGTGATCATTTTAAGCAGACTCAAATACACAATCTATTATCTACAGGGCTCTTTGTTTACCCAGTTAATACTTAAACCCAGATATCCCATTATTCTAACCCCCACTCCCAATTTATTTACCATGAATCACTCCCTTTTGTAATCAAAACCCCTTTAAACCTCACATTAAAAGTTTCTTTAAAGCATATCTATTTCAAAATTATCTCAAAAAGAAATACTTTCAAAGGACTGCATCAGCATTTGAGATTTTTGAGTATTCCTCTGTCTTGATTTCCCAAACAAGCTGGCCATTAAGATTCTCTGAAGGCAGCAGTCCTGTGGCTGGGTTTGTTTGTTTAATTAAACAGGATTTGGGGGGCTGCAGAGGACAGTGTCTGTCGTGTTGGGTGTTGTAAAAGCAGCAGTGTCTTCACAGCTGGTTAAGTTTAGGATGCAATGGCCAAACTTTTATTGGATTTTACTGGATTTTGCTAGAAGTGGAGGGAGTGGAATGTGAAGTGTATTTTTGGCAGTATGTTCACACACCAGGAGTGAAGCAGCCGTGAACTCGATGTTTTAAATGGACAGGAAAAAAATCTGCATCTTCCAAGTGCTCTGGCAAAGAAGGTGCAATGTATACATTATAATGCATATATATGTTCATGTTATATAAAATAATATATACATTACAATGCACACATTATTTTATGTAACATTATACATAATCTAGATATGATGTTATATAATGTAACGATAAATTCTGTATTCTTCTGTAGCATCTTGTGACCTTTCCTATGTGTTTTAGGAAGACATTAGTATCTTAAAACTGTGTTTTTGGGAGAAACTAAATATACAGGTTTCTAGACTTCTGCAGGAATTTAAAGAAAGAGAAAAAGGTGGAACATAAGCCCCTCAGAAATCTGAGTGGAACATGTTTCCACCAGCTGGAAATCAGTTCATCCAAACTGGATTCAATATTAACTCGTACTTGCAGTGTAGTGACTTTTAACTGAAACTCTGGGTAAACTTGTTCCATTAGCTGGTGGTAAGCTCCCAAATCCACCTAGAGAAATATGTCTATAAAACTGGAGACTGAAGTTAATGGCATGAAATCCCTCTTCCAAGGCAGGTGCAATATCACCAGCTAATCCTATCAGTGCCATCAGTGCTTGTGTTTTAGCACTGAACAATAAAAGTGATGCTTTATGACATTGTTAGCACTCAGTGGTACTGGGAGTTAGTGGTGTAGAGCACCTTCAATAGCACTGCTGAGAAATTGTCAAGAATACGAAGGTAATATGAAAAATCAGATTTTTACTTTTATTTTTTGGGGGATTCAGCTGTGTTATGGCTGGCAGGGTTTCACCTCAGCCTTGTGATTTATCTTGAGAAACCTTAACCTCCAGATGCTCCCCATGTGAGCCCCTGCTTGCAGACAGTTGTTTCTGTAGGGTTTTGCCCAGGGCAGTAGCAGTGTTCGATCTGCAGAGTTACAGAATGAGTAAAACCCACATTTTTTCACCTGGCATCTGGGGACTTCTCGTGAGTGATGGTGCTCATATTGTGACAGAGTCCTTACACACCTCTGTCTATAAAGCTGCCTTATGCTGCTTCCCTAACTGGAGCAGCAATTTCACATCTGATGGAAGATCAGAGGGAAAGGTTCACTGCCTCTGAGTTCCTTGCTTTGGCAAAATGGAGCTGTGTGGATATTCAGAAAGGATCTCTGAGCTGTTCTTGGCAGTTTAAAGCCCCTCACCAGTGTTATGTGGGTAATGATTTATGCTGGCTGGAGACCATCACCAGCTGTACTTTCAGCAGTGGGATTTGGCCCCTTGTTACTGCCTCGGTCCAGTTCGTTCTTACACAGTGTGCACCCTATTGTTTGTTATTTTTGCATTATTTAATTTCTGTTTCTGTACTGCTGGATGAAGGCTGCCTCTCTCTATGACTCTGCCATTGGGGCAGAGTTCTGAGGAAACTCAAAGTGGTCTGAACATCCAGGGTCAGACCCCTGAGAGTTTCAGGACACACAAACCGTGCACTATGAGGATGAAACACAAAAAAACAACCACAAAAAGGGGGAGTGCCAATATATAGGCCTGGGAGGGGGGTGGGGGGTGGAGGGTTCTAGAAACATGACCAAATATGGAACACTGATCAACCAATAGGGGAGCAGAGCTTGGGTTCATTAACATAATAGCTGCAAAGGCTCCTGGGAGGAGATCTCTGGCTCATCTCCAGTTCAACAAGTGATGCCAGGGCTTGGAGCAAAGTCTGGCATGCCAGGGGTGAGATTTGGCTGGTCCTGTGCCCCTGCCAGGCTGATGCCCACCCATGGGAGCCCTTTGCACCAGTCTGGGCTTGTTCCCATCCAGAGGGAGGGTTCATGCCAGCCTCCCCTCTTCTGGAGGAATGCTGGTGCAGGATAATTGCACCGAGGTCCAGGTATGGAAAACGATTGTGAGTCAAATGCATCATTGGGTGTTCTGTGTTCCAAACCAGCAGGTGAGGGTGTGTGGGAGTGCTGTGGGTGGTGCTGGCAGTGCACAGAGCAGTACACATGGCACCATTGAGTGGATGTCACCTGAGGGGTGGCCAGCAGGTGATTCCAGTGCTCAGAAATTCTGTGTTCTGTTTATGGAGATGAAAACTCTGCTTTATAGATCAGTTTGTCTAGCAGTTTCTGCTGTTACCTTTGTGGTAAAATCTGCTCAGCACTTAGCCAACTGATGTACAAACACTATGCAAAAAGGTCAGGCTGGATCTATGGAAAAAGCTATAACAATTCATCAGCTGGAATCAGATGACAATCTCGAATTGTGATGAGGCCATGAAGAGCCTTTGTTTCCTCACTATGATATGTTCCAACACACTTGAGGTAACTTTTTTTTTTTTTTTTTTTTGCTGCCTTTTGTTAAATCTTAATTTCACAAGTGACTGTTGACATTTTGGAGTGAATGATAAGAGGCGAACATCCAGCAAACAGTCTAATCAATCTGAAAATACACTGAAGTGGGGCTGTAACAACACCTCCTCCTCCTGCACCTTCATCAGCTTAACCCTGCTCCAATGCTCTGCAGAAGGCTGTAGAAACATATGAAAATACCTTTATTATAGATTTACCATTATTTATTTGCTATCTGACAAATTTGTTCCTTTTCTTTCAGTACTAAAGACGCTGTGCTAAATTTCTACTTATTTAACTTTCTAACATGAAGCAGGTCCACCAGGTGGCCCTTTTGCCTTGCCAAGTTTTGGGTCATGAGTGAAGAGCCCAGCACTGTGGCTATTGATCTGTCCTGTCCCAAAATCCTGTTTGCAGAAGCACACACTGATTCCTGTGCTTCATTAACATTTGTTTCTTCTTCGCCACAATAATGAGCTGTTTGTATCTTGCTCCAAAATAGACACAGATTAATGCAGTGTTGACTGCAAAATCACCATGGAAGGAAACTGCAGCAGCAGATAAACTTTGCAGGTCACATTCTCCCAGTTTCACAGTCTGGGATGGCTCTTGGTGTAATAAGGCATGGAGAGGATTGTGGTTATCACAGAAGAAACCCTGGAGTATTTTCAAAGTGCAAAGCATAGCTGCCAGTGTTTGACTTGCTGGAAGCAGAACTATTTGGTAACGTTTGGCATCATCAGGGATGCCTAATTAGTGAGCACACACGTGTTTGCAGGTATTTATGCATATCCATCCACACAGAAACCTGCAGGCACAAAGGAAGAAATGGACATTTTTACTGGGAGAAATGCATTAAGAAATTAGAAGTGGAAAAATGCAAAGCACTTCTACAAGGAAGAAGAATTTCATCTTGTTTGTAGTATCAGTAATAAGAATTACTGTTCCATTTCTGGTGCAGGTATCTTGGCACTTGAGTAAAACATCCTAGTAATAATTCTAGAGGTTTCTGAACATGCCAGAGGCAAGGGATTAGAGTAACAACTAACCTGAGTTAGGGAATTTCTCAGCAGTGTACAACTATCAGTTAAAAATAGACACCTGAACATTATTGGGATTTTCTGATGGAATGATCTGATCCTTTCTCTTTCCCTGATAAATTCTGTGCTCTTATTTCAGAGTCTCAGCAGGGTGGATGTCACTGCATATTGCACAAGTTGATTTTTCCCTGGCTGAACTGGTGTCCCAAATCTCAGATTTTATCCAGGTAGAAATGCTGGGCTCCTCCCCCTGGGTGGAACACCTCCCAGTGGGATGATGGAATTTTGGCATCTTACCAATTCAGCCTGGCTTACATGATGCTCTGTGGCCTGTTTTGCCGAGTTCCTTTCAAAAACACAAACTTATTTTAGCCTTTAAAGTGCACTTTTTAAATCTAACAGAGCTGTATTGGGAGAAATCTGAAATGGAAATGGACTCAAGAGCAATGTGAAATACCAGTCCTTGCAAGGTGAACCAATGTTTGCACAAGGATAAATCCGTATTATATAAATAAACAGAAGATCTTCAGCTTGTCTCATGTAGCTTCAGAAGATTCAGAATCAAAGGGAAATTTAGCAAATAGATAGATAGTTAAATATTCATCTTTAATAAGTAATGCTCTTCAATAATGTGCATTGTTGAACTACTGCATAATAAGGAGTATTAAATGGTAGGGATGGCTTTGCTGTCATTTAAAATTCATTCTGCAGTGGTCAGGGCAGCACTCTCAGTAAGAAGCAAAGAGACAAAATTCCATCTTAAACTGACAGTGTTGAATTCCCAGCGGGATTGCCAGGACGTTCCTGTGACAGGGATTGTGCTGAGCCACTGATGTGAAGAACATTTTAGAGGACTTTGTCCTTCTGCTGCCTTCAGTCCGAGGGAAATGGTTCAAACCAGGAAAGCACAACTTCCAGCCTTCAGATACCTCTTGCTGTGCTGGCCTTTAAAAGCTGAGGGGTTTGTGGTGTAAAATGGCAATTCAGGGTGTTTGGGGGATTCTCACCCAGATTTTCCTGTTGCAGAAGCTGAATTCTCTTTATTCTGCAAAGCTCCTGTTCCATGATGGAGCTGCTGGAAATGAGATGGGTAACTTCAAACAAACGTCCTTCGAGGCTTGCATAAATGAGAGCCCTTGGGGAGGAGGGGAAAGCCATTTGTATGTTCTGAATTTCCAGTTTTCCCCCCAGGATTTGGTCTCAGCTGTTGAAATAAGCTCACTGTATTTCTGGTTTCTTTCCACCTGCCTTGCTCTGTGGTGGAATCTCTCATTCCAGCGTGCAGAGTCGTCGTTTCTGTGCTATTATGGCTCAGATGGAGGTGGGGATATTGCCTCTGCAGTTTAATTCCCTCTTGTGCTCTGCCATCAGGTGGATTGGTGATGTACAGAGTGGAGCAGTGAAGTGAAATACCCGTGCTGATGTGTGAACGGGTCAACAGGTTTCTCAGGCGCCCTTGCCAGGAATCATAAAATGTGTGGAGCATCTATTTAAATTTTTATATTTGGCTGCATCTCATTCAATTAGTCTATCAAATTCCTCATTAAAGTTCTTGAGCATTTAGAACTACATAATTAAAATACCATTACACTTGGTGGAGGGGAAAAAAAAATCTTTAAAGTGCTCTGTATCATTAGGAAAAGAAAAAATCCCATCAAGGGGTGATGTTGCATTAGTATTCATTACTACTAAAAGATGTTGGAAGTGGAAAGTATAAAAAGGATCCATTTTATAATGGCAGCTCTAAGGCTCCAGGTTTCTATTGATTCTTTTAGTTTCTGGTTTCTGTGTGGTTGCTGTGTGTGTACAGGAAGAACTGACTGAGGAGAGACATTCCAGCAAAGCTCCAGCTATCCAGTATCTCCCCACACTTCCCTAAATCACCAATTTCAGCAGTGATCCTCATTAAGAACACGTTTCTAATGGAGTGACTGCAGGAATGATAACAAATGGCAGTTCCATGGGTAGCACCTTTTATTGCAGACCGTGGGATGCAGCAAATCAGTGCATCAATCCAAAAGCAGATCCCAAACAGAGAAAACAAACAGAAATGCAGCAACCTCTCCATGGGTGGGGAAGCTGTCCCAGAGTGAGATGAGGTGCCCAAGTGGGCGTTTCAACAACCACTGGAGTGTTTTTCTCAATAGTGGCATGGGCTTGTCACCAGAAATCTGTTTTTATAGGTGCAGCATTTGGGTACAAAGGGCAAGAACACCAAGCCCGAGGGAATGACAGGTGATCTCAACCTTTGGGCAGGTGAATTTTGGGCAGAGGTGTGGGTCCCACCTGGCACACCTGCACACAGACTCAGCAAAGGCGGTGTGCCACCCTCAGCTGTAAAGCACAGCACACTGGAAAAATGCCCATTTTCATATTTTCATGGAGAATAACCTCGGGCAAAATTCAATTTGCTCCTCGCTTTTTACTGCCTTTTAAAAAATAATTGTGTCTCTAGGATTTCAGTAATTGGTTCTATTGCACTTACAGTTAATTATATATATTTTTTGATTAATGTATTCTATTATGGAATAATTTGCTTAGAATATCTGATAGTGATTTAATTTCCAGGTTATTGTCCTTCTCAGCAACCTGAGGAATTGGCTTCCAGATAGTGATGTGAATGGCTTTTGGTGACAAGCATTATGATCCAAGAAAAATCCCTGCATTGTAGTTAGCAAGCTTTATGTTGTCAAACATGTCAAATATTGCCTCTTAATTGATTTCATTTTTCATTTTAATTAAACTTGCTATTCACAAAAACCGCTGGAAAGAGCAGAATTTAGAGTTAAAACTTTTCAAAGGCCTGGAAATTGGGTTCAGTCATGCCAAAGACACCTGGGTTTTGTCTTGTGACAGGCATGCAGAGGCGTGCAATTCTGTATTTGCACTGACACTTTCCTGTGGTTTCATTTTAGATGGGGCCTTTTTAATAGAAAAGTTGCTGATTTTTAAGTTTATTTTAATTTTGTGCCTTTCGAAGCAATTGAGTGGCTTTAACTTTTAGGCAAATGGAGAAAAGTGTGCTGGCAAAAAGAAAACATGAAAAAAGAAAGAAGTTTCCACGTTAGTAAATCACAGTAGATGCTTCTTTTCAGTAACTCTGAAATCCCATACTTTTATTTTCCAGCGTGATTGAATTAGATATTTATACCTAGAGATCAAATGAGCAATCTTTACCATTTTGTAAGAAACCTGTCTTTGCATTTCAATCTCTCAATACCCAAGCCAAGTGGAAGAGTTGTTCTGTTTGCCTAAAACAAATCTGAAAGGGAAGGGGATTAAAGGGCTGGCTCTAATTTAGCACTGAGGATGTGTGGGTACCGAAGTGCTGGTGCATCGTGAGGATTAGGCTGTCCTTGACTTCCTAAACACGAGTTTTCAGCACATGCCAGGAAGGCTCAGGTAATTGAGAAGGTAATTCAAACAGCCCTGCTTTCGGGAGAAAACCAGTTTCATTTTAATGACCTTTCCAGAAGCCTGAGCTGTTCCCTTGTTTACACGATTTTGCCTCTTTACTTCAAGAGTGCAGTCAAGGATAGTCAAAACCCTGCTGGAAATCCTCTCTTCGTGTTTTCCTCACTGAGGTGAGAAAACCTTTCTCCAGGATTTTTTCCTGCCTGGTTTTGTTTTTGTTTTTGGGGTTTTTTTTCTTTTTAAATTTTTTTTATTATTATTTTTTCCCTGGCATTGGCCACTTGGATACTTTCAAATGACCTTGCCTGTGCCAGCTGGTTTCATGACTAAAATTCTCCAAGTTCTGGGAGATGCTGATGCAGCTCCTCGGTTGCAGCCATGGCAAGTGATAAATCTGTTCCCTCCTCTCCCCAGATTGCTCTGGTGTGATCTCTGTGGGTTTTTGCTGATCATTACTGGTTTTCCCAGGGTTTTTCTGTTCAGCTGATTTCCCCTCCTGTACAGGATTTATATCTTAGCAAGATGGCTTCTTTGGAAGTTTGGCTGATTTCTATGAGTGACATCAAAATTAGCTCACCCTGAGTTAAATGTGAGTTTCTAGGTGGATATTTCCAGTATTTGAGTTCCTAGGTAGAAGTTTATAAAACAAATCAACAACGCCATGCTTCAGAAGAGTCTGAAGTCTCACCTTTATTTTCTAACAATGAAAACTTCTGACTGACCTGAGGTGTAATGCACGCTTCAGGTAGTTTGGGATTTTTAATCTGATTTTAGTACTCCCAGGCATGATTATTTGATATTTAATGTGGTGCTGCAGCGTGGTTTAAGGATAGACAAGGCACAAATAATGAAGACCAGTCAAAGAAGATAATTGAATCTGCTGGGGGTTATATTTGCCTCTGCATCAACTTTCCTTTGAAACCCTTCTTCATGTAAATCTGATGAACTGGAACAATCCATGTTTTCATCAACAACTAATCAAACACATAAAGGTTTTTTAAATGGTGAGAAATAGTAGTTTTGATTTTTTTTTTGTGGTTGATGAAATCCATACAAGAAATTAATTTGTGATTAGAAGCCATATACTGTCCAACTTTTCCTATTAAGGTCATTATCAGTGTTTATTTGATGCAGTCCCAGAGGAGGTTTTGTCAGGGTTTTTTAATAAATTGTTAATTAAAGTTTACAGCTTTGGGAGGCTTTTTTCTGACTGAAAAAATAATATTGGCCAGCTTTGTTCTCAGAGGCTTTTGGCCTATGATTGCCAGATCCTGCCTCTTCTTAAAAAAAACCCACAAAAACCCATTTTTAATGAGTGGAGAGTTTCCACAGCTTCCATTAACCACAGCTGGAGCTGTGATGTGTAGGTGTGTCCATAAACTTTGAATTTGTGGATAATAAATCAAAACTTCCTGTGCTAGCAGGGCTCTCACCGCTCACTTTAAATGAGGATTGTTTTTCTTGGTATCTTGAGTGCCTATCCCAGCTATCTTCAAGAGGAAAATATTAATTTAGTGTGCACAACCAGCAACATTAAATGGATTGGTAAATATGAGGCACCACTTTTATTGTGTTGGTTTTTTCTTTGTGTTTTATAATTGAATAAACCCTACAGATAATTGGACTAATTTAGGAATTTTATTAGGTTTTAAAATCGATTGATGATTTTAGTGTGAGGCACCCAGAGATCTGAAGCTCTTGGACTTCATTTTTCCTATCTGCAAATACATCTGATTCTAAATTGGAGATTATTTCCAAATCTGCAATGGAAACACTTGAATTCTTTCACTTTTTCTGCACCAGGCAGAGCTGTGTGTGCAGAGCTTTTTGGGCTCTTTCCAGCCCCAGAAGGGCCCCCAGGCTGTCCCTGTGTGCTGCCCACAGGGTGACAGCAGCTGCCACAAACTGCACCCATTTGGGGTTATTTTACTTCATTTTAAAAAGTGTGGTAAAGAGGAATATTTGGGTGTTCCCATGTGTGTTTTCACGCTCTCAGAACTGAGTGTGTGATTCATGTTTTCGTGTGGTTTTGGTGCTAGCCAGCTGTTCTGTTGGAAGGAGGGGGGTTTGCCCATGAATTGGGAAAAATTACAGAGAAGACTTGCCCTGGCAGGGGAGAGTTTGGGTCTCAGAGGGGAGATGTGGGTTAAACCAGGGTGTAAAGTATTTAGAGAAATGTGAACAACTGTGCTTCTCTGCTGGCTTGGGCACACCGAGAGGAGAGGCTGCCCAAGGTCTCTCAGCAGAATCCTTAAAATAAAGCTCAGTGTAAATACAGCTGAGTTAGAGGCAGTGAGTTGTCTGACCTTTTCTTGAAAGCTGAGGATGTTGGCTACTGTAGAGGTGAAAACAGCAGGATAATAGATCCCTGTGGGGCTCAGGGTGTGCAGGTTTGCCATCAGGACCGTGGGTTTGGGCTCCAGGGGATGCCCTTGAGGGTCAGGGCTGCTGCAGAGAAATCCTGATGGCTTGGGAAGGCTGAGCTGGAACAGAGCCTGGACAGAGCCAGGGAATAAAAGAGATTTATTAAAAGGTCTTTAGGGTACACAAGAGCCTGGCCAGGGCTACACCCAAGGTGGATCCAAAATGGACAAAAAATGGAGCCAAAATGGTCACAAGGTCTCCCACTTTGATCAGTTTTGGTCCATTTGCACCTTGGGGTTGAATTGTCCCATTCCAGCTCCAGGCTGTGCAGTCCCATCCTTCTTGTTCCTCCCTTCAGCCACCCTTGTGTATCACACTCAGACTTTTCCTGCTTAAACATTCACAGGACAGGAAATGATTTGTAGAACTACAAAGTGCCTCTAACGTGGCTGGTGAGCAGCCCAAAAAGAAGGTAAGCACTCCAGGAATTACTCCAGAAAACAGATGTGGAAAAACAATGACACCCATTATAATAGACACTTAAAACCCTACTTTTAATATATTTTTATAACCTGGGTTTTTTTTGTTTATATTTTTAGAAATATATAAATAGATATTTTGTTATGTATTTAGAAAATGTGCAGCTCTGTAGGTACTTTTTCTCACTGTGATGCTGTCACTTAAAACCACTGTTTCTGCATGTCCTCTAGGAAACTGCAACAGGGATCCTGGTAACATTTATTGAAGCTTTCAGGGTAATTGAGCTTTGATGGAGCATAGACATAGAAATAAGCTGGACAGCTGCCAGGAGCTGTATCTTAAGTGCAAAGAGGTTTTTGCAGCTGGTGGAAGCAATACACACAGAACAAACAGAACAGGAAAAGCTACAGGATAAATCCTGGCTACAGGTGCACAGCATTATCTTCACTCGGGGTTAAAATTGGCATTCTTTATAAAGCAGTTCTAAATGATTTCTAGAGAAATTAAAAAACGAAATGTTGGCTAGTTTTTTTGTTATTATTCCAGAACTTGTGCTTGTTACAGAGTTCTCCAGCTATAACTGTAGTGCTACTCCTGTTTTCTTACCTTACTGAGGCCTGTGTTACCTGATAATTTATTTTTTTTTTAGTACTTGCCTGTGACCTTCCACTAAAGGGGGACTGATTTGTTATTGCACAAATCTGGAATTGAGGGGGAAATAAAAGTGCTCTCTCCATTTACCTGCCTCTCAGCACTCTTGGTGTGGATCTTGGGGCTGTCCTGTGCAGGGCCAGGAGCTGGGCTTTGACCATGCTTGAGGGTCTCCTCCAGCTCAGGGAATTCCAGGGGTTTGTCCTGTGGTCCAACACAAATCCTCCAGCAGTTTCCATCTGTGGCTTGTTCTCGATGGACAGCTTGTGGTGGTGTAAAAGGGATGGATCCCAGGAAGAGCAGGAGTTTTGGTGGTATGGATTGTTCTCCCCAGGCACACTCTGCCCCTTTGCTGGCACACCCCTCCAATCCAGCTCTCAGCATACTTGGTTTGTAACAGCTGATGGATAATCTTCAGTTCTGCTAATGCATTTTGCCATCTAAATCTGGGTCAGGGGGAATGGGCAGGAATATTCAACTTGCTCTGCCCTGAATTAGTAGAGCTGCTCATCACAAAGCCTCTTCCCTTTTTCCTTCCGTGTCTCTTTGCCCCTCTGGAGAGACAGGCATTTATTACAAAAACCACTGCAATTCTGAAATAGTTGTCAGTGTAATTAAAGACTTTTTTCAAGTTTCATTCTGACACGTGAGAATTCCAAGAGCAGTTACTGCCCTTGGTTAGGAACGAACCCCAACCCTGGAATACAATAAAAAGAGAAAAGGTTTATTCTGTGTTCTTTGCCTGTGTGTGTCTCTAACCGAGCCTGTCCCATTTTTCCCCTGGTTGCTTTGCTCACGTTGAGATGAGCTCTCTGTAAACATCTGCAAGCCTCTAGCTGCACAGCCCCCGTGAGATGAGCCCTGTGAGGGGCTGCACAGACCTGCAGGAGGGAGTGGGTGATTTATTCAGTACCAGCACTGCCTCCCTGCTGAGCCTGCAGAGGGTTGGGTGCTCCCTTGCTTTGTTCTGTCTCCATCTGCTGTGTGACCCCTCTCGAGGAAAGGAGCTGCTGCTGTTGTGGTTGTTGTTTCTGCTCTTGCTGGTTTATTCGACACCAGGGACTGCCAAATTCTGCTGCCGTGTCTGGAGCTGCACACATCATTCGAGTACAAATGAATGAGTTCATGCGGGGTGCATTCAGGGAGGGAGGGTGCAGCTCTCATGGGTCAGTCCCAGAGTCTCTTGGATAAACTCAGAGATGTTTTCTGTGCAGTTGTTGTCAGATGTGGAAGGAAATAAGCACTTAAATGAACAAATCTAATGAAACTCAATTATTTAAATAGCTTTTCTTCACTTTTTCTTTTTTTTTTTTTTTTTTGTCTTGGTGTACTTTTGAGAGTCTGATGGGAATGTTTTAGTTATTCAGGTCTGAGGTACACAGGGCTCATCAAAGTGAATCCAGATGGAATATGCTCCATAATGTGTTTGCTGTGTAATAATAACCCAGAGGTCTTGTGTCTGCTGTGTGTGTTGATACAAAAACAACCAAAAAAGGAAGGTTTGTTGGTATCTCAGTGACTGCCCCACACATCTAGCAAGGGAGGAAAGTTCCAGGTCTGTCTGCTAGGCACGCCTGGCTCCCACACTCATTTCCTTTAGTGGTGGATACTTGTTTGCATCAGATGCTGTTGCTTGGTGTATTATGCAGGCAATTTCGTGCTGCAGACAAAAGGTTCACTTTGGGGCTGCCTCTCACCTTTAGAGATGTGTAGAGTTCTTCTGTGCACCTCGTGTGAAAATCAGGCAGATTCCAAAATCAGTGTACAGTGCCTTCTGTGAATTCCCTCCTGTGGAATTTCACAGATGAGCAAAGCCCCCACTGTGTGACGATAGAAGAGCAGCAGAGCTGCTGTGATCTGTGCTGGGATCACTTCACTGGGAAGGTTCAGACCCCTTCATTAACTCAGCATTAATGAACAATCTCCTCCAGTTACACTGATGGCATGGCTGGGGAGGAGAGGGGACAGCATCTGCATGCTGACAGTAAAGAAGGGATAAAGGGCGTTTCACTGGGAGGCAAAATGAGGAACAGGAGCAGCAGTGTAAATGGAATGTTTGGGATCGTTCCTTCTGAGGATTTAGGATTTCTCCTCGCTGGCAGCTCATGCTTTCATGCAGACACAGGACTTGTTATGTTTCCTCCTGGCTCCCAGGGGCTGCCCTCAGGGCATTTCACACAGCTTGGGTGGGATTCTGAGACATGGAACCGCTGCCTGCATGTGGGAAAATCACAGAATACCCTGTGCTAGCCAGAGGAGAGGATGAAAAGGTGGGAAAGAACAGCACTGCCATTGGTGATACAGAGCATCAGAGCTGCAGGCCCACGTCCTCTCTTGGGCTGGCTGAGCTCTCTAGCTTTTTCTGTCTTTTTGGTTTTTTTTTTTTAAATAAAAGTTTTGATGGAGAGAATATATCACCTCTCTCAATCTGGGGATTATAATCATAATATATGTCTATAGGTCTCATTATCTATAGGTCTCATTATCTATAGAATATATATAATGATTATATAGTATATAATGCTATATATTATATTAATTATTATAAACATAATCTATAACTCATAATCATCTTTATGTCATGACTGCTCATACAGCTTTATGTAATGAATGACAGCAGATTTCTTTTATCTTCTGTGCTGGTGTGGGTTTTATTTTGCTTTTTTGATTTTTCTTTTTTTTTTAAATCTAAGTGACTGTGTTTATTGTTTCAGTACTTACTGCAAATGTCTTCATTTGCTCAAGGGTTTTAGAAACTCTACATAAAACCCACCAGAACAGAGGAAGTGAACCAGACTTTTCTAAACCATGCATTTACTGTCTGAAATCCTCTGGGGATGCTGATGAGTCTGTTCAAGGCACTCAGGATTACTCAGGTATTCTGGAACAGGTCACAGCAGTAGTGTCTGCAGTAACAGAAGGAGTTGCCACACATTGGAACACGATTTTCAGCCCAGTGTTCTAAACCTGAGGGGGTTTGGAGAGGTGCCTGTGTGCCTTCACTGGTGGACTCTGCAGTGCTGGCCTGATGGTTGGATTTGAAGATTTTCAAGGTGTTTCCCACCTGCAAGGATCTCTGATCCTCAGGAACGGGGTTGCAGGTGTGCTCTGGAAGGACGGGAGGGTGGAGGTGATGCTGCAGTGCTGTGCTGCCACCTTGACCTCAGGGTAAGCTCATTAGGGTGCAATTAGCTGAGAAAGGCTCAGGAGCTGGCTGGGCTGGGGTGCAGAGGGTCAGGGGAGGTTTCAGAGCTGGCCCAGGAGTCTCACATTTAGAACACAACGAGTTTCATAAATATTATTCTTGATGCACGTAATGAAAATGAAATAAAGCCAAGTTATTTTTTTAAAAAAGGAGCCTGCTGGTTGAGGAGAGCACTCTGGGGCCACTGGTGGTGCCATTGCTGGAAAAACAATCATGCCTCAGGATCAGATCCCAGTTTTCTCCAGCTGTGCTGTTCCCCCCACCCTGCCAGGGGTGGATGCTTTGTTTCCTCTGGGGTGACACAACTTGATTTAAACAGGAAATCATAAACTAGGAGACATGACACAGAGAAAGAAGGTTATTAAAGGAATTAGCTGCTGAAGGCTGTCAGGGTCTATACAATTAGAGTAGAAATGATATTTGTTGCCATTTGTTTTATTTTCCATGGCTGATGACAAGAAATTCTAAAAGAGAGCAGAATTGTAGGACTGTGCTTCTATCAAGATACATTTTGGATAAAGATGCAGGAGTGATGATGAGACTGAATGGCATTTCTGGTATGTGCAAACAGCCTGCTGGTAATTAAAATGGAAATTTCAGGAGCACTGCCTGTTCATCACCTGACAGGAGTTTGCTTTGTGACCATGTTGGGAGGCTTGTGCTGCTTGGCTGGTGCTGCTCCTGTCTTCAGAGGAGGGTGCTGAGATTTTTGGCTGTGCTTTGGCTGAGCAGATGCACAGAGGGAGGCTGGCACCATGGCTGGGTGCTCAGACATCCCAACACCTCCCTGATTTACAGGGAGGGCAGCTGAACACTTGCAGGATTCACGGCTTCTGTGGATTTTTAATTTTTTTTTTTTTTTAAATATAGGGGAGATATTTCAATTGGCAGGATGCAAACTGGTATTAAAAACAATAATTTAAAAAAAAACAAAAAAAAAACCAAACAAACAAACAAAAAAAAAACCAGAAAGCTCTTGTGTTTCTGAAATATTTGAAAATATTACTGTTTTCCAGCATATCTGCCATGGGAATTGAGGGACTGGTTGTGTTTCATCCATGCCAGAGCAGCACTGAGCAGCTTCACATCTGCTGCAGGTTTTGCCCAGCTGTGTGAGGCTCAGAGAGCCAGGCCCTACAGCAGAATGGCTGGGGCTGTGGGCACATCTGTGCCATCAGAATGACACACACAATAACCAGCTGCAGAGCCTCTGCAGAACCCAAAACCTGCACCTTGTCCTGTGTGCTGCTGTACAAGTGTGGAGATCTCGTTATTTGGATCTCAGCAAAAATACTGCCGTGATCCAAATTGTTAACTTTGGTTCTGGAGAACAAATACGTGTCTGAAAGTAATTTTTTTTTTCTCTGTTTTTTTTAAGAGCTGTTAATTAAGCAGAATGTTTCCCCTCTGGGGACACATGAAGGGATTGATGTGCTGTATTCTGCATCTCTTGTGTAAACCTCTCTGGGAAGTCCAAACTGTTCACTGCAGGGGTGGCTGTGTCCTGAAATTTCACTGAAGAGCAGTGCAGCTCCCAAACTTGCTGTCCACATTCATGATTCTAAAAACTGTAATAGGATCAGATCATCTCGTTGGGACCAATTTTCTTCTGTCATATTTAAGCACTACAGAGGTTTTAACGATTTAATGGCTATATTTCATGCTTAACAAGAGAAACACTGTAATATTTCTCATCCTGTTATGAGTGCCCCTCTCCTGGTGCTCTGTTATTAAATATAGATTAGCTTTCCTGGAAAGAGGAGAAAAAAAAAAAGTGCTGTCATGTTCTGGTATTTTAGATCTTTCTTACTGTTCTCCCAAATATTTTGCAGAACTTCTTTTACTGTTCTCACCCGCAGGATTACAGCTTTTAATTTGAATATTAAAGTTCAAACCAGAAGTATTTAAATGACTTGTTTTTGATTGAAGAAGCTGGTGCTGTGAGCAGAGTTTTCCATCCATCTCCCACTGGCTTGTGCCCAAAGGTGATGGGAGTTTGGTGCCCTGCTCTTCCCTGTCCCTGAGCAAATCTCAATTTGAGGAGGGGATGGGATCATTCTCCCGGAGTGGAGTTTGAGAAAACACTGATTCCAACAGTTGGGCTGAATGATATTGGTTACACTGCATGGTAATTTCATTTTAATGATGCACTTTATGTAGAACAGGAAATCAGAGCTAATCATATGGAGCACTTTTTTTGGCCCTCAGCCTTCTTACACTTAAGCTCTGTCAGGTAATGAACAGGAACATTCCCTTCAAATATAGACACTGTTTAATGAAGATGCATAATAATTTGCCTATTGCAAAAGCAAACTCAGTGTGTGAGCCAAAAAGCAGGATTTTTTCCATTTTTTCTTTCTCTTCATGAATACCAATCAGTTTCATCTTCAGCCTGATCATAAGTCAAAGCAGACTTCTCTAGATTTTTTTTTTCTTTTGAGATGGAGAGAGACCTGTATGTCAAGGGAAACTATTGGCTTGAAATAGAAATATTCTTGAAAATAAATCTATTTTTCTATAAATCTGTATTCTTAAAAAAAATCTATAAATTTGGAATAGAAAGAGTCTCAAACTCGCCTTAGTGGGCCAAAATGCTTTGTCTTTGTTACAAACATCAAGGGAGGAGCTGAGAGCAGCTTTGTGCCCTCTTCATTTCCAGTTCTCAGTCTGTGATGCCATGTCGAGATTTTCTGGTTATCCTGCACTGAAATTATTGGCAATAAAGGGATGCTGATGTTACCATTCTGAAATAAGACTTACAGAAGTTAAACACCAAGAGGCACAGAGTCCTTTTTTTGCCTGTCATACCTGCCAACTGCAAGAAGGGAGGCAGGGAGGAAGCACAGGAATATTTGAAGTATTCATAATCCCACATTTTGGTGAGCAATGTTTAAAGCCTGGCTGTGTAAGACAGTAACACTAAAATTGCTGTGAGTTATAGATACTCCTTTCATTTTAGAACAAACCTTTTGTTTCAAACTTTTATGAATTTGGATTTTTTTACAAAGACTTCATTTTCACTTTGAATATGTGCTTTTTTCTTCTTTTTTTTCTAGTAAGGCAGAAGGTGCCTTTTGAAAACCCTTTGTATTTCTCTTGACCTATACAGCTGTGCAGCTTTGATCTTTAGCTAGTCTGGGTGAGCAGCTGACCTTTGTGTTTCAAAGGAGTCAGGATTTTTAGAAGGGCTCCTTCCCATTTCCCTCCAAACCACCCCCCAAAAAATAACCAGCCAAGGCCCCCTCTATCCTGTTTCAGTAGGAATTGATTCTTTTGTGACTCAGCTCCTAAAGTTCTCTTGGAAGATGTCTAGAAAGGAAAAAGTTCACTTGGAAGATGTCTAGAAAATAGGAAGATGCCTCTTTTCTGGGCACTCCATTCTCTTGGGATGGGATATAATATCAATAAATTTATACTCCATTCCCATTTCTGCACTTCTCCCCAGGCAGTGCCTGCCAGCTGTTTCCCAACAGCCTTGTCAGGACCAGGAGGGCTTTTACTCCACTGCCCATAAAAACATGCCTCTGCTGTTGCCACTAAACTTTATATGAAGCCATAAAATATCTCTTGGCTCCGACTTGAGACACAAGGAGAATGTTTGCACAGTGAGCACCAGACATTGTCAGTGTTCATGTGTAATGTCTGTTGGCAGAGCTGTCTGTAAAGATTTTTTAGCCAGCCAAATGTTACTTCTCTTTCACTCAGAGCTGGTGTCTGTCATAGGATGGGAAGAATAACAGGTTGTATTAAAATTGGCTACAGGCAGTTGGGTTTTTTTCCTGTTGCTGGCCTTTTGAGGAACCCCTGGCAGCAATTCTATATCTAGAAAACGCCTTCTTTGCCAGTCTTCTTTAGCTGACCGTGCGTAGTGGAGTGCTCTATTGAAAATTTCATGGTGATTTACAATCTCTGCACATGTCTGTGCATGTATGTGTCTGTTTGATATGGGTACCTCAGGTATTTATTACAGGTGTATATCTTAGGTATGTGTCATTAGAGGTATCTTTGTGGGTATCTTCAAAGTGATATGCTGAGTCTTTAACAACCATGAAAAATGGTTAAGGCTTGCAATTAATATCAGCACTTTCTGAATATTATTTTTGTCCCTAGTGACAATATTTGAGTCAATTTAGACTATGCTTGGAATAGAGATTTCAAGCTTTGTAACCACTAGTGATTCATAACTAACACAGACCCTACAATCTTTACAGACATCAAAGCTACACAGAGCAAAAGAGAAGGAACAATCCAAGAGTTTTTGTTCATCTTGTAAGGTTGTAAAGCTGCAGTCCTTGCTGCTGTGGGTGATGCAGGTGTTTTATTGTGCCCCGTGGCTGCTCACATCAGCAGCACTGCCCATGTCCTGGTGAAGGCTTGAACTAAATCCACAGATTTTTAACACAGAACTAAAAACCAGATCCTACCTGTCCTCAAGCAGTGGCACTGGTTCAGGTGTGGGGCTGTCGTTTTGTTTTGCATTCGCACAACATTTCCAGAACTATTTTTGAGAACTCTCATTCGAGACATGGCCGTGAAAGGGGAGTTCATTCTGATTTATCACACTGCATGGCACTGTGCTATTGAACAGAGATGTTTTTTGCATCCATATCCCAGTGCTTTTTGCAGGCTTGAAGAAATTTTGCTTTTCATATGGAAGTAACAGACTGGAAGAAATTTACTAATAAAATTCATCAAGGATCAGTCCGGGAAGCAATAAAATATATATTCAAAATACATATTTATGTATTATAAAGTACATATTTAAAATCCTTTTAGAAGTGCTGTGTGATAAAATCTGCTGTGTGGAAAGGTAAGAGGCATTGTCAGTATAAAGGTGTATTAGAATATCATAAACAGCATTAGAATAGAGACCCATGAGAACTTTATGAATAAAAGTAAATAACTGGAATGGAAATCAGATCCACAGATTTGGGAAACCCTGACATGAACTACCTCCAGTGGGAAGGCTTTAGGTGTGCAAATTCATATAGGATGACCATGGTTCCCTGAGTGATGGAGCCATAAAAAGGCAAACACAGTCTCTCAAAGCACTGCAATATTTTTCTGACAGAGAGGAGAATATGCTAATATTGTAATTACACAAAGGGTTTTTCAGCAGCACAGTCTGAGTCGCTCATGCTCAATATAAAAACAAAACCAACCAACCAAACCTGACACTGCTGCCAGGCACGTCAGAAGTGCCCACATAAGGAAGAGACTGAGGCAGCTCCCTTAAATCCCCTATCCAAAACTTCCATAAACATTCCAGAAAGGTAAACAGCATGGAGGGAGAAAAATTAATAGTGGAAAAGTTGAATGTGGAGCAAAGAATAAAATGGCTGTGAATATACAGAGATTTCAGGTGAAGTTCCCTACTTTTGGGTTGGTTAGGCTTGGTGTAACCCAAAGGAAGAGAAATGTCCCTGGTGACTCCTGATTCTCCTGAGGGTATCACCCAGAAAGGATGCACAGATAGTTTATAAACCCTTTTTATAGTTTATAAAGTTGCACAATAGTCCAGCGGTATGTAGACTTTAGAAATATGCTTTGTAACTAAGAATCTAATCTCTGATTTTAAAAACAGTTTAAAAAGTGCAGGCAGCCAACAGAGTAGCACTAACTACTGTACTCTTACACCTGGGCAGGCAAAGGGATTTTTTCATATAAAATCCCTTTTATCATGAAGAGTGTTCTTTATTTGGTGTGCTTCTGTGAGTGTGTGCATGAGAGCTGATCTGGGCACAGAGGCCAGAGCCAAATCCCCAGGCTGAGGCACTCCTGTGCTGTGGAGTGTTCAAACCCCAAATCAGGGCTTTGCAGCTTGAGCCCTTCTCCAATGTTTATTCAGATTTATGATAAATGCAGTACTTTGGAGCTAATTCCTGTTCCTGATGTATCTGCTGTTCACTCATGACTAAAGTGTATAAATATCACGCATTTAAGCCTCTCTGTTCTTCTGGGTGATATTTATTTATTTACGCCTTTGCTCGTTTGATAGATGGCAGCAGATAAATGTTTCCTAACTGGAGATGTCTCATTAGTTTTTGTGCTTTTAGAATCATCTGTCATATGACAGCAAACAGGGAATTTTTGCATGTTTGTGTGACTGTGTTGCGTTTTCACTTGCTGCTGCTGTGCTCTCATCAGCGAGAGGTGATAGATAGAAAATATATATGTATAAAAACAAATATCTATATATATAACCTAGATATAGCCTATATATATAGCAAAGGTAGTTATAAAATTATATTTTATAACTATTATATTAGTATATGGAAAAATAATATGTGATAAATATATACTATAAATATAGTATATATTTACAATAACATATGTCATTATATATAATCTATACATTATATATAATAATATAATGTGTATATATACACATATATAATAATATACACATATGATATATACACTTTGGTATATTTTTACAACAATATATGTGGTTATATATAACCTGTATAACATAATATATAATATATACATATAGAATATATACCTATTATGTATACATATGTATATATT
>VZSR01002045.1:5214284-5345241 GCA_013398615.1 Brachypodius melanocephalos
ATATATAATATATAACATATTATGCGTATATATGATATATATTTATAACCTATATGCAATATATATAAAATGTATATGTATAACCTATATATAACACATATATAGATATATAAAAATTTAAAAATATATGTGTATATATTAAAAAAAAAGACTTATATATTTCTCTCTATATATATCTGTAAGCAATGACACCGCAGGGTGTGTTCCGAGGCGAGGCGTGTCCCCGCTCCGTGCCCGCTGTGTCCCGCTGTCCGGCGCGCCCGGTGTGTGCCGTGCCGTGCCGTGCCGTGCCGTGCCGTGCCGTGCCGTGCCGTGCCGTGCCGTGCCGTGCCGTGCCGTGCCGTGCCGTGCCGTGCCGTGCCGTGCCGTGCCGCGGGAGGTGTGCCCTGCTCGGTGCGGAGCTCTTTGGTATGCGCGGCACAGCGCCGGGTACCGGCGGGGCTGCGGGGAGCGGCAGAGCTGCCCGCCCGCACAGCGACACGGCTGCTGGCCCGGGGAGGGCTGCTGCTGGCCCGGGCATCGCTGCTGGCCACGCTGCTGGCACCGGGCACCGCCGCTGCTGGCACCGGGCACCGCTGCTGGCCCCTGCTCCGCTGCTCCAGACCGCTCCGACACCCTGCAGACACCCACCACAGAGCCGCTTCAAAGAACCTTTGCTTTTTGGGAAAGAGGCAGCAGCCAATAGAACCTTTCTCTTTTTTTTTTTTTTTTTCCTCTTCTTGTTCGTATTTTTTTGGGCGTTTTGGTGTTTTTTTTTTTTGTTTTTTTTTTTTTTTTTTTTTTCCTCTCTCACCACTTCTTACTAGAGAAACCCGTGTTGCCTCAGCAGTTGAGGAGAAGAGCCAGCACCTAGGGTTCCGGGCTGTGAGAGGGGGAGTAGCAACTTGCACCAGGTAGGAATTAGCCCTTCGAGCATCCTTTTCCATCCGTGCAGCTCGGTCGCTCCTTGCCGTGTTGCTGTGCCGTGTCTGGCGGTGCAGAGCCGGTGACATCCCCGGCTGACAGACACCTCGGGGACCTTTAATTGCCGGTGACCCTCAGAGTGTTTCTTAGAGGGACAGTGGTGCTCAGTGCTGTAAAGGAAAGCAAATCCATACTTTGCATGTGATGGCTTAAAGTGTGCATTTAGCATCAGGATGCAGCTGGGTGCAACTGCAGCTGTTACCCAGCTACAAAACCGTGTCACAAATGAGGAAAAATTAGCCATTTTATAATAACTGAAGCAGCTGCTCGGCATTTTTAGCAACACGGCTGTATTACTTTCCAAAACTTATTACCATAAATTCTTCTTGTGCTGGAAAAGTCAGCAGATCCGCTTTGCTGTATTCAAAGTTATTCTGACAGTTATCTGCTAGATTTTCATAGTTACTTATGCATATTTTATTAAGACTTTCCCAAACTTTCCCGAGGCAGCTGTCTTGTGGCGGGTTGGTGTTCCTGCTGACAAAATAATTGATGTGATAATTGTGGTGAGTGGTTTGGGGTATATTGGCTTTGCAGGCACCTCCCGGGGTGTCTGAGGGCTGGGGTGGGATGGAGCCCGAGGTCACAAATTCTCGTTTCATCTGCCTCAGGACAGAGGGCAGAGTGAGGAGGAGGAAGCTGTGATTGTGCTTTGTGATCCCTCGTGCAGTGTTTTCCTCCTTGAACTTTGATTTGTGTTCACTCACGGGTTGGGTGACACCTGCCCCACCTGTACTGTGTGTGGTGGAAGGGATGGGACTAAATAAATTTATTTAAAAACTCGTTTCCGTGAGTTCTGAGGTGAGGGGTCGGTCCTGTGAGTCTCATTCTGTGGGACTCACTGTGTTAGAGTTGTTGTCTTTGAGTAGCTCAGGGAGTCTGAGGCAAACTTTTGCAGTCTTTAACATCTTCTTCTATACATCAGCCCAGAATTCCCCAGACAGGGAATATCTAAATAATAAATATCCATACACATTTTTAAAGTGTAAGCAGTGGTGTCAGCAAGTCTACCATGCCGAAGGATTCTGTTGCTTGCAAGAATACCTGAAAATATTGTTCAAAACAGCCACTGCTGTAATAAAAAACCAAATACTGATAATAGCACAGCTCTCCCAATACCCACACAACCTTTTCTTCTGTGTAATTGCTCTATGCAGAAATAGCTCCATATATTTTGTTTAAAGCTATCTTGTGACTCTTATCTGTAGGAAAAACTGTTGAGGGTGTCCAAATCCGTAGGTTTTGTTTTTTTTTTTTTTTCCTGGTGGCCATAATGAAAAAAACAATTCTTAGAAAATGAGACTTGTATCTGATAGCAATAAAAGCTAAGGAGGTACAGAAGGAATAGCTTTGGAAATTACAGCTGTGAACTAGAGGTGAGATCTAGTCAGTGACCAGCCCTGCTTAGAGCATCTGGCAGTAGGTGAGAACAATTTTAGCCCCTGCTTCATCCGTTCTGAGAAATTCAATGCTTCAGAAAATTCACACCAGTTCAATTAACAACCTAGATGGGAAAGAAAGTAGAATGGGAAGGTGATGGCTTGACTCCTTTAATTTCTCTTGGTATATGAAATCTGAGATGGTGAAAATGATACCCACACCCTTCAGGTTGTTTGAACAGGTTGGTGTAAAACTGAACTGAATCATTACCTTAAAGAGAAGGAGGTAATAAGTTCAACACATTAATGCATTTCAGTAGAAATGCAGGTTTCAGAAGTGTTTAGGGTGAATTACAGTTGATGGTTTGCAATTCATGGCGTTTCTGTTTGTTTTTATTCGTTTGTATTGTTTTTATTTGTTTGGGTTTTCTTTTAACCTCCAGTGCAAATGCTCACCCTAGGGATATGTAGAATTCTCAAACATTCTTTAAAAAGTATTAATTGACTCAGGCCTTAAATTTTGGCTTGAAAGGGTTTATTATTTATTAATGCACTGTCCCACTTTGTAGGTTCTCTGAGGGAAAGGGATCAAATCTCTCCATCTTTCCATCTTTTAAGTTGGAAAAGTTGGGACTCCAGGTGCCTTTGGAAATCACATGATGAAGTTCCAGTTTTATTGCAAGGCTCTTCTCTGTTGATGTATGAAAGGACAAGTCCCTCTCTACAGCTGGTTGATGTTTCTTGGTGCTTTTTGACATTTTATGGGATCAAATAAATGGCTTGGCCTGAGAGCCTGGTGTCAGTGAAGGGACCATGAAAGGGGATGTGTGACGTTCTAAGTGTTGATATAATTCTGTGTTGCTGTGGGTCCCCAGAGTGGCCATTATCTTTGATCTAATTTTAATAACTTCCTTGGTTTTTTTGGAAGCAAGGCACTGAACACACAGTCCCAGTAATGTGTGATGACTGCAGATTTGTACATGAGGATTTCCAAGGAACCTCACTGGTTGCAATTATTCTGAGCAGACATGTCAGCACTCAGGCACGTCTTCCTCCTCCTGTGAGCATAAACAAGACCCTGAGACTGAATTCTTCTTTTCCCACTGTCAGGATATTGGGTAACATTTTTCCAAATGAATAGCTGGAGACAATCAGGGCCTTTAGTACTCTGCTTTCGACGTGTGCAAGGGATGAGAATTAATGGTTGGACTCGGGGGATCAGGATTAATGGGGAGGCTGAGTAACACTAACCAACCATTGGACTTCACTGCCAGCTTCAGGAAAATAGCAGGTTACTTCACTGCACACAACTTTTGAGATTTATTTAAGCAATAATCCTCCAGAAGCCAATCATTACTGGCAATTAGCTGTTGGTTTGTGGCTTGTTGGACCATTAATGTTCTAACAAACTGACTGCTAACTACAGTAGCAGCAACAGCAAATTCTGAGCTGTGTATTTGCTCTGACTGGGGGGTTTAGGTTTTATAACTTTCTTTTTTTTATCTGCCTTACACTTACTTTAAGAGCCAGGGACTCATTAAATAATTTATTCTCTATTAGTGCCTTTTGGTGCTATGTGGAAGGGCTGTGATGTTGGAGCTGTATTTATCATACCTACAAGGCTACACTTCAGACAGAATGTGAAAAATTTGGGGTTTTTTCTCCCTGAAACTTTATTGCTGCTTTTTAAAAGACACTTCATGCAATACTTATGTTTAAAAAATAATTTAAAACAAAATTTACATCTGATTTATTTTTTTCTTAAATTTTCTTTTTCCTAAATAAAATTGTAACAGCCCTGATCTGACTCAGTCAGTCCTAGCAGCAGTGTTTATATAGCACAAGAAGGTTTTGATAAAGGTCATTTGTAGAATAAGCAGAATTGGAAAAAATAGCTTGTCATGTTTTTGCCTCCTCGATATCCTCAGCCTCATTTAGAGCTTAGAATGGAAATCAAAACTGAATGGTGAGAGACACAGAAAATAAACTGGAAGCTGAAAACCTGCTATTTTAATAAGTTTATTTAAAGTTCTGGTTTTATTTAATGTTGTGTTCTATTTCATTGTTTTACTTTTCAGGGGTCAGAAAAATGAAAGAAGCAGGCTAGATATAAAGTTATGTCTTTTATAAAGTGGGACAGCTGTTTTTATTTGTGTGGGCTTTCCTTGCTGGAGCCAAGAATCACCAATAGCTCAGGGTGCAAGTGTGCGTGTGTTGACTTTTCCTTAATGCAATTGAGGTGGGCAGCTCCACTGAGCCTGATTAGAGCCATCCCCAAATCTGCCACGCTGCAGTGGAACGCAGGGAGATGGATTCAGGTCTCTGTTTAATGAGCCCACATACAAGACTGGCAGGAAAAGGAAAAAAACCCTTAAAAGTTAAGTGTGTCATCTGATTTAGAGTAAGAAAAGCAGCCCAGCCACTGGTGTACGTGATTCTTTGGTGTGAATCTTACCTGGGACAGAAGGAAAACCAGAAGGAAACCTTCCAGCAGCCTTGTACAATATCAATATCCCCTGAGCAGGGTGGTGTGCTCAGGGCTGGAGGGAAGGGATGGACCCAGAGGGTGGGGAGTGGATTTGTGGAGGATTCTCAAAGCCTCACACAGTTTTAACCATCTGTGTGCAAACTCTGAGATAAAATGTGCTGGCTTGGAAAGGCCATGGGATAGGACAGACATTAATGAGAGAGAAACTGAACTGGACAGGTTTCAAATGGTGACTTTGCAAACAGAGCAGATATTGTGGAGAAAGAGAACTGTGAAAGATGTGTAGTACCAAACCCACGAGGGGTATTTTAATAGATGATTGGCTTAGGGGCATTAGCATTGTGTGGCAAAAGCTGATAGGCCAAAAAAACACTTAAAGGGATTGTAATTAGGGAATAGTTCAGCTTCTGACTGTGATGGTAACATTCTGCTTCTGAATTGTAACATCTGTACCATCTCACCCTTCATATGAGACTGAAAATGGAATAAAAGTCTGGAATAGAATCTCTGGGTCAGGAACAGGGTTTTTCAGCCAAATTTGTGCCCCATGTGAGGGATATCTCACTGCAGCCTTCCAGTGCTTGAAGGGGATTCAGGAGAGGGACCCTTTGTACAGGCATGGAGTGATGGGAGAAGGGACAATGGCTGTAAATTGATGGGGCAGATTTAGATGGGATGTCAGGAAGAAATTCTGATTCTTCCACTGGCACAGGGTGCCCAGAGCAGCTGTGGCTGCCCCTGGATCCCTGGCAGTGCCCAAGGCCAGGCTGGATGGGGCTCTGAGCAGCCCGGGACAGTGCAAGGTGTCCCTGACCATGGCAGGGGGTTGGAACCAGATGATCTTCAAGGTCCCTTCCAACCCGAGCCATTCTGTGATTCCATGAAAAATTAATCACTCTCTTTACAGTTCAAAAGCTCTCGTTTTTGTATTTATTTTAAGCAACCAGGCAGTGCCAGAGTTGAAGGCTGGTAAAATCTGTCAGGATTAAGGTTATTTATTGTAGAACTGCAAGGGAGGCAGAGAGATGGGAGCACAATTTTGATTACATTATGGTGCATTAGTTTGGTACAATAAATGCATCTCTGGAGCACCTCTTTGGATAAAGGAACTCACTGTGGAAAGTATGGGAGGTGGAGAGGAGGAGGATCACTGTGTTCAGCACCCTGCCTGGCACAACGTGCAGAAGTTTGAAGGTACCTATAAAAAACCAGAAGAAAACAACACAAATTCTGAGAAAAAAAAAAAACCTTTTGTGAAGTGGCCATGGTGTTGGGTGTCGTTTCCTTCTGTGCTTTTTTCTTTTCACTTCAGTGTCAATCAGGCTGGTACAAATCTCTTGGAGGAGACAGACAGCATTCAGAGGAGAAGGAGTAAAAGTAAAACAGTTGTTCTTCCAGGCAACTTGTTTATTTTGTGAGGTCCTTTCTTAAAATGACAGCTATTTAATTGAAGTAGGTTTTCCTGGGGTAAAATATCTCCATCAAGCTGTTGACATCAGTGTTTTGTTGAAGGTGAGGCATAGCCCAGTGTTCCAGAGTGGCTGTGCCTTTATTTACATTTGCCAACAAAACACCTGCCAGATTTAACAGCAAATCACCCCACAATATAATGGACCCTTAAGCCTGCAGAAATGAATGACAGGCTGCTGTGTTTTCTATGGGCAGGATAAAATAATACTTGTGTAGGATAATAAAACAGAAAAATGGTTTGTGTAGAATAAAACTAATTGTGCATTATTAATACTCTATCTGTAGACCTGGAAATCAGAGGGAGTAGACACTGTACAGCACACAGAGGTGTGGAAATTAGAACCCCCTTTGAAATGAATTGTGGCCTTTAAGTACTCAGATATTTATATTTGGAATTAATTGCTCTTTGGGGTGTTAGTATCAATTTACCATCTAGGATCAACGCTTTTTGTAAGGGAGCACAATCCAGGCAGAATGACAGGTGAAGTGCACATTGCACTGACACGCCACCCCAACAGCTCACTGGGATTTTACTGCAACACGAACCAAAGGGCAACAGCTTGGAGCTGAATTATTGTGCTGGAATGTTGGAGTTCCAGCCCAGCTTTCACCTCTGGGAGCCCCTGCAGCCAGGCAGAACTGCTGCACTCGAGTCCTTCTCTGTTAACCAGGAAAATTGACCCATTTTTGGTTGAGTTTCCTAAGAAACTCCTGCAAGGGAGCTGAAACATGGGAGATCCCAAACTCTGAGGTCCATGTTCACACCCTGTCCCCAGGCACAGCCATGCCAGAATCCCATTCCTTCCCTGCCAAACACCCAGGGCTGCCTGGCATTTATCTTGGAAGCTGGAGCATCGGTCTTGTTCGTAAGGCACTGCGATTTTTGTGGCATTATTTAGTTATTTGTACTCTTCCCTTCAAATGGCCCATGAAATCCACTTCATGGTTTGAATTTGTACACTCAAAGGAGGGTCTGCCATTTTTCCCAGGTACAGAGACCAGTGGGAGATGAGGAATAAACCACAGCAGAGGGAGGATGTGTTCTGTGAGTGTTTCATCGTCTTTCTGAGCATCCCTTGGTGTGATGCTGAAATTCCCCCATTCCTGCAGAAGGGATTTGGGTACCTGCACCAAGGACAGCACCACCCTGTGATGTTTTGCAAATAAACCTGTGTTCTCTGCTCTCTTTGGATGTTATCCACCATTCTGCTCCACGTGGCAATTTGTGTTAGTCCCCAGAGAATTCTGGAATTTGGCTGATGACAAAACCTCGGGACCCTTGTTTATGTATGAGGAGCTGAAGAACAGCCCCTGACACTTGTGCCTGTTTAAAACCAAGGCAATGAGCTGACAGGAATTAGCTTGAGCAGCCCAAGACATGAAACATTTTTTACTGGCACGACTGTTGGCAATTTTGAGGAGGATTACAATAGGTCGCACACTCTGAGAGTTTGTTTCTCTTTCTTTAGTAAATTTGAATAATCTTTCTCTCTGTGTGACTTTTCCTCTCTGAAATTCCGTGAGACAATATGACAGGGAGCTGTAATGCTTAATTATTAAAAATCTAAATACATAGTATTCTGCAGAGGGGTAAAAATGAGATTTTGTAGATCTCATAAAATTGCTTGAAGGCAATTCTTCCAATTATGCAATGAAAAATGCGACAAAACCAGAGGAAAAATCTAAAAATTACAAAAAAGTCTGTGCTTGATTTTAAGACTGTTTAGATTTTCAGAATCTGTGTTCTCATTACAGTGTTTGGAATGAAAGTATTTAGAGGTTGATGTGACACTGGAAGGGTTTTGCTTATTAGACTCAGGTGGGTGCTCCAGGATGCTCTTGGAAAACCTCCAATTTTCCCACTTCACTATCAATTAATTACACTCTCGAAGTTCATGCAGTTTGCCTAATTATTTTGGGAATGTTTTTGGGGCTGCATTTGCATTTTGAGCAGCAGCACAGTGTATGAGAACTGGATAATAGTTGTGTGTCCTCTGTTTCTAGAGGAAGAAGGGTGCTGAGAGGCAGGAAGGATTCTCAAAGCTGCTGGATTTTTTTTGCTGTACAGCACATTACAGTCCCTGTTCCCACGTCCAGTTTTTTGTGAACAGCAGAATGACTCTTTCTGATATTTTCCTGCAGGATAGAAATGGAATTCGGAATTTCAAGGGTTGTTTTGCTGCGTAAATAAACCCAAGGGCAAAAAGGACATCACAGCAGTGTCTGTGCTTCTGATCTGCCACTTAGGGAGTAAAAGGATCCCTCTGCACTCTTCATTCTCTCTTTGAATATTGCTGGTGCTGTTTCTGAAGTGCTGGTGTGTACCATTGTTTTCTGAGTATTTCTAAGCTGTCTGGTGAAATATTGTGAAAACAGTTATTGCCTGGATAGGTCATCATTCAAACCTTTGAGATGGAAAACCCAAAAAGCAGGAGGAAAAAAACCTCCAGAGAATAGATTTCCTGGTAGCACAGGTAGATTGATCATCACAGACAGGCCAAGAACTTCATTTTCATGGGGTCAGCATTGCTTTGTTCATCCCTCAGGTTTATATTTTACTTTTCCAGTCTCCTGGAGCTGGCATACCCAGGTGCTTTTCTCTGAACTTGAGGGAGTTTCCAGTGCCATACCTTGGTTAGAGCTGCCTTTAGGGATATACAGTTCTCCTTGTGGTAGCTTTTTGAGGATAAATGAAATAGCTGTTCGGTATCCAGTAAATGTGTGCAGTCACCTGGGAATCTCCAGGTCCAGGCACCTGGTTAGTGCAGAGATGTCACAACTGCAGTGCTGTGGAGTTTTGGGTAGCATTCCTTTGGTTTGGACAGTGTGCTGTGTGGAGACAGAAATGTGAAAGGTGCATAAAACAACCGATACCGTGGGTAAGGAGAGTGCCTGGACGTCTCTGGAAACTCTGGTTGTTTTTCAGAGAGAAAGACCAAAATACTCTGGAATTTTGCTTCAGGTAGTTCAAAGTCATTCCGGTGACAATGTCCATTCCTGAAATCTGGAATGTGTTCCAGATCACACTGAGGTTGTGTCAGGTACTGGGGCTAACAAGTCAGTCCCTCAGGGAATGTTCCTGGTGTATCTTGTTCTTTAAACTTCAGTAATTCCCTTGAAAAAACGGAATTAGCAAAACCAGTTTTTCTGAAGCCCAAAATGTCTGTGGGCCCTGAGTGCAGAATTCCATCCAGGAAGAACGAAATGACCTTGAGCTCTATAGTGATGCTACCTGAATGAAATTCAATAGGACAGAGTGCAAGATCGTGCACAAAAACAACACATTTGTGCTGTAAGCTAGGGGCTCATTAATTGGGAATGACAGAGGAGGAGAAAGTCACAGGATGGCTGCAAGTCACCAGTGCAGAACATCAATGAACAGGACAAATACAGCCTTACCCTGTGCCAGATGGGATATTTGTGTCAGCAGAAGGAATTACAAACACCTGAACTAGGTCCTGCAGAAACAATAATGTGGGATATCTGTAATTGTTTTTGTTTTCCTGCTTTTAATTGAGGTGAATTCAAACTGGAACAGGTGCAAGGAAAGGTTACAGGGATGTTCAGGAGAATGGGGAGTCCTGTAAGAAGAGTCTGAGAGACTTTGTTGTGCTTAGTCCAACCAGATAAATACATCAGAAATTATATAATAATAATAATAAATCTTTTATATATGTAATATATATGCAACAGGAGTGTTGTGCCACTGGAGAGAGAAAAGGTGCCCAGGGTGCTGCCAGGACAGGGGTGCCTGAAGGAAACTCCTGACTCCCCTGAGCTCCTTTATAATACCTTCAGTATTAACACCCGCTTACCTTTTGATTTTGTTGCTGAACCACAGGTTGTGCCAGGTTAATGGGGGAGGAAATGATGAGAAGCAAAGATGTTTTCTCTTAGATTATGCATATGAAGGTGATCATGAAGGAACTTTTAACAAGAAATACCTTATTCCAAAATAATTTTCTATTTTGCTCTTTAAAATTTGTTCTTGTGTTGACTGCATGGGTTTTTTTTTTTCCAAAATGGAAGTCAGAGAGTACTCTCCTCTGCATATTTTCTAAGCTAGTCTGTTCCTGTGATGATTTAGACAATTCCTGCTTCAGGGGAAAGTAACTTTATTCATTGTCCCCAGAAGGTGAAATGATTTATCTCTGCCTCAGAATCAAAGGCTGATACAGAACCAAAACCAACACTCATGCCCCTAAATGTGCTGTCAAAATAGTTATTGTCAGGAGAGGCTTGATTTTGTTGGCAATTTTGACACTTAAGAAGAGGTAGCAAGTAACAGGCATCTTGAGTTTGGGGAGAAATATTAGACTAAAACTACAAATTCCAGTATTCTTCCTTGAAGCTTGAAAATTCAGCTTTTTTTTAATAGCATGAAGTAGAGAATGACTGCATGATGTAGCAAGAGGGAGCAGTGTGACAGATCGATTAGGAGATATGTACTTGCAGCACATTCACTCTCAGAAAAATGCATGATTACATGGAGGCTGAAGGAACAGAAATGACTCTTCATATCCCTCACCTCTTCTCACACCACTCAAAATCTCTGCCTGTGCTTCATAAAGAGTTTTCAGTCCTTGAATCACGCAGCTGACAAACTTTCCCATAAATTCATCTCAAGGAGCGTTGCTTGAATTGATTTAGGATAAACTGTCTTACCTCAGAGAGACACGGGTCTCAGCCCGTGCTTTTTGAAGTAATTATTTTAGCTGCAGGTGTGAAGAACGCAACAGTTGTGTTAAAATGTGACAGCTCTGAAAGCCACGGTGATTGTGAGCACGGGGAGAAATTGAAGTCCAGAGACAGCTTTGGCAGCATTGTTGAGAGCAGTGCAGAGTAAAAGGCTGTGCCAGCCTCCCTTGGCATCACCTTCAGCCTGTGTGGAGCCAGAGCAGGCTCCTGTTGGGAGCCACTGGTCACAGTCACAGGTTAACAGCTGGAAAACATCTGTGCTGGGCTCACAGCAGGCTGCAGGGGCTGCTGGTGCTGAGCAGTGATGCTGCACGGGGATAAAGCATCGCTGCAGCCAAGTGCCAACGTGCCTTGGAATGGCTTTGGATCTTCTCAGACACGTTCAAGGTGCGTTCAGCAGAGCCAGCTGCTTGCATGGTTGTGTTGAGGCACATGAGCACAGTGCAGAGTGGAGAGGAGTGCAGAAAAGGAGAGAACAGACACCCTGACAGCAGCCAGCTGCCTCTTGGGCTTTCCAAAGGGGGCTTTCCTTGCCCCTCCTGGAGCACGTGGCTGCTTTCCTTGGCCCTCTTAAAGCACATGCTGAAAGTGTCACTTTGTCCCCTCTGTTCAGCTTCATTGAGTTTCATCAGGCCGTTTATTCACAGCGTGGACTGCTGCTCTCCTTAGAGAATCATAAAATATTCTGGGTTGGAAGGAACCCACGAGGACCATGGAGCCCAGCTCCTGGCCCTGCACCAGGGAACACCAAAAATCTCACTGTAATTCTTACTGCAGGTGAGTGCTCACAGGGTTGAGCTGCAGCCCCAAAGTTTCAGGTTATCCATGGCAGTTTCTTTCGTGAAAACCAAGGTCTGGCGCTGCCCTGAAGAGGGAAAGAGGGTAATTCCTGCTGCAGAAGCTGCAATTGCAGCCTGAATTTACTCCTCTGCTCTGTCACAGTTAGTGCTCTTCCTACAGAGGAATTTGTGGCATCTGCTCCTGCCACAGTGACTGACCTTGGAGAGGGGATGAGTCAGAATTACACGTTGGTAGTGGCAGGGAGGAGAGCAGCAATTCTCAGCTCCATTTCTTTGTTTCTCATTGAGCCCTTTTCCTCATTTCCTAGCTCCAGTAAGCATTCCCCATATGTGTTTGGTATTTTCACATATGTTTCTGTGTATATTTAATTGTCTGCAGTAGACTCTTCCCATCTTGTCTTCCTGCTTCTGGTGTCAACTGTCTGTTTGGATTTTTGAGCTATTTGAAAAGAGCCATTTCTTCGTTTCCATGCAGCAATTCAGTGAGATGCAGCCCTGCAGTTAATTGGAGCCTCTGAATAATCTTGCCAGTTTAAAAAGTATAATTACTGACAGCACTCAGATTTTGGTAGGTTTTTTAAAATGTCAGTGTCTATGCAGGAAAAAAATGACAAGTTCTTACCAATAACCATTTTCCTGTGTAGATTCCTCCAGCTCACAGAAATCCACCAGCAGATAGCAGTGTGACTGTAGGAGCTCTGTTGGCATTTTAACGAGCCTGTCTTTGTGCTGGTTGTAAAACCTCATGGTTTGTGCTATTGGAAAGATTTTAAGGCTATTCTGTATAGAGAACTCAAGCTTTATGAAGGTAAAAAGATAGAAAATAGGAATAGTTCCTTTCTGAAGCATGCTCTGCAAGGGCCTGTGATGTGTGAAGGCTTGTCCAGAGCACGGTGGAAATGATTCCTGTGTCTTTGTACCAATGTTCTCTTCTTTTAGAATGCTCAGTTTAGCTTCAGGAGTTCTTCACTACTGTTTGATGTTTATCTTTAGTGGCTTGCAATCTTACTTCTGGTGTGAAATGTTGGTACAATTAGTTTTTGGTTAATGGTTGTGATTTTGTCAGAAAATAGATGATAAAAAGTGTGCCTTGATGTTCTACACTTGGATTAATGTGCCACCATGTTTGGTTTTGTTTTTCTTTTTTTTTTTTTAATTGAAAACAAAAAGTTAGGGTTTTTTGGTTTGGGTTTTTTTTCCTGTTTTTTGGGGGGTGGTTTTAGCATTTGCTGTGGTTTTGAGGCCCTGTTTGTTAATATCTATGTCTTTAGTGGCTGGACTTGCAGCATTAGTAATTATGGTCAGAATGGCAATAACACCAAGTTATTTTTAGTAAGCTTGTACTTCATAAAAGTGGCTCTTCCTACAGTTAGCAGCTGCTGTCGTGAGCACACCTGAGTGTTAGGCACCTTTCAGAGCCCAGGTGATGTGCTTTCCCTGGGAATTGTGCTGTGGGGTGCTGAGCATCAATGTGGATCTGTCTGCCTGTCCCTGCCATGGCAGCAGCAGTGGGAAAGCTCCAATCAGTGGGTTAATTAATTTCTGTGATAACTCCATGGCTCTCCATTTCCTGCCCCGTGCCTGTGGCAGTGCTGGAGGTGTTCCTTCCTGCCCGTGGTTCTGTACCTGGGACAGGTTCTTCACCTGCTCTGCCCGCAGATCCCAGCGTGTCCAAAGGCTCTGCTGCTGCTCCCATCTGCGTTTCATTCGTTCAGTGCCGTGTCCTCCTGTCACCCCGTCCCTTCAGAATCCCCTCTCAGGTGACCCTTTGGGTGTGCTGGCAGCTCCATCATCCCTGAGCTCTTTGTGCATCCCCTGTGCTGCTCACAGCCAGGTTCTCTGAGCTGCTCTCCTGCTCATTTTCACTGCTGGCTCTGGGAGGTGTTGGAAGGTGACTCCCTTGGGCAGCAGGAACACCCTTCCTTCTAATTCCCTACTTTGGACCATATTTTGGTTCCACTTTCGCCTTTATTTTGTTTCCACTTTTGTTTCAGTTCACTGGAAGGTGGCAATGATGTGACACAAAATACTCTTCAGCTGCATTTCAGGATTAAAATGTAGCCAAATTTGGTGAAAGAGCTGTTGTCTTGTGCATTTGTGGCTCCAGAGTTTTCCACTTTTTAGCAAGGCCTCCCATGGGCAGAAATATTGCATTGCTTAGGAAATGCTGTTAATGGCTTGGTTTAAATAAGGGCAATCTCACTGCCTGGAAATTAAATACATGAAAATGATCCTCGTTTTTGAGGGTTCCTCAGAAGAAGGAAGAGGAATCCTCTTCATAAAAGTAAATATTTTTGGATATTTCTATATATAAACTGAGCGGTGGTTAATGGTATTAGAGAGTACTGAAGGTGGCAAACCACCCTTTTGTGGTGGGTTTTGTTTGAGGTTTTTAAAATGTTTTTTATCCCATTTGTGATTGTTATGCTCCTTCATTTTTATAACTGGTCTATTGTTGCAATGAGTCAAACCCACCCATAGTGCATAGATGTGATCAATGCATGCTCTATAGGGAAAGTAAAGTAAAAATTAAAATTTCTAAGGATCTTGCTGATACTTTCTTGTTTATTTTTTTTTTAATAAGTAACTTATCATACTTTTTAATTTTTGAACTCATTTGAACAAACAGCATGGGTAATATTTTAAGCCTATTACGCTTTCTACACATAAAACCAGAGCAAAACTAATTATTCATTTCCTGCCTGATATTGCCATCAATCTTAGGAGGAGAAACACTTTCTGCACTATCAGAATTTATTTTATTTTTTTTTCTTTTTTTCTTTCCAGGCCATTGCTGAAATGCAAAGCGTGTCACTTTATTATCAGTGCAGATTACTGGTTACTTGTGTACTTAAGCCAAATAGCTTGATGAGGTGTTAAATGGTTCACTGGTGGTTTAAAAGGACTTTGGGAGTACCCTACATTTAAAATAGGATAATTTTAGAGTAACGTCTAAGGGGCTTGGAGAAATAAAGAGTAATTTCAGTTGAAGGTGCATGGTTATTTTCATAGTTTGGACAATAAACAGAGCACTGACTGCTACAGCAGTAAAAGCTTTGAATAGTTAAAGTCATGTCAGGTTCATCTTCTGCCAGCAAATGCTGCAGCCCAATCTACAAAACCAAAGTCCTATGTCAAATAATAAATAAAATAGAACAAAACAGCTTACAATCACAAGGAGATTATCTTCTTAGTGCCTTAAGAATGGATAAACATGCTATTTCCTGCACTGGCACTCCTTGATACATGAATGAAAATGCATTTAAAGCAATCCATGCATTAAAATTTCGTGGTAATTCATAACATAAACACTAAATTCAAATGCAGTATCACCTAAATTTAACCCATTCTTTGTAAACAGTGTAATGCAGGCACACAATGCAGATGCTGCAGTCCAGCTTCTGACAGCTGCCTTCACCACTTTCTATTTATGAATTATTTGCAAGATGGTTGAAGCATGATTGAAGGTGGGAAGGAAGCTATTTCTGTTTTGTGTAGGTCATTGTTTCTGAAATGCTTATCTTGGAGCAAAAATGTTAATAATACCACCAAACACATCGTGTTGCTTACAGTTAAATACCTGGCTCACCTCATTTTTTTTCCTTTACAGTATGCTCAGCTCTGCAGGCAAGGGATTACTTTCTTTAGGCACTAGGGAGCAACAGCTCTTCACTTTCCTGTTATCCATATTTTTCTGCTCTTCCTGACTTCTCTAAGCAGCATTTATCAACACACTGAACCAATCCTGGGCTATTCCACATCTGTTGCTTAGTTTAAGTCCCAGACATGCTACCCAAATTCTTTTTGTTGTTGTTACTATTTCAGTATCATCAAAGTTGTTGTTTAAAAAGGAAAAAAAATTACAGTTCTTTCCACAGAATGGCAAAAGGTGAAGCATCCAAATGGTGCAAATAAAGGCCGTATTTTTCAGCCTGGTATTTAACGTGGTTTATTCCTGCCAACACTGTAGATGCTGTTAAAGACCAGTGTATTTAATTTCTGCCTTCTGTACCAACAGCCTGAAGCTGAACTGACACAGGCCGTGGGTGTGCATGCATGTACAGTCAGTGTACAACTCTGATTAGAGTGACTTGGTGCAAAAGTGACAGGTGTCAAGCAATCATCTCAGATTTTTTTTGCAATGGAGACAGGATGAATGCACCTCAGCTCTTCTAAATTGACTTGAAAGTTGACTGAAGCACAGTGATGAATAAGGAATATTCCTTTTGATTCCTGTAGTGTTGTGTGTGATGAGCTGAGCCTCTGATACTCAATATAAGTAGATGAAATTTTTTTCAGGCTTTTCCTGGTAGTGTCTCAGAGCTTTAAAAGCACCTCTCAAATAGGCTGAATTTCAGAATTTACCTAAGGAGCATCAAGGCTGCTCTGAGCCCCTGCATTTCCCAGGTTCTCTCTCTCTCTCCTTTTCTCTTCTGCCCATCAGCTCTGGGATGATTTAGGTAACCTCCTCCTGAGAATTCCAGCCACTGAGTGAAACAATTGCCCCTGCTGCCTAGTTTATCTTAGCAGCACCAATTCCCCTGCCTGCTGAATGGCCCTGTGAGCATTAAATAATGTGCACTCAGGCAGCCCATCAGGCCATATCATTGCTGTGTTTGTGACGGGCTCTGCAGAGGGAGCACTGAGCTGCCCAGGGAAACAGGTAATGGGGTCACTGCCTCATTCACCTGGGGGGAGCAGGAGAATTGATGGGGAGGGCTCTGACCTGCTGTGGAGGTTAACAAATAACTCCAGGTATCTGTCCATTATCTGTTACCTAACCCAGAGCAGTGGGTAACTGATCTGTGATTACACTGAAGGATTTCACTGGGAGGACTCCGTCCCTTTAAACTCTTCTCCTGCTATCTGTGTGACACACATCTTGACAAAATACTCAGTCCAGAGGACCGTGTGGACAACTTGACACATTGCCTTCAGACTCTTGCTGCTTTTGGTGCGTTCTTGCTGGCAGTGTAGGGTTTGGCTCCTGGATTCTCGTGCCAGGCAGCAGATCTCTCTGATTCGTGGCTGTCAGAAGCACACATTAGGAGCTGCTCTGAGCAGTTGTATTTGGGAGTGTGAGATGACAGCGTGCTGGTTATTTTTAAGCATTAATCACTTTATACATAGTGGAAGTGATTAGGGATGCTGCTGCTTTTTCTCGGCTCCTTGCTTCCGCGTCCCTCTCTTCTTCCAAAGTTTTGTCAGTGCCTGTCACTCAATCAGATTTTCTGTGCTTTCACTTTGTCATTCCTGTTATTTGGTGCCATAACCTCCAACTTGTAGATATTATTCTCAGGCATTTTTCCTAGTTTCCATCCAGAACCGCAGATGGAAAGATAGTTGCACGGAATATTGGCTTGCACTTGGTGTTTGCCAACCATAATTGCACACATGAATTACGAGCCTTGACTATACATAAAACTGCAAAGAAATCACAGATGAAGTGGTTATACTTCACTTTGACTCCTAATCCAGTTCATTTCACACTTTCTATTTTCATTTAATGTGGAATAAACTTATTTATATGCCTACACACTTGTCTACTCAAACTTGCTGGTATTGCCACACTTGAAAGCCTCAATCTCATTTGATTATGTCAGCAGTAGGGATTTTTGAGAACATCTATTTCAAAATACAGTCATGTTTTGAAAAAAGGCAGGAAGAAATAAGTAGGGTTGATTTTTAAAGTGAAAGAGCACTTTTTTACCTATTTATCTTGTGAGTCAGAAATAGAGTGAATTAAACTGAACTAACCTGATGGGTACCCATGGCTGCTGAAATTAGATGTAGCTCGTTAGAATTCTCCCAAAGAGCTGAAACTGTGCTTATAGGTTAACTGAGTGTTTTAATTAATGAATTCCTAATTGGTTAGACTCCAAGTCTCCCTGATTCAGGGTCAGTTTAAGCATGCAGTGCTTTGGTTTACTGACTTCATGGTCCATAGTGGAGGTCCCAGTTTAGCACCTCATGGTCTCCTTCTGTGTTCCATTCCCCCCATGTGAGTTTTTTTTGATTTTTAGTTGTTTGTTTGTTTGTTTTAACCAAATGACTTTGCTACCTGAATGCTTGTAATTCATCTAAATTTTTTTGCCTGTTATTTGGCACAATTGCATTACCATCTTCCATTGAATTCTTTCAGATGCTCCTTTGCTTCATTTCATCTGCCTTATAGATCTCCTCTCACTCAGCTTCCTTTTCATGAATCCATTGCAAAAGATACTTTACCTGTCTTATACTTCAAAACACCTTTGTTTCAAAAAAAAAAGATAAAAAAAGGATAAAAACCATCAGAAGTAACTCTTGGTAAAAAGGCAGACTTTGAAGCTCTGGTATAAATACAGCACAATGCTTTCTAACAGATTTTTAATTTAAACCCTCACATTAAAACAGAATAATTACTGGCCCAGTGGCACTGCAGGAAGATACATGGTTTAGATGTGGCTTCCTTCCCTGCTTTTGTTACTTTAATGGCTTTAATTTCAGCTTTATAATGGTTGTGACAGCTGCCCCCTCTGAAGAGCTTTTTTGAGAGCAGAACCAGCCCATGCAGAACTGGATCAATCAAACAGTACAAGTTGTATCAACACCTTGGAAAAACATTAAAAAAAGTTTAATAGGTGCTTCTCAAATGTCGGAGTGGACAAAATTGCCTTGGAGTTCTCAAAGATCAGGAAATGTAGTGCACTTATGAGAGGAAAAAACCCCTCAGGGATGTGGCACGTGGGGCTGTTCTTCCTTCCTTCATTCCCCTGGTCACTTTACCAGCTCCAACTGAATTTCAGTGCTGCTCCCTGGAATCTTTACGACCCAGGGCATTTGGGAAAAGGAAATGTAAGGCTGCCAGAGCTGTAGTGAGCCCCTGGCTCTCTTCCCTCACAGCTTCAAGAGAAATGTTTTCTTAACAGGAGGTGCTTAAGCTTTGACACCTGTGCAGGCAGTGGGAAATTGCAGTGCCTGTTGAGGTGGCTGTGCTCCCCTTCTGTTAGCACGGATCAGTTTTTACAAAGGAAGCACAGGGAGACTCCACCTGCCTGAATCAATTCTGTCCACAGAAATGGGTGGGTGCAATGGGAGCAGGTGGGATTGTGACCTTACCTGCTTTTCATAGGCTGAAACTTCTCGTATGACTGTGGTTCTGAAAGCTTTTAAAACATCTTGTGATCTCCTGGACAGTAATTCAGGAATCAAAAATGTCTTTGAAATAATCCAATGTGATGTTGGCAGAAAGCTTTCAGGAAAAAAATACCCTAAGAGTAGAGGTAAACTAGCAAACTCTGTATTCAGGGCTGTGCTGACATCTTTAATTACCCCATCAATTATGCTAATTTTAATGCATGCTCGAGAGTGTGATAAAAATAAACCAAAGGAGATTATTGGTTAGCTGCCGTTTCATGGCTGGAATTGAGCTGAACACTTAAAATAAGTCTGGATGAAACACTACAGAGTGTGCCACAGGGAACAATTCTACATGGGCAGCAACCAGAGCAGGGTGGGAACCAATAATTCTTCCATCTTACTTCTATTTTATGACTCGCTGCAAGAAAAACCAGCTTAGATTATTTTTTCTTTCTTTTTTTTTTTTTTCCTTCTTTCCCAGGGGGACTGTAAGCTCTTAGCTGAAGCCAGGACAAAGCTGAGAACTTCCTAAAGAAAAAAAAAAGCTCTTGAGAGTAGGAAAAACCTCATTGCATTTGGGGTTACACAGAGCTGTATTCTTGGTGTTGACCACGAGTGATTCCAGTTCTGTCAGCAGAACAAACAGAGGTTCACCTCTTGTGTTGAGTCTCTCTGTCACCAAAATCTGGTTGTCCCCACCCAGTTTAGTGATACTTTAAATTGTGCCTGTATTTTAGTTGTATTTTTCCCAAATTTCTGATGGAGTACATGATATTTCATTCATTAATGCCCAGAACACTGAAATCAGGTTTTCTTAGATGCTGAGTGTGGCTGACCTACAAGTATTATTGGACCTGGAATTTCTCCTGCTGCCTTGCAACAGGGAAAAACTGCAAGAGCAGTGATTTTCACCTTCAGAAAAAGTACATTTATCACCTGGATCCCTGTGAATAGCTCGTGGTCTTAGCCCACATTCTGTATTTGGCTTTGAATAGCTCATGGTCTTAGCCCAGACTGGATTTGGGTTGATCCTGATCATATTGTTCACAGTTCACCTCCCACGAACTCCAAAATCCATTTTTCCACAGCACACCTATACAATAAAATCTCTTGAAATATGCAATATCTCCTAGAGCTAGTTGTAATTTTCACAGTAGGCCCCCCCACTTTATTTTTTTTAACCCAGCACATATACCTCTCAACTAGGAGAGCAGTAATACTCTTTTTTAGAAATAAATGATCTAATATTTATTTGTCCCAAGGCACACATGGACAGGTTTTAAATGGCAAAGGGGCTACACAAACAAACAGGAATTGTTTAACGCTTCTTCATCATATTTAACAAAATAATACAATAAAATACTTTAATAAAGTACTTTCCATTGGGATAGTGTGGAAGTCAGCATAAAACATGTACTGACTCAGTCTCAGGACCTTTGTCACAGGCACCTCTTTGGAACTGAGGAACAGGAATGGAAGTTGGAAACAGTTTTGTTCAGCATGTGCAATTTTCCCAACACTTGTCCCACTGCTCCAGAGGAATTTTTACAGGAGTGTTTTTGATGGATTTTGAGGAAACCAAATGGTCTCTGTAAAAGCTTTGTAAGGCCCATCAGCACATCCCTTAGAATGTGAATTATTTGTTGTGACAAACAGTTAATTCCCCCTGAAGGGCATTGAGAAGGGGCCTCGTTGGAATTCACTCAGAATTCACCTCGTGGTCATCACCATTTGCTCCCAGAGCTGAAATTGGAGCACTGGTAGCGATAATGTTTATTCTGTACTGTTGGTGGTGCAGTGTTACACTCGCCCTGGGAAAAAAAAAGAAAAAAAAGAAATGTTTTGCTTTGTGTTGGGTGGGTTTGAAAGATCAGCTCTTTCTTGCTCACTTATAAATCAGGCTGTTTTGACAAGGAGTTTAAAAGGCGGTGCAGATAAGCATGGCATTAAAGAGGTTGGGTTTTTTTTCTCTCGCACACATCCAGGGCGGTGAGAAGTGCTAATGAAAAGGTCAGGATTGGAAAGGTTACAGGATGGGGGCTCAAAGGACACTGAGCAGCTTGCAGAATGCCATGCTAATTGGTGACAGTGAGCAAGTGGCCTTCAGAAGGGACAGACATCCCCAGCCAGCCACCAAGAGCTTACCAGCTACCCAAGATCACAGCATCACTGTAATAATATTGCTTTTTTGGCCTAGGGTTTGTCTTTTTTTTTCTTCTTCTTTTACTCCTTCGTGTTCCTCCTGTGTTTTATTTATTTGTAAATAGATGAGATCTACATAAGCTGTATCCAGCACTAGAGTGAGCACTTATTTCTCAGAGAGACACAGTACCATTCTAGTCACTTCACTCTCTTATTGCTGGAAAGGGCTGAGCTAATACTGGGCTTCAAAGATGCCTGTTCTGCCAAAAAAGTCCTGCTTTCTAGGAGGAACACTTTATTTTTCGAACCAGGAAGGCAGAAGCAAATCGACAGAAAGAGTTTCTTACCTGAAACAGGTCTGAACTTATATTTTTGCACATTTTTTTTCGTGCTATTAAATCTGATTTTCCAGGAGCAGATTGACAGAAATAGTTTCTTACCTGAAACAGGTCTGAATTTACGTTTTTGCAGATTTTTTTTTTTAACTATTAAATTCTGGTTTTCCCTGATCTGGGCACCTCCTTTCCCTGGATTGTGAGGCTGAATCCTTGTGCCAGTTTTCTCCCCTGAGCACAGCAGTTCTTGCTCTGTGTGCCATGCTCATGGTGCAGCCTCTGTGCCACTAATGCCTGTTCTTCAGCCATAAGGACAGAGGTATCAGCTGCTACACATAAAACACTCTGGTTTCTCTCCACCTCAGTAGCTGATGTATTTTTAAAGCACATAAATGAGGGAATGGGGCAGGGCGCTGATTGCCACTGCCATGAAGAATGAGTCTCCAGCAGGAAAAGGATTTGTTTTGTGTCCGTGCTGTGTGCAGAGCTGAGTGGCCCTGACTGTGAGCTCAGAGCTGCGCCCCTGGGTGCACAGAATGTGGAATACAGGAAATCCAGAACTTTGAAGGCATCAGGTTCACCCAGACCCAGGGATCTCACCTTGTTCCCCTGTCACTGAGCCTCCACACATTGCTGCACCAGCCATTGCATGGAAAGCAGCAGCATCCTCTCCATTTGGTCAGCTTCAAAATGAAATGAAATACTGAATGAAATATTCAATATGAAATGAATATTCGGGGCTATTTATGGTCAAACCCATCCTGGTGTTCTATTTTTTCACCCCATGTTAAAAGCTGCTGAATTTCGAGGCTGTGTCCTCCTGTTGTTACAGCCCCAGGACGTGGCAGGAGGAACAGGGAGCAGCAGGATAAAGGAAAATATTAAGTGATCGTGGAAGTCGATTATCCTGCTCCTTTTGTAACTACAGCAGAAGTGTTTAGCCTAGCAGCTGCCAAGGCTCTTCTTTTTTGTCATCTGTTTCTGCAGAGTTCCTTTGCCTTAAGTGTTTTTATACCCCAATCTAAATCTTCAGGGCCGTTTTTAAATAGCAGAAGGGAGAGTTCTTTGCCAGCAATTCAACGTTTGCAAGCGTTCTTTCAATAAAAGGTGCGCTAATCCTCCTAATAGGGGAAAAAAAAAAGGTGTCAGGAAGGAAATGTTTGTACAATGTTGTAAATACTGTGGTTCACACTTTCAAATTGACAGCATTTCAAAGCCAAGTCAGATGCTGCACAGGAGATCCTCTCCAGCTGATGGGGAGAGGTTTTTTATTATTTTCAAAGACTTTGGTTCATTTCTAGTCTTTCTTCTTTCTGTTTTTCTCCTTTCTGTTCCTTTCTTTTTGTTTTTTCCTTTTTTTCCCCCTTTTTTTTCCCTTTTTTCCCTTTTTTTCCCTTTTTTTCCCTTTTTTCCCTTTTTTTCCCTTTTTTTCCCTTTTTTTCCCTTTTTTTTTTTTCCTTTTTTTTCCCTTTTTTTTTCCTTTTTTTTTTAAATCATGGGCATTGCTATGGTTGTCATCACTGTAGATGACAGATGCATGTAGAACTTTTAACATGAAATCATGAGCTGGTGGGCTTTTTTTTGGGGGGGGTGTGAAGGGTTGATTAGTTGCTTTTTCAAATTATAAATTATTTATAAAGATGACGATGATTGTGATTATTATTATAATTATTTAACAAAGAGAACAGGTAAATTCCATGCTGAAATTAGTGTTGTGCATCTCATGTAGAATATCCTTTTTCCATTTGAGTCCCTGGCAGTGCTTGAGGCTACAAAGTGAGGCAGTGAATTTCCACCTCAACCTTTCTATTGACGTTTTTGACTGTCGGTTCCTTTAGTTCCCCGTGCTCAGCTCTGAACTCCAGATGATTTATCCCGATTATCTGCAGTGAGCTGTGGTCATTAATGAAGGACTATTATCTGCAGTCGTGTTTTGTTTCTCCTTTTCTCTCTTGCCCACTGAAAATAATGACTTGTATAGTTTGAGTTCTCCTGTCTTTGATTAAATACTCACTAACACAGCTGACAGTGGTTCCAAATTTCAAATACAAACCTCCTGCCTTCTTCAGCTCTGCAGTTTTCAGTCCTCTGTGAGGTCTGGGTTGCTGACACAGAGGCACTGCTAATAGGTGCAGTATTTCCATCAGAGGAGTTGGTGTTCCTCATCCCCAGCAGGAGCTCAGCCCTGGGCTCTGACACAAACCTGGCACAAACTGGGCTGCCCTGCGCTCCCCACGATGGAAAGGGCACCCCAATATTACTCGTTTCCTCCTCTCTCTTTCTTCTTATCCCGTGTATTTTTTGCATACAGTGTATTACACGAAATTCCTTAAATCCCGAGTTTCCTTGAGCACCATCTGCTTGTCAAATTCAGGATGGCAGGGAGATGAGCTGAGCAGTTCTTGGTGGAGTGATGCAGATTTCCCTACAAACTGCTCAAGTTCTCTGTCTGTAAGGCGAGGCAAAAAGCATCTTATTGCATAAACAACGTAAAATAACAAGAGTTTTTTGGCAAAATTCGTCCCATACAAATCCCTGTGGTGAGACAAACTGCATGGCTGTAGCTGTACATTGACCAGGCTGGAGAAAACACTGAGACTTCTTAGGAAATACAACTTTATTGACTTGTAGCTCCTTACCATTTTCAAAGATATTAACTGTTCCTATATTAACTGTTCCTTCTGAGGTTTTTTCCCCCATGCTTCATCTCTGCTCTTGGTGAGATTTTCCTAAAGATTTTAGGGGGTTTTTTTGGTTTTGGGGTTTTTTTGTTTGTTTGTTTGTTTGTTTTGCTTTTTTGGGTTGGTTTTTTTGTTGTTTTTTTGGTGTTTTTTTTTTTTTTTTTTTTTTTTTGGTTACTTGTTGATTTGTAGGATTTTTTTTTTTTTTTTTTTTAATGGGGTGAGGAAGAGTGTGGAGAGGGGTAAACAAGGGGGATCCAAACAGTCTGAACTGAGCATGAACTTGAGCAAAGCTGCAGATTGAGGGGGTGAGAAATTACAGAATGCAAGGATAAAAATTAAAACGTGGTGGTTGGCACATCTGGAGTTTGCGGTTTGATATGTGAACTCAGCTGCACCCTTTCCTTTCAAGGAATCTCTGTATATTTTTGCCCCCAGCAGCACGGGGAGCTCCAAGAGCTGCTTTTGAAGTGAACACCTCAAAATACACCAGGAACCTTCTGATCTTTGGAGCTGTGCTTCACCAGAACATAAAATGAGCTGCTTGGAGGGAGCTTTTTAAAGAGAAAAAACAAAACAAAAACCCTCTGAGCTGGACGGAAGAGAGCAAGTGAGGAGACTTTAAAATAAACCTCTGTGTCCATTGCAGTGTCTGTTAGAGGCAGGTTGTTCTCAGGAAGCTGGGAGAGCTTTGTGAAGTTCTTTGTAAAATTCTTGTGTGCAGGCTGTGAGCCTGCTGTGGCTCAGGAGAGCCAGGAATCCTCAGGCTCACCCTGAAACAGCTCATGTGAGTCACATCTTTGCATCTGTACATTTTTAATACCGGCCTAGGAGTGACTGCTTGTGTCAAGTACGTGGAGATCTCCTTTTGAAGGCACAGAACATCCATTTATAGCAGCATAAAGCCACAGATACCCACTTCACAGTGGATAATGTATAATGTACATGTTAAGCAGAAGTGGCTCCAGGCAGGTCTGGGGGTTTTACTTTTTTCCAAGAAGGGATTCCATCTCTTGAAGAATTGAACATATCTGTGATAAAGCAATTTTTTTTTTTTTTCTAAGAGCATGTAAAAGATGCTCTGCAGCTTGGAAGATCAGATGAGTCACCAGGGAGACAGAGCAGCAGCTGAACAATGGAATTAGAGCAGGTGCTGTATTTATTTGTGCCGTGGTACACAGTGCAAGGCTTTGTATCCTCTTCACATTTGAGGGGTGTGCCTGTGTTCTGCTGAATGCTGAGGTGTTGCTAAATGGGATTTTTCTCTCCCTGAAATGATTTCACTTGCACTGTTGCATCATGTACCACCGTGCTGTGGTTGTACATTTGTTTTTAGCTCATGGTCCCACAGGCTGCTGGAGGCTTTCTCTCAAGACCGCTCACCAACATGAAAGAAATGTCTTTAAAAACTGAGAGAAGCAGTTAGATGTGGAGCCATTTTTTATTTTTGGTGCATAACCTTCAGTTTTTATTAAAGCCCCCTTTTTTTGCTGCGTTTACAAGCTAAACCAGCTGTGAAAGGTGCAAGCCTATAGTTTGTATTCAGCAAAGATCTGTCATTTTGTGCTTACTGCAAGGCAAATGGCTCTGCCAGTTGGGGCTACAATTTATCAAGTTGGCAGAGTGACAATTTTCATTGCTCTTGAAAATTTATCATGGACAGTCATTTTTGAAGGGTTGACTCTTTTGTTTGAGCAGGCCTTTTATATTTAGCCTTATTAAAATGGCAATTATTAATGCCATTAACCCCTGAGGCAAAGATCAGGTTTGTCCCTGGGACCTCGAGTCTGTCTTCTTGACAAAGGGATTTATCTGCTCCTGGGGTTTGCAGGGTTGATGGAAATACAACAAAATGTGATGGTAATATAACAAAAAGCTCTTTCCCTAAAGACCAGTGAAATCCACTTTTCATCCCAGCTGTTTTAGCAGGAAAGCAGCGCAGAGAGAAAGGTAGAATATTAAATATTAGTTATCAGAATTTCATGTTTGTTGTTCTGGCTGCCTCTCCTGCCTTTAGAGAGACTGACTGGCATTGAGAGGGCTGGAAACATCCCCCTAAGCCCAGCTCAGCCATGAGCTTTGTGGAGAATAATGCTCCTTGTAGAGAATAATTCAGCAGGACCAGGTTTAGATACAGCTCTGTGGAGCATCCAGTGGATCCCCAAAGACACTGAACATCCTCATCCTCATGGGAAGGACAGAGTGCCACGTCCTCTGCAGGCTCAGGACACTGTGAGGACAGCACTCAGAGAGGGCTGCTGGCAGAAAATTAATTATTTTATTAATTAATAAATTAATTTATTAGAAGCACTCGTTGTCACTGGATGTATCTGTTTGTGTGTCATTTGCATTTCCCCACACCAGCCAGAAAAGCTCTGTCCAGAGCAGCCAAAGGCAGCTTGTTCTGTAGTAAAAATGAGGTGGGCACATACAGAGAAATGACAGATACACATCCCATCCCAAATACAACCATCAGAAAAAAGAACTGGTTAGTTAGATCATCTGATCTTCCAAGTTGCAGAGCATCTTTTACATGCTCTTGGAATAAAAGAAATTGCTTTATCAGGGATACGTTCAGTTCTTCCAGAGATGGAATCCCTTCTTGAAAAAAAAGAGGTGGTTTTGGTCCTGGTTGTTTCTAGCAGTTCTGGTGCTCTCTCCATCTCCTTTCCTGTCCCACTCCTCATTTTCTCACACAGGATTGTCTTTAGAACATGCTGTGTTTTTCCTTCTGTGTGCACCCTGCACAGTCAGTGAGCTCCACAGCAGCTCCTGATCTCACAACCAAACTCTCTCCGTTCTGCAATGTCAGATCCTAAAGCACAACTCTGGTAATTAACGGAGCTGGGGCCAGCAAAGAAGGGTATTTGTAACACCCAGAGGGAATTAATTTATCAGCTATGTCCCACCGTGCATTTCTGAGAATGTCATCTGAGAATAATGCTCATCTGAACCAGAATTCGAAAAAAAGTTACCGGTCAATGGAATTAAGTGGCACAGGCTCAAAGAGGAGATCTTATCCCCTGCAGCAGAGATGACAGAATTGCCCTTGGCTCTGAAAGGCTTTCAGCATTGAGGGTGATAAGGACTTGTTGGGAACTCAAATCTACATCTCTGAACTGCTGTGTTATGCTGGGCCCCTTTCACTGAAATATATTGAATTAAGGGACCAAAAGAAGAGCTGAGGACAGTTTTGGGGTTGCTGTCTGTGATGTTTGGCTCTGTGTGCACTGAAAGCTGACACAGAACAAGTCTTGGATAACTTGGACTTAGAAGGAATCACAGTTCTCTGAGATCTTTCAGAAGGAGCAGTAGAGTTAATAATAATTACAGTTAATAATTATAGTTAATAATTACTACTATAATTAATAATAATAATACTGCAGGACTGCAAGTCCTGGCAGTACAAATGTGAGCTTTCCTTGTTTAAAGATTTCAGATTTAGAGCTCAATAATTGCTGCTTTATTTGTGTCTTTCCTGGAGTTAATGCTTTTGGTGAAATGCCATTATCAACCTGTTCGGTGTGCTGTGGTTGGGTTTTTTTTTTTTTGATCAAAAGGTGTTTTTCTTCCTATTAATTTTGATTACAGCTTCTCATAGAGCTATGAAGTGTAATATTTACAAGGAATGCTTTTTCACGCTCAGGACAGCAAATGTCAACTTGAATAGTTCTTCACTGAATTTCCTTTGGGCTTTTCTTTAAGTGAGATAGATGTGAGTAGTTTCAAATGCTATTAGATCTTCATAAATCATATTCCACCTTTTTTTCCTTGTCAGAAGCAATGTGCTGCCACTTGTCAACAGGAAATTCCCACTTTTGAGTTGGATTTACCCTGGGGAGAGAGAACATGCTCTTCTAAGCAGGAAGAAATGCAGGTGGAGCTGCAGTGTGCAGTGCAGCCATGAACTTGGGGAAGTTTTAGAACAGACTCAGCTTTTGGTGCAATTTATACTGCCAGTATTTTCATCTTTTGAAATCATCACTGCATGAGTATTTGTTATTTCTTTGCCCTAGAACACCTCCAAGTATTTTGTCTGGCTAGCTACTCATCCCTGAATGTGAGCTATTTGAAAAGCAAATGGTCATCTTGTCATTCAGTCTGAAAATCTTTCTGGATTTGGAGAGCCTGCAGCTTATTTCACCATCCAGGAACACATGGTGGCATTTTGCTTTCCAAGTGGGGGAATTGCAAACAGCCAGGACTGGTCAGCAGTGATGGTAAATTGTGTATTGGGAGGTGGAGGGTGAGATATCAGCGTGGTTTTCCTGCTGGTGATGGTAAAAAGTGATGAAAATCAGTAAATATATTAGCATATATGAAAATCTCGGGTGAATTTCAGGTACCAGAATTGTCAGAGGTGGTTTTTTTAAAATTTTTTTCAATGTGGCCATTATTCCCCTCTCACTTCCTTCAAAAGGAATTTGTTTCAGAAGAAACCTACAGAACATGATGAGAGCTGAGGTATTCCTCCTTTACACAGATTGATCCTCTATTTTCAGGGTGAGGAAGGTGGAGCTTTGCATCCCAGGCTGATGTGCAGGTGCCTCAGCTGTAGCCTGATCACCCCAGTGAATTTTACAGGAAAACTGATAGAAATGCACAGACAGTTTTTTAGAAATAAGAAGCATGAGATTGCAAAGAACAGAATGTCAAGTCAGGTGGGAAAGATTGGGTTTGGTTTGGGGGATTTTTTTATTCCTGGAAAACTCTTTAGCAGTTATTAATTTCCAAAATCATGAGGTCATTAGGGGCTAAGCATCTGAGCTAAATGGTGTTGTGGAAGGTGCAAAGTTCATGTAGGAACTGATTTCCAGCCCTGAAGCACTGCAATAAATAACTTCCAATATTTTTAATGAGTGAGAGGTTTAAGAGTGGCTTTTTCATTGAAGTTTATGGGCATGCAGCTTTACCTATGGGCCTGCACTTTTAATGAACACATCAATTAACTCTGGATATCTGTGATGAATTATTTTTTGAGAACATGTCCAAATGATCAACAAATGAAATAACCAATTCCATAAATTGAAATGAAGACGCTCTGTAGCCGTGTCCATTCCACTTAGGATAATTTCTCTGTAGTCTTTAGAGAGTCTTCAGGATGATCACTGCTTCTCAAATGACCATTTTGATTAACAAAGAAATAAAATTAGGTTCAGTCTTTTGACAGTTATCTCAAAGGGATTTCACTTACTGTCGATGGGCTGGGGAAAAAAAAATGGGGGGTGGTTTTAAAAAGATGTTTTGATGGTTTTTTCTCAGCCAGTTGATATCCCTAGGGATAGATATAAAACGGAATTTATGTGAAAACTCCAGGCCAAAATTACAAACCTTAACAGCAGCACTTAATTGCTACTCAACATGGTACCTATCCTGTTTGTTTAAAATCCCCCCGTGGGGAGTTACTGCTGGGTAAATGGTCTGATGGTATGAAACACAGAAATATAAATGGTCTGATGGTATGAAACACAGAAATATAAATGGTCTGATGGTATGAAACAGAGAAATATAAATGGTCTGATGGTATGAAACACAGAAATATAAATGGTCTGATGGTATGAAACACAGAAATCTAAATGGTCTGATGGTATGAAACAGAGAAATATAAATGGTCTGATGGTGTGAAACACAGAAATATAAATGGTCTGATGGTATGAAACACAGAAATCTAAATGGTCTGATGGTGTGAAACACAGAAATATAAATGGTCTGATGGTATGAAACATAGAAATCTGAATGGTCTGATGGTATGAAACATAGAAATACTATTACTGTTGTTAATGGTAATAGCAATCTTTTGAAATAAAAGCACTGGCCTGTGCAGCCCTTCAGAAGAAGCAGTGTGGGTAGAATTTTCCACCTGTTGAAGCCATATCCAGGCAGACAAAAGTGTCCTAATGCCAATTTAATATTTATTGCTGCCTTCAGTAAAGTGAATTCCTGTAAGAGGCAGCTCTCTTGCCCGGGTTTTTGTCTCCCCTTTGAAGGGTCAGTGGTGCACAGGATGCCTGGACACCCAACAGGGGTGGGGGTCCATCCTAAAGGATGGGGATGTGCAGCTGTGGTGCTCAGATCCTCCTGGCAGACCTGCCTCTAGGAGCCACTCACAATAACATCATTAAATGCATTCAGCTTGGGGAGCATTTTAAAGGAGGATGTATTTCTGGTTGAGCTCAGCTTTAATCAAATGACCTCTTAGGTGTTGTAATGAAAGGCCTGGAAAGCTGAGTCTGCTCTGCAATGTATTATTCCAATTTTGCTTGTTAGCAGGGGCACCTTTATTTAACTTTGCTCATTGAGTGGTCACATTCCCCATGAAGAATCAGGACCATTATGTGGCAGGCCGGGCCCAAAGCCCTTGGATGGCGTGGTTCAGCGTGGCCTGTGGCTGCATTCACTCACAATTCAATATACCAGAGCCCCAAAGTGCTGTGTGACAGGCAGCACAGCCCCGTGCGTTTATTCAGACACCAAATGAACGCAGCAATAGCTGCTCACCTCCCGCTTTTCTCAGCTGTGCTGCAGAGGGAAGGGCTGTGATTATATCCCCACTTAGAGGAAATTGTGGTAATAAATCCTGCCTGGTCACGGTGCCCCCGTGGCTGATAGTGGGCTGGCTTTGTGTGCCCATCACAACAAATGGGTTTGCTCCGGGTGCTTAGAAAATAAAAACAATGCAGGTCAGTTCGGGAGGAGCTGATTTCTGTGCGGTGATCACAGCCCTGCTTGTGCAGACAGTAAGGAAATTACTGAAATGATTCGCACTGAGAAGGCGACAGATTAATTCTTTAATTTTAATTAGTAGTTCCAAACTGAACAGCAACAAGATGTAATTTTGTATATTTGATTTGTTTGTGGTTTATTTCCTCTCTTTCCCCAGACCTTTCCATTGAATACTGTGTATCATTTTGTTTGTTATCCCCCTGCTACTGCCATCAGCTGCAAAATCCTTCACAGTAGTAAACAGAATTACTTTAATAGTTCTTAAACCAATTGGAATTTTGTTCTTGAGGTGTTAGTGATGTATTTGATGGAGCAGAGCAGTACAGATTGCAACTCTTGCCTGGTACTACCAACTTAACTAGACTTCATTTTCAGACAAAAGGCACGAAGACATGCTTTTCTGTTGAGTAAAGAACAGCATTTTTAAAAAGACTTTTGATTTACGTTGAGTTGGCTCCAATTTACTTGATTAACAGAACAGCTTAGAGTTCAGAGGATCATAGTTTGGGTTGGAAGGGGTCTTTTAGGGTTCCTTTAGGGTCCCTTTAGGTCCCTTTTGAAGGACATCTGATCCAATCCTCCTGCAATGGGCAGGGACATCTTCAGCTACATGGGATTGCTCAGAGCCACCTCCAGCCTGGCCTGGAATTTTCCAGGGAAGGGGCATCCAGCACCTCTCTGGGCACCCTGTTCCAAAGTTTCACCATCCTTTCTTCCTCTTGCTGATCTAAACCTGCCCTCCTTTAGTGTGAAGCCATTTTTCCCTGTCCTGTTCCAACAAGCCCAGCAGTAGAGGTGATGCCAGGTTGTCAGGAAGTGACAGGTGACGTTGTTGTGTGTGATCTTTTGGTCCTTTCAGTGTGCCAAGTTTCAGGAAGGGTCTTTGGATTGATCAGCTAACTCCTCCTTTCTCAAAGAGATTTTGCAAAAATAAAACTGCTGCACCTCAGACCCTTTTCCAAAGTGGCTCCCTATCCTTTCTGTCTTCCTAACAAATTTTAATCTCTTTTAAGGTCTCATCTCATTTGGGCTCCCTTAGGATACAGAAATGTTCCATCTCAATTTGATGTGAGAAAGCACCTAAATCACTGCTATTGCAAACCTGCCAAGCCTAATTAAATTTTTGTTCTGTTTAATTTATTAATTCCCGAGATGAAAGCCATAATACAAAAAAAACCCAGGCAGGACTGCAGTTAAGTAATAGAGAACTAAAACTGAGAGAAAAACATTATGAGCCATTCTTTTATTGTGAAGAGACAAATAATTTCATCTATTTCCTGACATAAAAGGCAAGAAAGAAAAAGGAGACCGTAACAAATAACACAGACAGGAGAAAGAGCAGAATGGAGTGAAAATTTTCCAAATGTCAGAGGAAATGAAATAATGAACACTAAAGGAAGCAGAGCCCATTTTACTGGGTAGAGCCTTTTCTCTCAAAGCTGTCATGTTGGGAAAAATGGAAAGGCTCTGAAATGAATTTCAAACCTGTTTGTGTTACAGTTTGGATTTCTTAGACCTGGCAGCAGGTGTCTTTTCTTAATATTCATTATTCATGTGGCCTCACAATGCATTTCAATTTACAAATGAAGAGGTACACAAGCCTTTCTCCACTGCATTAAATAGATGAAATATATTACTGCCTTTGAGCTCATAATGCCATAGCTGGAGCTTGAAAGTTATTTGCCTGCTGCAGCTGATAGCCACAGGAGTTGCAAATAAGTTTTATTTTGATGATGAACAGAGTTCTTCCACACGTCTTTATATTTTACTGGATTATAATGTACTTTCTAATATTATCCTGGAATGGTCTCCTCCTCCTATCTCAGCAGAACGAGTCCAATGGAAATAGGTTTCATTTGCTGTCATAATTCCCCACTCAAAGCAGTGTGTGTGTGCCTGATCCCCTGGGTGCTGGGGGATTCAGCTCAGCCAGGCTGGCCCTGGATCCTCAGTCTCTGTTCCAGCCACGTCCCTTCAGTGTCCAGCTTGCCTGAGGTGAGGCTGAGCTCCCAATCCTGCCTGAGAGCAGTACAAGGTTTTTATCTGTTCATCTCAGCAGGAGCTGAAGCACAGCCTCAGCATTTTACCCATTAGCACCGATGGGATTGGGAGGAACAGCAGCTTGCAGCGTCTCTTATTTAAAAATAGAGCCCAAAAGCCAGTAAGTCATCTCTCAGTGTGAAGTGTTGCATTTTAAAGGGGAAAACCTCCTGGACCTGAGCTGCTGTGAGTCCCATGCTGAGAGATCCCTTTGTGAAGAAGGATAGCTCTAAAGATGAAAGGTTGAAGGATTAAATTCCTAAACCATTACCAGGGTTGTATTTATGTGCTTAGGTCCCATTTTGTAACAGCCTGATGATGAATACTAATGGGGGAAAAAAGTGGATGCAGACTTTAAAATGTGTTTGGTTCTTGGCAGTTCCTGTTGCCTTTGAGCAAGGAGGCACAGAGCATCCTCCAGAGCCCTGAGTTTGGCTTGGTTAGGTTTAGAGAACCTTCTGCATGAGGCAGAATCTGGAAATTCATCCTGAGAACTGGGCTAAGTCATATTTAGCCTTTTCTCCTGCTAGCTCCCATGAGAGCTGGGTAACTTCAGCAGCAGAATTCTGGTATGAACCCAAAGACTTTAGTGCAAGTAAGAGGTTAAAAGAGAGCTGGCCCAAATTATCAGGAGAGGTGTAAGAAGTTCTTGTGGTGTTTTGTGATGAGTTCATGCCAGCCTAAGGCTGTGCTGGATGTTTTTTCCAGCTGTGTGTTCTTGTTGCCTACGTGAGCAATGGTGATATTAAAAATGACAGCTTCATTTCAGCCTGGGGAGCCAGGGCACAATCAGGGACATCCAGGGAATGAGAAGGTGAAGATTCAGCCAAGCCTTGAGCACACAATAACTCTGTGCTCATGTGTGCTGCTCTTCATCCTCTGGGTTTATTCCCATCAGCAGAATGCCTCTGTTCAAGATGTGAATCCCTTAAAAGAACTGTTTAATGAGCATGCAGTTGTGATTAAGGTCTGCTTAGAGATCTTCTGTGGTTCTCCTAAAGATCTCTGCTTGGCAGGGTTAAACTTGCCTGTCCTGTCAGTGCAACATGAGAATTCTGAATGCTAAAAGGCTCCTGGAGGTGGCTGAAACACAACTTCTTTCAGAGGAAGTAATGGAATAATTGAAAAGTCTCTAACAAAACAAATTTTTACTTTAAGACCCAGCAAATGAGAGATTTTGAGAGTCCACATTGAGAAAACTGAGAAGATGTTAATCTGCTGGAAATGTTAAATGTTAATCTACTGTAAAATTCCTAAATCTCCCTGAGCTTGATAGGCCATGCTGCTTTTAGAGCCTGAGACTGCTGAGCATTGCTGCTGGTAGACAGAATAAATCTGTGTGCTTGGGCTGCTGAGGGAACTTTCCAGACAGGGGCAAGATTCTGTTGGAATGAATGACAATAATCACATCTCTTTAGAAATGTCCAATGCTGATTATCAGTTCTGGTTCGGAGGTGGCTGAAGTGACACCGCTGCAGTCTCTGTGGCACGCGCTCCTGATCCATTTGGAGTCTGATTTTAACACATTCTCTTTACATGGTGTCATTGCACCATCTCAACCAGAGTAATACTTTTTCTTTTTTTCCCCCCACTCAGAACAAGTTATGTGGTTTTTCCCAAATTAGGACTGGAAGTGATAGTGGCATCTCACAAGTTCATTTTGTTCAGTTATAATTAGGGGATTGAGAAGGAGGTGCTGGTGTTCTGTGTGTCAGATTTAGGTTTCAGTGGAAAGAGTTTCAAGGCTGTTCAGTAATGTGCAATGGAGAGTGCATTTTATAATAAATTTCTGCTTATATTAGCTTTCATGAATATATTTTGTAAACCTTAATGACTTTTTGATGTATCTCCCAAACAGTTTTACAAAAATATTATGAATATTTTAGCCTGGTTTTTTTTATTACCAAAACTACAGTTATAATTGCCTATCAACTTGACAGCTTCTCTGCCTTGCTGGGAAGTACAGAAGCATTTGTTTTCACATCACAGGGTTCAGTTAGCAGTGGTTACAGTCAGAACTATTGCATTCCCTGGCTGTGTGTGATATTCAGCCCCCAGGCAAATATTGAACAGAAATATGTTGGTTCTGATGCTGAATTTTTCTGATTCAGAAAGCAGTGTCAGAGTTGGCTGTGAGGATGTGACTTGGTGAAATCTGTAAAACTGGAGTGCAAGTGACCTCTTTGCCTCTGTAAATCTCAAAAATAAGCCAGGGTGGCAGTGGTGAGAGTGATAATTTATTCCTGGTGATGAAGGATAAATTAAAGCATGAATAGATACAAATGTGACATTTCTTTGCAGTGCCATTTTGGATTGATGAGAGGAGTTTAGGGATCTCAGTGTATTTTCTGTCTGGAGTTTCTTTAAATGAATCTTTTCTCTTAAAACTTTTGTATGATGTATGTAACCTTTCCAGCAGCCTTTAAAATGAGGGGTTATTGTTTACAGACAGTTCCTATAAATGAAAGAGTTGGAGCAACAACATAAACTGCTAAATCTCCTTCATAACTCTGTGAAGAAAAACTAATTAGCTGTTGGTTCAAAAGCAGAGAAAGATGAATGAGTGAAGTGATGATTTTGGAGAACAAATTACTGTGGAGACTGAGTTTGGAACCATTCAGGGGCACAGCTTACAGACTGGGAAAGTTTGTAGTTGTTCAGTTTGGGTGTCTGAAAGCAGCAGAGAGCCCCAGGAGCCGGAGGCAGCACAGGAATGATCTCTGCTGTGAGATGGTTCTGGTTTTAGAGGCTGGTGGAGGGCTCAGTTTGCAGCAGGGGTGTGCAGGAGCAGCTGCAGAGGGTTCAGGGCTGCTGCAGCACTGGAATTGCCATGGATCAAGGATAGGGATTGCTGCTGCCACATCAAAGCAAGCAGAAGGAGCGCTTGTCCTTGGCAAGAAGAATTAGAAATTGTCTGATTGAACTGATTTCATAGTGAGTGCATGGTAAAAACGGAGTTAGAATTTTATAGAAGACCTTTTAGGAAATATTGTTCATCAGAAATAAAATAAACATGAGCTGAGGGACTCCAATAGAAAAGAAAGAATTTAGGGTGTAGAATTTAAGCTTGGCCATTAGTATTGGTGTTGTTACCATCCATTTTCTTATCTGATTGCTGTTTCCAGTAAATTTTTCTTATCCCCAGCCTGTGATCTTCATCTTTTGTGCTTCCAGTTGTTGGTGAAGGGGGAGCAGTGCATGGTTTTAGAGGAGTGCTGAACTGGAGAATATCATTCCTAAACATTTGAGGAGGGAGGGAGGGAGGGAGGGAAGGAGATATTCTCTTTTACCTCCAAATGCAGACTCCTTTGATGGCTGCCTCTCCATTTGTTTCTTCAAAATATTGATTTTGTCTGTGTGCCAGGTTTCCTGCCAGTTTTCACTTCAGATGCTGGTGTCCCTCGAGGACAGGCAGTAATGTCAGGAGCAGGGGAGGTGAGGGCAGCAGCAAAGGCATCCTCAAACCAGGGCTCCCTTTGATGGGACAGAGTGAATTCCCTAAACAAAAATCGAACATCCCTTCTCTTTATTTCTAACAAGCCCTTTGATAAACAATGGGGAAGATGAAGAGGGAAATCTCCTGTGATATTTTAACCCTGCCACGACTCAGCCCCACACATCAGCTGACACAATCCTGCCTGGGGGGATGGAGCAGAGGATCAAAGGGTAAAATGACAAAATTCATGGGTCAGGATAAAGACAGTCTAGTAAGGATGGCCCAAGGGTATCATTCTCAGCACACAGGGTTCCTCTCTCTTCTCTCAGGGATGTAACCCAGGAGAATTTGGGGTTTTGGGTTCTAAACCTGTCCTCAATAAACAAACACCCAAAGATGACAGCATCCCTTGTACTGGAGACTGTGAGGTTTTTTCTTAGTTCTCTTTTTTTTTTTTTTTTATTGCTAACATCTTTCAATATTCAGTAAAAGAGTTTTGTAGAAGAGCAGTGTGGCTCAAAGACATGGCTCTTTTCAAAAGCAATGTTGGCTGTTTTGCTCACAAACTCGTTAGAGGATGAGGTTTGAATTCAGGAGAATACCCCTGGCAGAGGGGCTCTCTGTAGGGAAGGGTTTGGTTGCTGTGAGGAGAAGAAAAAGTTTGAAGTAAGGGAAGAATCTCAGAGCAAACTGGAAGCTGTGGGGATGATGATGATGATGATCTCCCTGGGGCTTTGCGAAGGTGACAGCCACAGGAACATCTGTTAGGAACAGGCACCAGAGCCCCCTGTGAGCAGGGAACAGCAGCTCCTGTGCTGGGGAGGGAAGGAGGCACTGTGACAGGGATGAGCAGCAGCACAGATGTGCCTGAGAGAGCCTGTGATCACTTGTATTCTCATGTCACTTGTTACTCCATGTGTTCTAGTAGTTCTGATAAAAGTTAACTGTGTAAAGTAAAGCCACTTGAGTTTAACTCTGACTGCTCCAGAAAACTCTGATTCATCCACAGGAGGCTCTGAAAGGATCTCAGTCCTTTTCCTTGTGCCCCTCAGTGTCTGCAGCAAACTCTGGGAAATCAACTCCTGCTCTCCCGTCTCAAAGGGGTTTCCATAATCCTCTGTTTGTGTGTCAGTTTGGGGAATTTTATCTGAGGAATCCTTTTACTGAACTGTGTTTACCTCCTTTTGAAACTGTATTTGATCTGTAATATAAAATATTAAACAATTATCCTCAAAGGAAGAAAGGAAATTGGCAGAGAAGCTCCAGGGACAGACTGAAATAAATCACATTTTTGGCATTTGCACAGTCTTCATCCAATTATCTTCTCGGTATTTTATATACTTTCTTTAGTTTAATTATTTTTGTTTTTATTTTTACTAGAAAGCCAGAATGGAGAAGGTGGCCATGCTTGTTTGTTTGTTCAGCCTCACTGTTCACTCTCCCTCTGTCTCTTCCAGCATTTCTTTTTAATGTCCTGCCCCATTTTTCTAACAACACATTATATCTTCATTAATTCCATTTTGATTTGACTCTTTGCAGGTGTCAGTGCCTCTGTCTCATCTTTTCCTTTGTGGCACCTGCATACCAGAGAAATGTGATTTTCTTTAACCACAGTTTTGTTGTTCAGCACTAGAGAGGTGTTCTCTTAGACCTCAACAAGAACACTCCAGCCTTGGAGGGCAGCGTTTTGCAGTAATGGTCTTGTTAGGGAGGAAAAGGTGTTTCTGCATTTTCTTAATGAGGAAATAACGTTTCAGCATGCTTAGTTTAATTCCCTGTTGGTTTGATAGCAGTGGAGTGATCCACTCCTGCACTTGCCATCAGCAAATCCATGGAGTTGCTAATTAGGAGAAGATTTACAGGTAGGGGTAGCAGCTTTAATTAGACTAAGTATAGTTGGGAAATAAAAAACAGACGAGCTCTCAGGCACATAAGGAGTTCTTGAGGTCTGAAACAGAAGCAGGAAACTTCAAAGCAAAATTCAAGTTGGAAGGAACTGCTCTGACTTAATTAAAGAATGACCTACAAAATAGATAAAGCCTGGAAACTCAAACCCATGGCTTAGAAAATACCAGAAGCTCTGGACTCACTGCAGATCCTGCTTTCCTTGGCCTTTCCAGCCTTGTCCCAGTCCCTGGCCACCCTCAGCCTCCCATTGATGTCACAGAGTTCCACAGGTGCCTGTTGTGAACGTGGAATTTCTACAGAAGGAGGAGGTTATAAGGTGTGTAATGCATTTTATTTTAATGGAGTGTTTTATACCCGAAAACACACACTTAAAAGAAGTAAAACACTTTCCCTAGGCTGTTTGCCAGCAACAGCTGGAGGACAACACTGTCAATTTATTGTGTGATTTTTCAGCAGTGCTCTTAAGCAGCTTTGAGAGAACAGGTCCATTAGCCTGTTTAGAATGAGACTCTTCACACATTCCTCCAAGTGCAGTTGGTTCCATTTCTCGGTATCAATCACATCCATGATCCAACAGTTACTGCAGATAAAATTTACCAGCAAGCCTTGGGGTGTTATCTGCAATTTATTCCTGTAAAAGGACACTGAAGCTCCTGCCACGGGTGCATCACAGAGAGGGTTGGTGGCAATCAATCAGGGATGGTGGCAGCCAATCAATCAATCAATCAATCAATGCAGGCAGGGCTTGAGGCTGGAAATACATGAAACAGGAGTGCCAGTGGAACCACCAGGCATTTCAGCAGATAGGGAGTTCTGTAGCTCACTTTAAATGCACCCAGGTTGGGTTATCTTCACTGGGAATGTGTTGGGTGGCTGCAGCTCTCTGCCTCTGGTCTTGCACTCCCTTCAGACACGTTTTATAGCTGTTAGTTTGTTACTTGGCTTTACAAAAACCTGCAGCACCAACAAATATTTCAAACTGTTTGCCTTGGAATCTGGGATGCTTTCATCTAGCTACGTGTATTTTGAGCAGCCACTCCCTATTCTGTATTTAAATTAAGGTTACTTCTTATGTACTGCCAATAAATGATGGTTTTTATTGAAATCAGAGGTAAATTTTCCATGTATGAGGTAGGATTTTATTTACTCTCTTTAAAGAGAATTAGAATACACATTGTATTGCACAGGTGACAGTTTCTTTTGATGGATCCAGGGGTGGTTTTCTGGATCCAGTGTTCTGTGAAAAGGCAGAGATGGTTGAAGCAGCTCAGATTGCTTCACTTACTCTTGTTTTCTCCAGGTATTCAGCAAGGAGCACGTATTGACAGATTTAATTGTGGTTGCTCCAAAAGCCAGAGACCACTCATTTTGCCAAAGATTTCCCATACAAGCATGGCATTAATAATCTGTGTTTTAATTAAGTTGCAGATGGTTTTTTAGTAGGCTGTTTGCTCAAACCGACAGGAAGAGGAGCAGCAATGGCTGAGCTGACAGAAGCAGAGTTGGTGAGAAGAAATGAGGTGTTTACCACCGTGTTTTATTTACCACAAATAATAACAGTGGAGAGCATCTCAGGGTTTGAGAGCAGCACTGTGGCAGTGAAGGATGCTGAAGAAAATCTCCCCAGAGCAATCCTTTCTGGTGGCCAGAGTTGATGATTTCAGCTCCTTCCTGGAAAAGCTTTGGGGTTTTTTTATGTGTGAGGTGGGTCCGTGGTGGTGCTTGTGAATGTGTGCTCAGTCATAGCAGTCTTGATGAATTTATTGTTTATCTTTTTAAAGCTCTTTTTTCATCTGTGTCAGGATTCAGACCTCACAAACCTAATTCTGCTGTGAGAGCCCACTGGCAGTCTTTGTTATCAGAAGCAATTGCAAGGCTTTGCTTGCCTTTCTTTCCTTTTTTTCCACTTTTCTCCTTTTTTTTCTTACTTGTGAGAGGTAAAGCAACAATTGGAGGAGGGGATGGAGATCATCTCTGCACTTCTTGAGGACTTGAAAAGCGTTTAGGAAAGAATGGTCAAGGACTTGGATGTCTTGTTTTACCCTGGCATTCTGTTGATTCATTTAGGTATTGAAGAGTGAAGGAGTCTGTAATTAAATGTATTCAAAGGTCTGAAGGATTTTTGTGTGCTCATTGAGCTGCTTCTGTCTTTCAGCAGGGATTACAGATGCAATTCTGTACATTACTAAAGTTAAATAAAACATAATAGGCCAAAGAAATGAATTAAAGAAATCCTTCATTGTTTTGGTTTTTTGGGGTGTTTTTTTTTTTTTTTTTTTTTTTCCTGTGGTGAGGTAATTAATGTAATGAGTGGACCCTGGGCATTTTTTCCATATTGTATCCTAGTGAAATTGATAGTGCTTTATAGTGGGGGAAAGAATGTATTCTCAAAGACTCTAGTATGGAAGGTCTAAATAATCAAACAGAGAACCTAAAATTACAATTTAAAAAAAAAAAATTAAACATAAAAGGTAATTTATTTCCATTAGAAGATGTTACCTATCCTTCAAGGCTGAGTGCATATAATTACCATAATATAAATCTCTTGAAAAATAGTGCCCTAAGGCAGCATGACACTAATAATTGTTCAATTACAGACTTTTAGCTTTTCAAATGGCCAGAGTCATCATTATGCATTTTGTTAATAGAAATAAAGGCATAGTTTAAATGCATAGGGAAAATATTATTCTTTTGAAGATGAGTTTCTCTTTACATTTAATGCCTTTTGTAATTACCTCTAATAATTTCTAGTAATCATTATTTAATTCTCTTTAATGATAATTGCGCTCTAATCTGATTGTTTACTGAAAAAATGGAGGAATTTAATGTTTGTGCATTAAATTTCAAATAATGTGTTAGGGATATATTCACCCTTCTGAAAAATTTTGTTCATTCTACCTCTGTGCCTATTTTAAATGTTTCTAACATCTCAAATTTATTCTCTGAGCCAGCTCAATCATCAGATGGTTGAGTATTGTACTGCTGATCTCAACCCCAGTTCCTGATTCTCAGTCATGCAATTTAAAGGTGGAAATGGGCTGAAATTGGTGATCTGATAACTCCTGCAGGTCGGGAAAACTCTTGGAAGACACAGACAATTGTTGAGGGTGAAATGGAAAATCACAGCTGTTCTTTAAAATGTTGTTTCTGTAGAATAACACGAGGGTGTGAGGGTGAAGAGAGCTGGGACTCTCCTCCTCTAAGAATATTTGCTTGCAGGAACCAGGAGGAACCTGGTTATCAAAATGGCCAGGCAGAGTAAATAGAAAATAAACATTTCACTCCTTGCAAACACCAACCAGCCCCAGTGTTCCTCATCCTATTCCCCTGCACTAATTAGGATGTGTTACTGTGCTCAGATCACCGTCAATATATTCTATAATTCTGTGTATTGTCACTTAATTAAAATGCCCTCCCCCTGGAGAGTTCAGAGTTTGATGATTTCATCTGGAAGTGCAGAAACACAGGGCTATTACTTTGCTAAAGTGATATTCCAACTTCATGTGCCCTTCAGACCTGCCCTGGGCTCTCCTTGACAGGTTCTGGTGGCCAAAAGGGATCTCTGGGGCTTTGGAGTGCAGAGCCAAATATTGTTGATTTATCCTTCAAGGTTCCCAGCTCTGGGGTGATTCCTGTGGCTGGAATCCACTGCCTTGGGGTGGAACTAGAGCTGGGAGTGAGAGCAAAACCCCAGATATCCAGGGAGTGGATTGAGTGTGAGCCCCAGGGGTGGATGCAGTGTGATTGTCCAGGACTGCAGAGCCTGGACAGAGTTTGGGGGTTTGGAGTAGCTGATGCTGTCATGTTCAGATCCCTGCTCCTTCTCTTGTGCTGGTGTGGCTGTCGAGCTGCTGCTGGCCTGGGAGATATTTGGATGTACTTTGGTTTATAAAAATGCAGAATTTTTATTCGAGGTTCCACAGGTCTTGCTGGGGGTGAAATGCCAGCAGGGAGGAAGAGTTTATCAGTAGTTTCAGGGTAGGCTAGGATTAGATTCAGAGTAAATCTCAGGTAATCTCAGGGCTCAGACAGGCTTACTGCTTTTCAGTGAGTGAGAATATTATTAACAGGGAAGGTTTATGGTAAATTCAGCCTAAGTCTGGTTCTCCAGGCTTGCCTAGGGGTGAAGGATTTTGTATTGTTAGGGCCCAAGATAAAATCTTATCACTAAGTCATACAAGTGTTAGGCAGTTAAGAAAAAGGGTAAGTGGCTTGGGTTTTGTCCAGTTATAAATTCCTGATGTCATTTAGAATGTGACTGGCTCTTGGGTTAGAATTTGGGTCTCCAGGGGCAGCAGAGCTGAGTTTAGTGTTACATTCCTGCAGATTGGAGTAAGAGCAGGGCTGAGATGATGTTGTGTAGATAAAATAAAATGGTCATCACCTTTTCTGAGCTGGCACCAAAACATGGATTTCTCTATGATTTTCCATTCAGCTGAGGAAAAAAAGGTTTTGAAAACTAAAGCAATTAAGAAATGATTAAATATGTGTTGGTACTCAGACTGTAGAGCATCTCTACACCAAAGTTCCAGTGGATTTTCTGTATATTTGATAGAAGCAGTGAGTGCACATTCATAAACCAGGGTTGGGGGATTGCTTGTTCCAGGTGTGTAAATACACACAGCCCCTCACCCTGCAGCAATATTGGGATAGGACTGTAGAGGAATAGAGGAATATAGGGCTGCCTACAACCACATTCTCATGGCTTTCATGGACAAAAGAGACTGAAATGTTTGGAAAGTGATGGATATCTCCATTGCCTCCATTCATGGACAGCACAGACTTACGAGAGGTTTCCACAAGAGCAGGAGCAAAGCTGCAATAATAATGAATGCAGTGTGCAGTGCCTGAGAGCTAAACTGTGCTCTCTCAGCTTAGAGAATTCAGGATGAAGACCTTTCTTTTGCTCTTCTCTTGTGAGGAGGAGCGTTTCCTTTTTCTTTCCCGTTCTGCAGGGCTGGGCAGTGCCCCTGGCCAGCCTGGGGAGGCTGGCAGGGTTTGGCTGGGGAGCAGGACAGGCTTTGTGGGGTCCAGCATTGATTATTCACCCAGCTGAAACTCACTGCCAGCCTTGGCTGCACTGGCCTGGAGAGGGAAAACCTCTTTTCATGTCTCTGTTTTAATGTGGATTTCTCGAGGTTTAGGGATGCCTTCAGCTGTGAGGATGTTTTTATTCTGTTGGAAGTGCTTTGTTTATTTTATTGGGCCTTGGTGTACAGCCCCATTATTGAAAGAGTGATTTGGAAGGCCTTGGGATTTCTCATGCCTATGTTTCAGGGTGAGAAATAATTTCTTTTTCACCCTTTTTGTATGTGATGGGAGCACTTTGAGTTTATGGGTTCGAAAAAAAGAAAACGCAGCTAACAATGAAAAATTCTGCATCTTCATTTTCTGAGTAATTTCTGTTTTGCTGAACTCCACAAGAGCTCTTTACAGGTGTTTGTAACCTTGTCCCTTCCCTGCTGGCTGCTGGAGTTGTGGGAGACTTTAAAAAGCCCTCTGTCCTGTGCTGCTGTTCCAGAGCATTGTGTTATTGTGTTTGAGTGCAGGCAGGGCTGGACAGCCCCTGGATGTCAGCCAGCACTCCATGGCAGGGATGTTTTCATTCATCATCCCAGTCCCCAGTGCCACTCTGCCATTTCAGGTTGTGTTTCATTGGCTCTTGGTGCTGCTGCCCCCCTGTCCTTCACCTCACAGGTGTCGTGAACTCTGTAGGTTGGCATGTCTGAGCATCAGTTCAAAGGGAAAAAAACATCCCTGTCTGAGGTGTACCTTCACTCTGTGTTCACCCTATTGCAAGTGGTGGATGTTTTTGTGCCTGTTTTATCTTAGACCACAGAGTATGCTCTATTTCCTTTATGTTCCTTCCATAAGAGAAGGAAAATTGCATGATCTCATTGCAGGAGCAAGGAAAAGCCTTTGGTCTTCATGTTTGATTGGGTTATTTTTGTTGTAGTCAGGAGAATATGATCTTTTTCCACAAAACCCCTCAGTCTGTGTTCTGGGAGCAGTGCTTGTTCTGGTGCAGGCTGATTCCACGTGAGGAGTTGTGTGTGAGGGATACAAGTGAGAGGAAAAAAAAATCCTGAGAAAATGAGGAAACTTGTTTGATTCCACAGCTGCCTCCTGTGCCGTGATTCTCCAGGGTGCACTTAGGAGAAATCAGGATTTGCATTGAGGCATGAGAAGGGAAATGTTTTCTGCTTTGTCACCCCTCAGGATAAACCCCAGTGTGTTTCCAGCCCTTATTGGATGTGACCTGTTCCTCATTAGCCATTTGTGCTTCCATAAATCAAAAGTGAAGCGTGGAGCTGGAATGTGGAGAGCAAAAAGACTGAGAGTGGTTATGGCTGAAAAATAAAATACTGCAAGTGCCACCTTTAAACCCCTTATCTCTGCACTTTGAGAGAGTTTTTATTTTGACGAATTTGGCAAGCTCAAAGGAAAAAATGAAAACATTTTTAAAAAAATCTGAATGCACGATTTCAAGCCCTGAACAATGCCAAACATCTATAGTTAATTTTTTTAAAATTCATGAAGCTACAGGACATACTTAATGTATCAGGAGATGCTCAAGAGCTAGTTATCAAAAAGTTGTTAGAAGATGGGGATTAAAGCCAACAACTTCTGGATATTTTTCTACTTCCTGTGGATTGAAGCAATTAGTAAAAACGTTGCCATCAGCAAAGTTTCCATCCTTATTTCCCACGTGGATCCTTTGCAATTGTACAAGTTCTTTCAACGATAAATAAAAATTAATCTTCTTTCTCATTTGCAAGAAAAAAAAAAAAAAAACCAAACAGGAGATTAAAAGTGTCCTACTGATGCTAATATGAGCAATATCATTTTTCATTAAAGGGAGGAGTTGTTTATATGCTGATGTCTTGATACAAATATTCAAGGTTATTTTGAGCCCTGTGGGACAACAGTGAAGGCTTCTGCTGTAACAGCTGGAATAAAGAGCTTTCACAAATGAGGATTCTGACAAGAAAGGTGACAGAAGCAGTTGGCAGGATAAAAAATGTGGTGCACAAACTTCATAGTGCACGTTTTGCTCCGAATTTTCTTGCTTCTGTAGAATTCTGGATCAGGAGAGGGAGGTGGGGTGATCCCTCCATCCTCAGAGTAGTTCCTGTATTATTGCCCATTTTCTGTGTTCAACACTTCTTCTGTCCACTCCCAAACCATTTCAAAGAGTCTATGTTCTAGCATGGTCATAATCTGGATTTTTTTTAACTCTATGAAGAAGTTTATGCAATAGACCTCGATAACTTCCAGAAGATGATGAGCAGTTGCACAGCCAGTTAGTCAAAGTTTGACAGGCTTAAAGAATCAGTTAAAATTTGAATAGATATTATAAAAATAATATCTGCATGTGACTTCTCTGAAGAAGAGGTTTTAATTAAAGTCTGTCTTCTTTCTTTTCGGAGCTTTAAAACTTAAAGCAGTGATTTCCCTTAGTATTTTGGATTTGTGGTTTGACACAGCCCCTTTATTACATCACCTGAGGATAGACATTAATGAAATATAAAATGCAGTGAAAGAATGTCTGCTCTCAAAGTCCAGTCCAATTCTTGGCTCTCTTTCTCATCAAGGACAACAGCCTTGGCTCAAACAGGAGGTTTGGGGAAAGTTCAATGTAGTGGAAATATTTTAATTTTCACTGCTGAACCTCTGACAACATTTATCTCTTAAGGGAGCAGTTTGAGCTTAAAATAAGCAAATCTCTTCTGATGGAGATGCTTCTGTTTGGCTTTTGAATTTTCCTGAGAAACTTAGCACAGAAAAAAAGCATGGCAGAAAACAGGAAAAAAATCCTTAGCTCTAGAAGGTGGCTGGATAACCCTTGTGATTTCTGTAAATATAAACAGATTCTGGGAAATGATTGCAGGTATGTCAGGGTGATGTGATAGCCTGGATCGCTGTTCCATGCTGTCTCCTGCAGTACTGCAAGTTTGTAATCATTTCCTTGATTAACTGGATTCTGTTACACATCATCATTAATCGTGTTCAGCAGCAGGATTTTGGATTTTGCCTTTCTTGATCCACCAGTCTGGATTTCTTTTGGTGTGAAGATGGGTCAGCGTGACGTGGGGATAACAGATTTTATTCTGCATGGTAAATCTTGTTTGCATCTCCTCTGAAATGCCCCCATGGCCCCAGCCCAGCCCCCCTTGGGCTCTGGGTACATTTTGGTGCATTTCTCAAGATCTTCTCAGTGGCAGAGTTGGAATAAGCTGTGGTTTAAGTGCATGAGGTGGAATCTCACGTGAGTTTTTGCTGCTGATCCCCTCAATGGTTTTTTAGCTTGGCTGCTGGTGAAAAGTCTGAAATTCAAGCTAGATACACACCCAGCAGGACAGGAGAGGAATCATGTATTCAAAATAGGAAAGCGTTTTTCTGAGTGTGTTAATCAGCTCTATACACCTTCCAATGATAATCTCAGATAAAGAATGCTCCTATATTTATTTATTTTTAATTTGGGGGGGTGATGCAATATTTAAAATACAGTTATATTTTGGTTTGCCGTGCCCTTCTTGCCAGTTCCTTGTGTTCTGAAGTCTCTCAGTGATTGCTTCTCGTTTTTCATTGCTGATGGCCCCTTCAGACAGGCAGGCTGGGAGCTAATTAGCAGAGCTTTGTTCATGAATGCCTGATTCCTCCAAAAAACCCTGCAGGAAGGAAACTCAGGAACAACCCTCCATGATCTGCAGTTATCTGTGCTGTTAACAGTCCTGGGCTGCAATGTTTAAATGAAAATCCTCCACTTTAGGGATTATTAATTCATGCTCTGTGAGGGGGAACCTTTGCAGTCCAGGGGACAGTGGAGGTTTGTCACCTTAAACTCATGACTGGGATTGCAGTTGGAAATAATTCTCAACATAAATTAAAATTTGGGGGTGTGATGGCTTTGATTAAAATCAACACATGGAATGACAGTTACTAAAATGGAGATGAAAGCTGCTACAAAGGATTAATAAGGGACACTGATAACAGAATGGCCTGGCTTAATATTTTACGTAGATTCAGAACACATCTTTCACATTTTGAATCAACAGCTGGTAAAAAATGCAGTGGTAATGAACTCATTTGTATGTAAATGACTGTCACTCTATTCTGGGCTGCCCATGCTTTATGGGATCCTGCTGGATCTCACTAATGTGGACAGGAAAATGGGCCTTTTCAGGAAACCCCTTCGAAAAATCAATTTAAATGCAAAGTCTTTGCCTGGCTTTGAAGTTTTCAAAAGTAATTCAGAATGTTCTGTCAGGGTGGAAGTTCTGTGTACTTGTGTTTAAAGTAGTAATCCAGTACATTATTGAGATATCACACAAAGGAGGAGCTCCAGGGTAATTCTGCCAACAGCAGAAGGGAAATTCTTTGCAAGTTCCAACTCTCTTGGAAGAACTGGATGAACCCAGAGGTGTGAAGTGAATGTGCCAAAGAATTCACATTTGGTGCTTTTCTTTATATTTCTTACACTCAATAACCACTAAAGCCCCATAATTGCTGTAAATACCTGGATTTAGAGCTGGAAAAAGCAAATTTATAATGAATTTCTTACATGGACACCTCACCATGGTGAGTTTTGGTCGCACACCTGGTGCAGATGTGCCTTTCATCACTTCTCAGGGATGGTCACAAAAATCAACATTTTCACCTTGGCAGGAAGGGCTGATGGATGAACAGCTCAAGCTTTATGCGTTAAAAAATTATTTTAGGGAAAATGAAATATCAGGGGTTTTTTGATAGTATACAGCAATATACAGAATAATAGAATTTTAATGTAAGTCGTTCCACTGAAAAAATAACACCTGGAAGTGGTGAGATGTGTGGGCACTTAGAATAAATATCTGTGCACACACAAAGCTGAAATTATGTAAAAGGCTTACAGATGATCCAGGTGTTGATGGATGACAAAGCAAATGTCAAAACCCTCTCAGGACTGGAACAGAAAAGAAGTTTTTTGCCTTCTTTTAAAGCACAGAGCAGAAGAAGTTTTGACATGTAAAGAGTTCATAAACTGCATGGCTGGCATGCAGAATACACTCGATTATTAGCTAAAGTGCAAGGTTAATTTAGAAATGCAATTATGTATCTTCAGAATAGAATCAGGCATATGGACAGGGGTGCAAAAAAAAACAAAACCTGACACGGAAAATTTGTTTCCAAGCAGTGATTTTCCTGTGCTGGGAGGATTTATTAGGAAACTAGTAAATATTAAATAATTTGAAGGGGAAAAAAGAAAGGGGTATTATGATTTATATGGTGGTGAAGTAACAGTGGCAGGTAATGTTGTTATCTTCAGAGAGGAAATGATTGTGTTTCTGAAAATCGTCTGCAGGGGAGCCTTGTCCCAGTGTAACTGAGGAATAATGACTCCACCAGTTTTGGATGATCTGTAATGACAGGAAAAGTAAACAAAAAACCCGAATAACCAACCACCCGCCTCCTGAATAATGTATTTTTGGGAGAACTGAAACAGCCACAGAGGCAGAAAGTGTCTGATTTTGGATCTTTTCTTACCACCTGTTGCAAGAAACATCTGATGCCTGTAGCTCAGATGGACTGTGTGAGTGGATAAAAGTTATTTTCACTGAAAACTATGAAAAAAATCCTCTGTACTTCAGTCATGGCAGGACTGGACCTTGCACTTAAGGGGAATATGTTGTGATTTCTAATTCACTGTAAACTGCTGCAACAATTGCTGTCTCTGGGATGGATCTCATTAGGATTTGCTCACATTTGGTGAATTTTATTTTTTTTTTTAATAAACAAAGTGATTGCTAAAATCCCTTAGAGAAGTTCTTTGCAAACTATGGGCCAGTGAGTTTTATCAGATTATTTCTCTCTCTGCCCTAAGGTGTCTTCATTGTGTTTTAGGATTTCCTTGATGCTCTGAGAAGGGATGAAGTTTCCTGTCAGCAGTGATGCACTTTTGTTCATCCCTGCACTGCTGCCTTTCCCTTCTCCATCACAGGGAACAAACCTTCCTCCCTGGCAGTTTATTTACTTGGCATTTTGTGCAAAGCATTGATTCAGATCACGATAAGGTGGATAGAAACCAATTTTCTCCTATCACATACTTTATTTGTCTGCTATCTGTTTCGTCTAGTCTGCATCTGTATCTAAATTAAATGTCATTTGGGAAAAACTTCTTTTCTTAACAATATAAGACTTGCAACATATTTAAAGACTGAAGACTTATAACTTATTTAAAGTTCTAACGTAGTGCAATTTTTTAAAAAAGAAGAGTTTAAAGGAAGGATCCAATGCATCAGTTTTGTGTCTAATTTGAACCAGGGTGGTGCTCCGATCTCTGGTAAAATAAGTGTAAAACAGAGGATGAGAAGGTTATCAGAAGAAAGGAGAAGCATTTCCCTATGAATTGTCACGTAGAAAGCTGAAATAATTGGAAAGTTTTTCGTGTGGGAAGCTAAAGCATTCTTCTTTCTCAGTGGAAATGTTCTTCGTGGAGAAGATGCACAAAAGTGTTCAAGGACAGCAAATCAACAAGGTCGTATTTTTTATTTTTACAGAGATTAAATTGCTGTCAAATTATAACAAGAATATTCTAGCTATAAACATAACACAATGCTTTTATTTCTAAGAACTTGATCTTCAACAGATGTGTACTTCAGCAATTACAAGAAAAAAAAAAAAGTTCTTTTTCAGTCACCATTTCCTTGGTAGTTTGTGATCTGTGTCCCGGCTGGAAGTGAGTTTTCTTGCAGTGGAACTGCAGGCAGCTTGCTCAGACAGTGCTGATGAGGTGCTGCAGGGAAATTCCATTTCCCCTGAGGTCAGCTCCAAGCCCCCATTGCTGTAATTGCAGTTAATTTGCAGTGTATGCAGCTTCCATCGCATCCCTGCACGGGTCAGAGCACCAGAGGAGCCTTTGGTCACTCTGGGCTCATCCAGGGATGCTCTGGGCTTCCCTGGGTGCTCCCAGCAGGGGAAATTTGCTGCCAGAGGAGACACGGAGCGTGCATTGGACAGCAGGGACTGAATGCCAAAACGGACACAAACTGCCTCAAACAGGGAGCAGAGTGTCCAAATCCAGTTGATTTACACCCTGAAAGCAGCCAGAGGGTGAGGACAGCAGAGCCCTGATGGAAGCAATCCAAAGAAACCTCGTCTAAACTAAAAATCTCACATTTAAAATAAAAACCAGTCACATCATGCCACGTCTGCAAATGTTTCTGATGAGTTTTTCGTCTCTTGGCGAGGTTTTTCTGGGTGGACTTTTGTTCACTCTGCTTCTTTCAGCCCCCTCCATGACCATGGGCAGCTGAGGTGGAAATGCCCAGGCGTGGAACCCCCGGCGTGAGAAAAATACTGAAAAATCCTCTGACACGAGAAAAAATGCTGAAAAACTGTCAGTCACTTTCTAAACACCCAGCCAGTCATCCCTGTGCTTTCCACAAAGTTTGGGATGGCTGGGAGTGCTTCACTTCGTGTCATCCATCACTTTGGAATGACTTCTGAAAGGTTTAATAGGCTGCCTGGGAGAGGGGTAAGAAGGAGCTGCTCGGTAATGCAGCTTCTTTGGATGTTTTGAGAGGCAAATATTTGTATTTGCAAGAAATAATAATAATCTAAGTATGATTCTCAACAGGGTGTCATGAGGTTTTCAGCCAGCACGGTTCGGGAGTGCATCGTTTCAGGCTATTTATTCCAGAAGTGGGAATAGATGAAATTCTCCAATGGGATTGAAAAAGTTCCATAATGATACCATAAGACATTAACTTAGCAGTGGGAAATAGCATTTATGAACCACTGGAAGTTAAGTTCTCATGGGTTTAATATTTCCTATAGCCTCATAAATCTGATAGAGACATAATCTCTTTATTAAGTCAGAAATTCTATTTGTTTTTTAGGAGATATCAACAATTCTGCCCCGAAATAACTGGGCTCCTCATGGTAAACAAATTTGCACACAGGAGATGCTAAGAGAATCCTCCACATGTAAATGACCAAATACTGAGTCTGTCCTTGAAATTCAGTGTAAAAAGAAACAGATACATCTCCAGAAGGTGGACGAATGTCTGTGTTAAGATTAAATGTTTACATTCAATTTCTAGATCCTGTGGGTTTTGTGCTTGCTAAAATGGAAAAGCTCTGGAATAAGTGGACATGGAAAGCAGTTGTAATGTTCAGGCTGTTAAAGGAATTGATCTCTTTGATGCAGCTGTGGAAGATTCTGCATGAGATTATTCCATGTTTTACTCTTTCACTCGCAAAGGCTCCCATGGCTCTGCCACCATGCAAGAGTTAAAACCAAGGCAGGCACCGTGCCCTGATTCATACATTGCATGGCCTCTCTGATCTAATCCTTGTGCTTACCCAGCAGCTGATTCCTTGCGTTTTTCAAAGAGTACGTGAAAGAATTGGCATCCAGCTGTTTTGTCTGGGGCAAATGTCTGCTTTGGTTTTCAGCGGGGTCGGAAATAACAGGAAGGGATTTGGCTAATTCTGCAGAATTTGTGTGGATTAAGGAATCAAGTCTGTTAGCAGTGTGTGTGTACTTGATTACTACAGAGATATCTAGAAATGAAGGGAACAAATAGAAAGGGAAATAGTGGTCAAAACATCAGGATTTCATATTCCTTCTAATAATCCATATTTACTATTTTGTAGGAAAATCAAAGGACTTTTAAAAATTCGAATTCCATGAGCTGGAAGTAATGCTTTCTATGAGGGTGTCTTCATGAGGAATATTGCCTTTTACTGCTCTCTGTTTTTGAAAGGGGGAATTAAGCTATGTGAGGGGATGGGATAGTGGTGGATTCCACTCCTGCAGTGGGTGAGCAGCTCACAGGAGCCTGGCTGGGCCCTTCATCTTCCTCAGCTGCAGCAGCCAGCCTGCCTGGTTCACTTCTGTCCATCAGAACTGCATCCCTGCAGTGACTGCTGCAGCATCCTGCTGCTGAGCCTTCCCAGCTCATGCACGGCTGTGTTTGGAGGGAGGGGAGCAAAAGGAAAACCCAGGGACTTGGCTTCACTGGGGATGATGACATTTCTGCTGTAATGAACGCTGGAATTGATCCCTCGCCCTGATTTTGTCACTGCAGACTGGGGTTCCTTGGCCATGCCAGAGTCTCCTCTACCAGCCCTGCTCTCCAGGGCTCTCTATTTGTTTGTGTGGCCCTGGGGGGGACAGGGGCACAGCTGGGAGGGTGACACTCACCAGTGGCATCTCACATCATGAGAAATGACAGCTGAGCCCAGGCGTGGAAGGAGAGGGCCTGAAGAGAGCAAAAATGGGAAAATGGATGGAAATGGGAACATCTCCACATCACTGAGCAGTCATGGCAGAAAGCAGTGAACTGCTGCCTTTTCTCCCCTTTTTATTTATTTAGAATTTTTACACTCCCATCCCTCTTGCTATTTTTGGGGACTCTGTGGCAGCTGCTGACTTGCCTACACCAAGGGCAGATACTCCACACCCTGAGATTACCAGTTTGATTGCTGTTTGTGTGTCAGGAGGCATCTGTGCCGCTGTGCTGGCAGCTGAAGGGGGTTCCTGGCTGCCCTTTACTCCCTGTTTTGCTGGTGGCATTTTTCCTCTCGTTTGCCTTGTTCTCCCTGGTGGTTTCGTGGTTGGGAGCAGCACCTGTGGCCACTCTGTGCTCTGGCAGCTGCAGGACTCACATGCCAGGCTCTTCAATGTGGGTTTTTTTGGTTTTTTTTTTCTGTTGTGTGGGTTAAAAGAGAGCTTCCAGGCAGACACCTCAGCTGTGGCAGTGCTCATTGCTCACGGCTGGGCACCAAGGTGTTCTTATCATTGTTAACTTTGCACAGTTCCATTTACAGTACACTCATGGCTGCAGAGAGTTACATTTGTGCAGTTCTGCAGAGTAAGCTCTGGTCTATGTTCAGTGTGTTTAAAACTCTTTTTGGATCATCCTGTGCTCTGGACAGAGGTGATTGTGCTTCTCTTGTGCTCTGCGTGTGCTCAAGAGCAGTCTGGGTCTGTAGTGAATTTGGGATACTCACAGAAACATCAGCATTTCTTCTTCTTTTCTGATCTTTCTTCTTCTTCCTTGGCTGCTGCTGGCAGTGTTTGAGCTGTAGTAATTCAGTGTTTGGAAGCTGGGAAGCTCAGCTGGCACAGCCCCAGGGAGGAGAGTTTGTCTCTCTGTGTTTGTCAGGACTCACCTGTGCTCTGATAAAACCAGGGGTGCTGAGGGGTTTGGATCAGGGTTAGCAGAGGATGCTAAAGTCGACTCTAAGTTTATCTGGACCGTGGAAGAGAACAAGATTCTGTTGCATTTATCTGAGGGAGATGATTTTTATTCTTTTTTTTCTCCCTTAATTTCTTTGTTTTGCCTTTTACCTTTCTGGAGAGGTATTTCGAGGTACACCACGGCTAACACAGGCTCCTTCCTGAATGACACTGGGTAAGAAATTGGTAAATTCCTGATTTTGTGACCTTATTGCTGTCTAAATGTGTACATGGCAATATATTGTGCAGCTTTGCGACTGCTGTGGACAGGAAAACCCTCCTGAAAGCAGCAAGGATTCCTGGAAGTGGTGTTAGAGTGTCAGTGGAACTGGATATCCAAGCAGACATAAAAACTCTCATCTCTGCAAGCCTGGTTGTGGTTTAAAAAACAGAATTCCAATTAGAAACTGCAGTTCAAGTTTGCTAAGTTTAGAAATATCACTAATTCCTTCCCTGCCACAAGTCCAGTGAGCAATCCCTTGTATCTCCATTTCTGCTCAATGGGCTCTAAGTTGGACAAGATGTAAATGCAACTTTTCTGCACGAGGTGTAAAGACATTTGTGTGGAGATCCTATTTCCACTAGTGGGTTCATGCTCTGCATTCTTTTTCAGCTCTTTAATGCTGAACTTTGCATACAGAGCTCCCACTTCCAATATTCTCAGGATTTCTCTCTGAAGACAATTAATTTATACTCTCTTGTATAGAGCTCCAGGCCTCAGAAAACTTGGGGAAATTGGGCACACAAATTAATTTGGTTCATACAGTTTAGTGAGGCAACATGATGGAAAATACAGCACCTTCTCTGTTGGAAGCAAAATGTGTTGGGGGGGAGAGATGACCTTTGGAGATAAGGCTGAAATCAAGCAAAGATGCATTCCCTTCCTATTTCACACCCAGGCTGATCCTTATCAGAACACTTGGATGCATTTAGAAAAGGAATTTAAAGATGGACCTTCAAATGTACCTGTGTGACTCTAAACATCACCTGGCCAATTATTTTTCCCCTGGTTGTCTTTGAGGTGAAATCTCAGCGTGACCAAGGCAGTGAAATGCCTTGGGTGCAGTCTGGGGGAGGGATTTCTCTGTGTGTAAATATGAGAACTTTTTTTTTTTTTCAAAATAGGGTGCTTCAAGCCTTGATTTGGGATCCATTCATGGACTAAAATCAAAGTAATAAACATTAATGGCATTCTAGACTCATAAATTCTGCTGGAGACACCATCAAGCTGTAGTTATAACAGACATTTAAATTAATGGGTTGGACATAAATTCAGCTATCAAAACTGTTTTAAAAATACAGAACGTAATCTGTATTCTCTCTCCATCTCCAGAAGTATCTTTTCATGTCTGTTCTTAAAACAGCAATTTTAACTTGATTTTTTTTCCCTAAAAGTGAAAATGAATGCAAATAATTTGTGCTTTAAAATAGGAAAAAAAAAAAAAAAACCAACAAACCAAAAACAAAAGCAGAGAATCAACTCTGGCAAACAAATGTGTCTGTGTCTGCCTCTGTCTGCCCCCAGCATTTTAATGATCACAACTTTGCTATCTCTGAACTTCAGATCTCTTCCTCAGCTTCATTTGCATTCAGAGCTGTTTGGGGAGGTATTGATTGAGAGAGCAGCAGAAGAGGTTTTGTGCTTTTATATGGGAAATGGAGCAGTGTGGGTGTGGAGCTGGTCCATACAGGGACTCTGATTAAATATATTTAAAATAACTCATAATAACTCTGATTAAAAATATTTAAAAGTACTTTAAAATGTGAAGTCCTCTAGAGGTGGCCTTGCCTGGTGTGTGCAGTACATGCTGCTGTTGATTCTTTCTCAGGGGGCAGCAGTTGCACTTTTTTCTTTTCTTGGAAAAGGATTTGGCTCTTCTCTTTCCGAAAAAGTACCTTAGCACATGGCCCAAGAAACCACTCAGGGTCTGTGTTTGCAACCTTAAAAATGTTTTTTCTTTCCATGCAGGACACTCTGTGGTAGATATTTGGTGTCAGAAATCTGTGACAGAATAACACATTCTAAAGAGAGGATATAAGGGCATTTGGTGGAGGAAATCAGGTTGGGTTTTTTGGGGGTTTTTGGTTTTGTTTTTTTTTTTATAGGAATATGCTTTTGATTTCTCTTTGTTGTATTCAGGGGAAACGGTTTGTTTGATAAACACTTCTGAGAATAATAATAATAATCAATATGTTCATATAATAGCAAACACTTCCTGGAAATAATAATATTATTACTATTACTATTATTATTATTATTATTATCTCTTCCTGTTGTTACCCAAAGTGAGGCAGGTGAGAGGTGCCAGCTTTGCTTTTTTCCCTCTCCCCACTGACAGAGTTCCTGTGTACAGATAATGTGCAACACTGGGACTGCATTTCCTTCCAGGGCACAACTCTTCAAACACAAACAGGGTAAAAAAACCTCCCTAAGGAGCAGAAAACGGCTTGGGTTTGCCTCCCTGAATGGGCAGGGGGCACTTCAGGCAGTTTGTGGTGCCTGAAATCACTTTTACTCCTTTTGCTGGTCCTTGGCAAGGTTTGGAGCTGAGGATGTCTCTGTATCTCTGCAGGGACACTGAGCTCTTGTGTTTGCTCTGCTGGCAGCTGGCATCAAGGAGACAGGCAGGCAAAAGTCTTTAATTTGTAATATTTCACCTTCTTACAGATGGAGGAGGGACAATTTCAAATTAAAGCAGCTTTTCTTCTGCAAGAAAAAAAAAAATCATCTGTTTTCTTGTATCTCTTCAAATTTGTCTTTTGTTGTTGAGAAGTGTCGTGTTGCTGCACTGAATAATCTAACATGGGCTGACCTGCTCGGGTGCTGAGACATTGATTCACCTGTCAGCAGCTCTGAGCAAATGGAAATATTTGTTCTTGTCTTCAGATGGGAGTACAAAACAGGGCAGATGTTTGCAGGCACCAGTAAATCACAGGGGACCAAGCTTAGGATACATAGTGTAAACTCCTAATTTCATTGAGATTATTCTTGATTTAAAGATGGTGGACCAGAAATCCGTCATCAATAATAAAAAAATTGATGACCATGCTGGAATATTTCACATTAAAAGTTCTCTACTACTACTATTCATATCTACCACCCGTACTTCATGAGAGTATTTGAAATATTCCATTATAAAGCTGAATACTTTGTACAAACGTATTCTGAAACTTGTGCACGTAATTGTTACTGAAAGCAAAAGCAGTCCAGCTCCTGAGCCAGAGGACACTGCTTTAAGCACCTGTAAAAGGAGACAGCATGTCCAAGCATTTGTTATGCAGGTGTCTTCTCAGAGTATTCAATTCCTGTGCTGAAAGAGCTCCCCAAGTTTTTATTAGCCATCTGTTGATAGTAGGTGTGTGCTTGGTTTTTGGGTTTTTATTTTTCCATTTCACTGTAATTATTACTCTGGCAACGAGAACAAGCTGAAATTGTGGTTTGCTGGAAGTTCTGCTTTTGTTACATATGGTTCTCTCCATTAAAATACAGAGCAGTTTCCAAAACCACCTTGAGGGGAAAGCCCTGGGCATGCAGCTCCCCAGATTAGCCCACAGGCTCATTAACAGCAGCAGTAATTGCCAGCATTATTTGTTGGCTGGAGCTCTGACTGTGTGTATAAATTTTCAGATGGTTGTACTGGCTGCACCTCGTTGCTGGTGAGCATCCACCTCCCTGCCCAGGAAATGAAATATCCTCTCTAGATAACTGTTGATATTTAGGGTTTATGATGACCAATGGCAAATGTTTTCATGTCTGCTGCTCTCAATCTCGTGCTGTGTGTGCTGGCCTGACCTTTGAATGAACAATGGGATGGGTGCTCTTCAGAGAACATGGAATAGAGTGGATTGTGTGCAGATTTTATACAGCAAAGGGAAATGGGAGGAGGGGAGGAATCCACTGGGTTCTTGAGGAGCAGGAGCAGTTCTAGACACAGAATCCATTTGGTTTTGATCAGTTCTAGACACAAAGCCATTTCAAGAAATGCTTTATCTCTGATCACAGCAGGTTTTGTTCTGTCGCTGCTGAGTTTTCTCTGGCCACATTTGCCCATAAAAGGAGGGATGGGAGCTGCTCTCCTCTTCTGATTAAGGAATGGAGAGGCTGCCCAAGCTGCTCCTGCAGCTGCCTGGTGCTCCAAGGGCCATCCCAATACTCTCCCCTCTCCCCTCTCCTCTCTCCTCTCTCTTCTCTCCTTATTTCTATTCTATTCCATTCCAAACACAAAGGCTGCTACTGTGCAGGAAATGCAGCTGTGCCTGTGCCATGCACAGCACCTGAACTGAAATAGGAGAGGAATATCCACAAAGGTGCTGAGATGTGAATGATCTCAGCCACACCAGGCACCTCTGGCACTGATTGTGTCTCTCTGAGAGAAGGCTTGTGGGAATCCCTCTCTTCAGTTCTATCCCATCTTAATGAGTGCATATAAAACCTGCCAAAACGTTCTGTGTGCCAGCTGCGTGTTCCACTCACCTCCTGCTCCATTTGTTGTGACTGACGTGCAGCTGAGATTGGATTTACCCAGTTTGGAGCTCCCTGGTGCATCCCTGCTTCAACAAGATTATCAGGAGTGGCTGGATCCTGCATTTCCCCAGACCTGTTAAACAGCAATGCACTAATGCATTGTGACACTATCTAAAATAATCTGCTTTTTCTAGAGTAACTTAAAAAAAAAAAAAAAAAATGGAGAGTTTGCAGTGCATCCAGATTAGCAAATCTTAACGAATGCTGATCTACTGGAGGTCATGAATAAGCACAATATTTCCTTAATTTTTCATGGGTATGTACAGAACTTCCTCAGCTCCTCGAAGTAAATAGAAGGTGGGCTTTCAACAAGGAACGGAAGAGGGGAACTCAGAATTGCTGAAGAAGTGTTTCTTCTGTTCCAGCCCTATTTTTAGGTACTGCTCAAGAAAGCTTGTGAAATTTTTGAGCTACTCACCACCGAGCTAATTATTACCCATTTAAAATTCTGTGTAGTTCAAATAATTGCTGTCTCCGTTCCTCTCCCTTCCTTTCTTTTCGACAAACATTCTGAACATTTCTATTTCCATGCCTTTCAGACACTTCAGTTGTGGTATCAAGCACGTGCTCCCAATTATCTGTCAGAATTAATGAGCGAGTTTACCCACAAGTGTCTCGTTTTTTCACTGTGTACTAAATAAGCAGGAAGGGCATATTTTGGTGCTGTAGGCTGCTGTAGGTGTGAGATTATTTTGGTTTATGCCCAGCCTCCTTCAGGAGATGATTGCAGGGGTGTTCTGCACGTGGTGGATGCGGATGATTTTGGCAGCATCACCCTGGCTCAGGCAGGGTTTGTGCTGTCACTTTTCTCTGAGCTGCAGACTCATCAGCAGGATCCTTGGCATGTCTAAAGCTCACATTGTGCACGATTTCACTGGATCCAGGCACTGCTCTGCCCTGCTTTGCTCCATCCTTGGGAAGCGATGCTTTGATGCCGGTGTTTGCCTGTTCTCCATAGAGTAACATCCAGGGAAATGTTGTATTTCCTTGGAAAGAAAAGATCGGTGCCAAAGATGAAACATTAGCAATCTTGGTGATACAAACTTGCAGATTTGTTCCTGATTTATGGTTTGGGTTGGGTCTGAGCTCCTGCTGTGTTCAAAAGAGCAGCATGGGCTGAAGGAAAATCATAGAACCTGGGCTTTTCCACCTAGCCCTTGGTGCTTTCTGAAAATCAGTCTATTCAACGAGTTACCGCTTGAACATTTGGCACTTTATTATTGTCTAAACTCTTGGCCTTGATCTTGATGGCCCCATTATCGCTCTTTGCTCAGACAGACTTCACTTTGCTTTGGTTTTTTTTTTTTTTTTTTAAACCGACCAAATGAACTCATCTATGACCAAAACAGAAACTCCTCACACTCCGTTCATTGAGTTCATTTTCCCCACCTATCACTGTGGATGCTTTCTGGTGTAGATGATCCCAAATTCTATTTTTTTCACCAAAATGGGCAACTGAAATAAAGCAATGTATTCAAAATGCTTATCTGATTGGTTTTCCCCAATCTTTGGTATGCTGGTTGTTAGATGAAATAATGAACCTTCTATCTGCTTGAAATCAGTGCCAGCTTTAGGACAACCATTCTTTGCAATATTTCGCAGCTGTTCTGAATATATTTATTTCTCACGGCATGAAAAATATTCTAATGCATATGAAAAATAAAATAAAGTAAATGCAACGGTGCAAATGGAGACAAAGCTTCATTTTTTCCTGTGCAGGAGAATTGCAAAGTAGCCTTGTTCCCAGCCAAGCAATATGTGTTAATAACTGCCTTTATTAATTTTTCAATATCCTGCAGCCTGGTTAATCTGTGCTGTACAAACACATTAATGCAAGAAAATCCCTTTTCAGACAATGTCTTGACCTTCAAAATTTGTGTAAACCGATGTCTCTGAAGCCCAGTTCCAAATCTGGTAATTAATGGGCACAGTCCTCGTTAGCATGGAGCAGGGAAAGGGCTTGGATGTTGCAGCTGCACTCACATGGAGTTCTGGTAGATTTAACTTGGTAGAAAACAAAAATTAACTTGGTAGAACACAAAAATTATTATTTTTCTTCTTGGCATTTTCTGCATGAAAAAAAAATCTGCTCTAGAATTTTTCTTTATAGTGTGTCCTGCTTTTGCACATTGTTTCTCTGTTATTCCTAAATATTTGCTGTATTTCAGCTGCAGTAAAAGCAAGTATTTTTAATGTGGGGGGCTGTGCAGGAGTGGAGGCTACTGCAGAGTCTGGAGGGTCACAAATATCATTAATTCTTTGATTATGCAATACTTTCTGATGCTGAAATCATCGTATCAGAACAGTGACTTAAACATTTACTGTATAAGTAAATTACACTTACTTTAAAATGACTGCTTTGAACACACCTGCTGTATTTTACAGCTCTGCTGAAAGTCCAGTTTATTTTTCAGATTTGAATAAAATTGTCTTCATCTGTCCTTTCCTTTGCAGCAGCACAGCCCTGCCACAATCTTCAGCTGAGCTTGCAGGACATGGAGAGAGGCTCCATTGGCTCTTCACAAAGAGAAGGATTTTCAAATTAATAATCAGGTGAGTTTAAAAGAGGCAACTGCAGCAAGATTTAGCTGTGAATCTCCTGGTCTCAGGTATGGCCTCAGATTAAATTCTGGGGAAAATGTGGGCATAAAAAGCCAATGAATTATTAGAGCTAAGAATTCAGTCAATGGTTGGTTCCTTGTTGGTTTGTACAGAGCTGGCATTTCTCAAAGTTGCTTCTGAATAAGGTTTAAAATGCAGATTCTGTGTGTGCATACAAGTCATTGTGAGCAGAGGCTGCCTACTCAAAATATGTTGTGAGAAACTGGTTTGGTCTCGTAGGTCAACAAATGAGTTTTTCTACACCAAAGGAATTTCTTCTTTCAGAACCAAGTGTATAATACCAGCAAAATAATTAACTAGAGAGTCACTCTCCAGGCACACTTTTTTCTTTATTTTTACCAATGCTGTAGAATTCCTGTGAACTGACTTCCGAGCTGGAAATGTATTAAAAATGAAGCTGAGCGGTGTGAAGACAAACTGATAATTAGATTCAGGGGTTCAGCTGAACATTCAGAGATGAACTTCTTTGCCTGCAGTGTTTGGAAGCAATCTGAAGATTCGTGGCTGATGAAGTCCACACATTTTGGTTCAGTTCTAAATCTCAAACAGGAAGGGGGCCATAAAAGTGGGGTGACATTTTAAAAACTGCACTTTAACCATTTGCCGTTTCCATGCACAAAAGAAAACGCTGTTTGCAAGGTTTTAAAAGGGCTCTTAAGACAAAGCTGTAGCTTGTAGAGCAACAGAATTTGGCCCTGCATTTTCTGATTGCACTCTGATGTTCAAAATACCTGTCACAAGTAAATCCCATCTTCTGAAACTCTGAGTCGTTATCATGCCTTGGAAAAACGTGGGCACTTACTGACAAGACTCCTAACAAACATGAGATCCTTCTTCTCATGTTTATTTTAAGGATAAAGGGACCAAAAGCTTGGTATTTTGGAAGAAATAATAAAATCTGTGCAGTGTGCCTGTGCATGTGTACAGAGAATAATCTGTGATTGGTGAGCAGGTCTGGCTGGGCTCTGTCTCTGGAACCCTCTTCACAAGCCATGACACACATGAGCATCATTGAGGGCTGAAATTGGAATTTTTCTGAGCCTAGGTGAAATTTCCTGTTTTGCTCAGGGTTCCTTCTGCCTGCTTTTAACGCTGGTTGATTAAATCAAGTGTAATGTTATTTCTCAGAGCTCTGGGTGCATCCAGGGCCACAGCCAGCAGGCAGGGTTGTGTGCTCCAGCTGCACCCATGAAGGTGGCAGGGTCACCACAGCAGCACAGGGACAAGGGCCCTGACTCAGGGGTGCCTTTTTATTTTTAATTATTATGCAGGACAGGAGCGTGGTCAGAGCTCAGAGCTCGTTTGTGAGAGCCTTGCCAAACAAACACCATTTTTAAGATTCTGCTCTCATTATTACACCTCTCCCCAAACGAGAGCTGATGTGTGGAAGCCTAATAAAGCAGAAGAGTTGGGAAAATAAAGTACTGCTGCCAAGCATGCCAGGCTGAATGCTGATTAATGCTGATTAATGCCATTCATATCAGTGATGCTGCTCACATGTACGCTGGTGGGATGTAAAATAGGATTTAAAGAATGGGAGAAATGTAAGTAAGAGTGATAACCACCACGAGAGAGAAGGGACTGGCACTTCCAGCACAGATATTTTTAGCCTGCAGGTTCAGGGAGGTGTTCCTGTGCCAGGAGAGCACATCTGATATCAAAGTGTTCAGTGTTTCTCAGTAGCAGACAAACTGCATTGTGTGTGTGCAGCAGAGCCATCACCTCCAGCACTGCTTGGAGCCTTGGCTGATTCTGCTCCCTTAGTTCAGGTTTCCATTCATAGAAAAGATTGACTTTGAGAAGAACAAATTTAATTTTTTTTTTTTTTTCCAATGCCAGTGCAGGGTTAATAAACCTTTGTCTGAAGATTTACCAGAATCATCACAAGCTGGTGTGTGCATTTGTGAGGCAGACACCACAAGAGGTACAACCTGTTCTGAGAGTTAAAGGAAATGTCTGTGTGTGCCCCAGGGGTGACACAGGGATGAGCCTGCCTGTGCTGACACCACAATCATCCCACATTCCTGGGCTGTACCTGACACTGTCATGTTCCTGTCTCTTGGAGCTGATCCAGGCTCAGCAGCAGAGGATTCTCCAGCCTGGCAGCACACAGATCAGACACAGGCTCTGTTTGGGGGGGTGTGTCTTTCCTGCATTGATTGCTGGTTTATTTTAAGGCAGCTCACATCATTTGTTGCACCAAACATGAAAATAACCCTCTAGGTGGTTTTTTTCTTAGCATGAAGGATCTAAATTCTAATGACAGAGCCCATTGAGCAATACCTGAACGCTGCTCTAGAAGCTCAAAGTAATTCTGAAACCTCAGTGCCTTTCTCCTTTAAATATCTTCATGACATAAACTTTGTGTTCCCAAACTCCAGATTGATAAAGCTGTAAAATAAAAAAGCCATTGCCGTGCTTGGGGATGGTTTGAATTCAGAGATGTTTTCATGGTAGAGCTGAAATTTAGAGGTTGGGCTGAGCATTTATTTAGTGCCTGTTTCTGCAGCCTTAATTAGAGTGGTGAAATACTGCTTATCCTGTTCAGTATCCCCCATGGAGGAGCAAGGCTCAAACCTTGGTGCAGCCATAAAATCCTGGGAAATCTGGGACTGGGAGCAGGGGGAGAGAATTACCTCAGCAGGCATGAAGGGCTGGGCAGCAATAAATCCAACCTCAGCCACTAATTCTCCTTTCATGAAAGCTGTGATAGGAGTAGCCTTTTCTAAATATTTCCCGGTGTAAGAGATATTAATTATTAATAAATTAATTATCAAGAAATGGTTTTACATTATAACTCTCAGCAGTTCCACGTTGAAGGCTGCACTTGATGGTGCAGTGAATGCCTGTCAAATGCAGAATAATCTTTTACAAAACTGTGGGATTAGTGCTCCTTTAAAACATAAAATACTTTGGAATGCAATTAGAAGATGAGACGTGGCTAAAGGTAACTTGGAAACAGTTTAATAATTAAAGCTAAAATTGCAAGAAAGTTTGTTAAGCAAAAGCACCTTGCCAGTTGTGGTGGAGACTTGCTGAGTCTCTGAATTCTCTGAATTATGTTCCTGCCAGTGTCTCTTCAGGAAAACATCTGTGCTTCCATGTGAAAGAAAAAACTGACAATGTATTTTTCCTTTCTCCCCGAATCTCGGTTTGACATCAATTCCTCCTTGAATAAATGTACAGAAACAGTAAGAAGAATTACCCAAGAAAAGAGACAAAAAACTGCTTAGACAGTAGGTAAAATAAAAATGATCCCTAACAGAGCAGCAGAACTTAGCAGGCAGATCTGAGGTGGATTCATTCCTCTCCGTGGATATTCAAATGCAAATGTTTGCACTGGTTCTAAAGACATGAACATTAAAGTTATTCTGCCTTGGGTTGTTTCTGTTTGAGATGTTGTCAGAGAAACCATGGTTCATCAACTCAAATGGAACTCAGATTTCTTTAAAATATTTAGCATATATAAAATGGTCTGAATTCACTAAAGAGAGTTTTCAAATCCACGAGTAATTTTATTTCCAGCATTTTTATGAAAGGAGGGAAAGGTAAAAACTTCATCCATTCCCATTCACCAAACAGGACACCTCAGGAGAGTTCAAAGTGAATAAATTGTGAACAAATGTTGAATTGGGGGGTGGGGTTAAAGCAACTGCACATTAGTGCAATCTCCTGTGGTGCCTGACATTATTGATTCCCTGTCAGCAGCATGTTGGCTCCTTCCTAAATGAGTCCTGAGCCTTGACCCTGGGCAGATTGGGATGCAGAGTCCACAGGTTCACTCTAATTGCTGCTTCTCCTGGTGGACTTCACCATGCCAACCTGTCACTCATCAGGACCATTTGTCTGTGAACAGACTTAATTAAACACCTCAAATCCAATTTCTCTGATCCTTCCCACTATTAAAAACCCCACATGTGCTCCATGAGCTATTAAGAGTTTTCTAAAGGAGAAGCTCCAGCATCCTCCCTGGCATTACTCTCTGCTGTTGAAGAGAGGCAGAATACAAAACCCAAGATTATTAATTAGGAAGGGAAAATAAAATATTTCTAGAGACAACAAAGAATTTGCTAACTCCTGAACACACAATAGAAGATTAAAGAATGATTCAAAGCACCTACACAACTTTTACTTTTTTTTTTCATCATTTCCTTCATATAAGATCTTCAACATGCTGTGCAGGCTTGCCTTGGGTATGAATTTTAATATATCTTGCTTCAGGTTTAAACAGGTAACTGCATTACTTTTTGCGAAAGAGTTTCCAGTCTCCTTTTTCATGATTTAAACACCCAGCACACTGGTAGGAACAGTGAAAGTGAAAATACCTCCGATATGAATGTGCAGTTTCATTAAAATTATTGACAAGGTGCTTTTGTTTCAGTGCTTTGAGATGGGCAGGGGAAGAATCCCACCTTTTTTGTTTTGTTTTGTTTTGTTTTGGGGTTTTTTTGGTTTTTTTGTTTGGTTGGGGTTTTTTTGGTTTTTTGGGGTTTTTTTTGTTTGTTTTTGTTTTTTGTTTTTTTGTATCTAACTTTTACTAGGAAGAGACAGATTGGTTAAATGTCAGACACTGCAGTCAAAAATGAGTGTGCAAGGAGAACAAATCCAAAATAAAACTTGCATTCATGACAGTGGGGACCCCAAAGGGTTCAGATTTCCATCAGCAGAAAAGCAGTGAAGCTTTTCCTTGAGAAACAATTTCCTGAGAACGCCCTTGGGTTGATCACAGTGCATTCTCTGCCAGGTTTTACTAAATTATCACAATTAAGTCACTGCTTTGGAGGGGGAAATGGGTGACAGTCACACTTTGGCTTTCAAAAGGGGCAAACCTTTGGATTTAGAATTCAGAATTACTGAAACAACAAAGTGATTTTGTTTTTTCTCTGTGGTAAACTACACTGCCAGCTAAAGGAGAACCCTAAAGACTCTGGTTTCTGCTCCACAGGTTGTTTCTGTGGTTGTGCCCTTCCTTTGCCTCTCAGGTGTCATTTCCTTGCAGGCTGAGGCTCTGGAGGAGCACAGACAGGGTTCTGTGCACTGGGGCACACTGAGCTCACTCAGGAGGTGTTTGCTAAATCTCCAGGATGCTAAAACAAGTTCCTTGGAATTAATGTGCAGCGGTTATTTCAATTAAACATTTGCTAAAGGCTTTTAATGTCCTTATCAGTGGAATTCAGTGTAAGCCCTAGATTAATTTGTTGATGATTGTGCGGTGCTTTGGAAATACAAACTGCTAAATAAGACAGAAATGCTATTCTTGACCTGTCCTCCAGATTCTGCAGGGCCTTGATTACTCCCTGCTCGTATTTCTCTTCTGTGCTGGAAACACATAAAACTTAACTTACCTAACAGATGAAAAGCTGATAAATATCAGTTATATGCAGAATTATTTTCATAAATTTACCAGATAGGCATATTTCTGTGTATTGTGGCTTATCTTGTTTGGATCAAGGACTCTCAGAACCAAACAGGACTTTGCTGTCTTGTAGGGTGATTTTAGATCTGTTTGAATCTTCCCTGTTTTCAAACACTGATGATTTTTTGTTGTCCTCCTAATTTGTTTTACAAGAACTTCATCCAACTTCTGCCATTTCTTAATGAATAAAAATAATCTAAAAGTTTTTCCAATTTTCCTTTTTCCTTTCCCTTTTCTTTTTCCCTTTTCCTTTCTTTTTCTTTTTCTTTTTCTCTTTTCCTTTTCTTTTTCTCTTTTCCTTTTCCTTTCATTTTTAAGGAGTCTTTCTGTCTATCACTCTTGCCAGCTGTGTCCTATTTCCAAAGCCTCATCTACTCACCCAGAACAGCTTGGAATGGTGAGGTAGATTTTAGGAGATTAAAGATTGCACTGCAATACTCTGGACTTAATCCTAATGCCAGTAAACTCTTTATGTGCCATCCTCCCCTCAGGATTACAAAGATTTATGTAACCATCTTTTTTTTTTCCCCATCCAAAGGAGCTTAAAGGAACAGCCAGGGATTGTTGTGGGTGTTGAATAAAAGCAGTGAGCCCAGATGAAGTGGGTTTGTTGCTCAGATAACAGAGCGGAGTGTGACATTCCCAAAGTGAGTGGCCACAGCTGGCTGGGGAGAAGGGGAAACGTTCAGAGTTTGATCTGATCCTGAACTTCAGGATGTGGAGGCACACACTGAACACCCGTGACAGCAGAGATGGGAATATCTACCAGTGTTTGATGTTCATGGCTTTGGTACCCAGGGTTTGGCTCTGCTGGTTTGGAGCAGTGAATATTCAGTGCCTTGGGCTGGCTGAAGGTTGGCTGTGAGTTCTGCAAGGTCACATTGTGTGCAAACACAGAGATGATTGCACTGCAAGTTGTTTTACAGCTCTGGGGGGCTGGGGGAGGATTTGGGGGGTCCCCTCAGCATCTTCCAGCCCCCAAGAGCCTCTCTGTTCACCTGAGCTCTCCTTTGGCCTCAGGAAAGGCTGTGTTTCATAAATCAAACGTTGTGTTAAGTGGGGGGGAAAGGTCTTGGAGGATGTAAGTGTTAATTGTACTGATTCCCCGAGTGGGAAGTGGATTTCACCTGCAGTGCCTGCTGGCAGATGGGTTTGTTGGTTGGCAGCACCTGCTCTCTGGGAGGCAGCAGATGGATTTGGGAGCTGCAGGGCAGCATTTAGTGAGTGGCAGCTTCCTGCACTGATTCCAGTGGATTTGGGCTCCAAAGCAATCCCTTCCCTCAAAATAGGAATGATTAAATAGATTGTTTGACTTATCCCATGAAGCTGCTTTGTTCCCCCACAACAGGGACACCAGTAATGTTATAACTTAGCCCTATCTCAAAGCAATTAAAGCAGTTTCTATTAAACTCAGTCAATGTCCATTACAATTATTGCAGAAATTTGTGTTTTGCTGAGTTTTTTTCTAATGAGCTTGGAAAAAAGCAAGTGAGGAAATGATAGATCTGTTCAACTTGATCTGTTCATGCACTACTTTCACTAATTCCCTCTATATTTTTCACCTCCAGGCTACTCAGTTCTTTCTCAATAAATACCTTTTAATTTTCAGAACCACTTTGTGAGAAAATTAACATACACATTCATAGTAACATAAAATAAAAAAAATAATCTAGGGATTTTATTCCTCTAAAAGTAATATTTTTCTTGTTAAAAGATAACACGGTAGATGACTTTAACAATTCATTAATATCCAGTGAGTTCTTAGTGCTCACTAGAACATTCTTTGGTGTACTGAAATGGAAGGTGTTGGGCACTGAAACAATTGCCAAGGAAGGCAATCCCCATCCTCTGCAATATTCAGACCTGGTGGGATGCACTCCTGAACCTGATTTAACAGGCTTTGGGTCATCTCCAGAGGTCCCTGCAGCTCCTCTCTGCTGGGGCTGTTTGGGCAGAAGTTGAACTTCTATAAATTCAGGCCATAAGTCCATTTTTAAGTGCAGGCAATTAATTTTTAAATATTTGCCAAGGATCTTGATAAATTTCTGCAGCTGCAAAGCTTTTGCACTGAGAGTTAAATGTTTTCACCAAAAAAAAGTGAACTTAATTCAAATATAGATGATTTTTAATGATAATTTTTAATGAGAGTCAGAACCTTTCAAGAATTCTCAGCTGGGTAGGGTTGGATAATGTCACCTCAAGATTAAGAGTAAAATAACTTTTTAGAAAGAATGATCTTCCTGAAGTAGCGTTTGAAATTTAATTTTAAAATTCTATAAATAATTATATAAGCCATCCCTGCAAGGATGTCACTGAAAAAACATGAATCTGCTTAATGAAACTTTAATCTGTCTCTTAGCACATTTATATGTAGTGAAATCTTTCTTAGGCAATGGTCTCAAAGCCAAGCAGCAGAGGAGATTGTAAAAGCTGCAGGAAATGCTGTGTCATGAGCTCTGAGAGGAGGACCAAAGTCTGGTTTAAAATCATCAAAGCAAAGACTTTTTACGTTTTCCTAGGAAGCTTTCACTCTCTGGGGCACCTCCAGCAAAAGCTTTCAAAGTCATCTTTGCCTGCAGATGTGCCTCCTAACCCATAGGAAAATTTAGACTGTGGTGGTTGTTTTATTTAGAGACTGTGAAGCAATACTGGACAATTATAATTGTTGGGTTGATCAGTCCATGAAGAAGTGTTGAGCTTTTATGTCCAATTGTTTTCTTCTAAAGTACAACAGACAGTTTAGAAAATACATGGCTTCCAGGGGCTTTCTGCTGCATTTTGCTTGTTTGTTTTCTGAGGTGTTGGGTTTGTTTGTGTTCTTTATTCTGTGTTTTAACTGAGAACAAAGCAGTTGCTTTGCTGACCTTACCCCAGTGAAACCACGTTCAAAGAGTTTTAAGACTTCAGGGACTTAATTCTCTCTACAAGATAATTAATGTGCTCCTCTTTGGCAAAATCTGCTTCACTTTTTCTCTTTTTTTCCCTTATTCAGCTGCAGATCTGCCAGTTTTCCAAAAACACAGAGCTTGATCTGGTCCACAGCTTCTTCTCATTTCCTGGCCAGCTAAACCAAAGTTTCCACTTAAACCAATCACTGTTTTCCTGATTCAGGATGAATCTCTTAGGTCTGGAGTTTAATGAAGATTTAAGTGACCATTAAATTTATCTAATTCACATTGTTTCCTGCTTTAGTTTGTAAAAAGGCATCTCCCAAATCTGTGAATGCAGAGGTGTCTTGCAGGAGCCCCTCTCTGCTCACATACTGCTTAGCCTGTAGAATTTATCAAGATCCTTGGCAAATACTGAAAAATTAATTGCCTGCACTTAAAAATGGACTTATGGCCTGAATTTATAGAAGTTCAACTTCTGCCCAAACAGCCCCAGCAGAGAGGAGCTGCAGGGACCTCTGGAGATGACCCAAAGCCTGTTAAATCAGGTTCAGGAGTGCATCCCACCAGGTTTGAATATTGCAGAGGATGGGGATTGCACAGCCTTCCTTGGCACTCGTTTCAGGTGTAGAACTTCAGCACCAATGCTTTAAAACTCAAGCTGCTCACCCATATTTTTGACCTTTTGCTGTTTTCAGGTTTGTCTCAGCATTAACTCCAAGCCTTCAGCCAGACATCAAAATAAGTGTTTTGACTGTGTTGTTAACTGTATTTTCTAATTCATGCAAGGAGTGGTAATTTAGTGGTAATAAAACTCCACAGCTCTGAGCTACCCTTGAATTAGTAGAGTCTGGATTGGCTTGTGACTATTGAAACCAATATTGCCTTGTTTTCCTCATCCCCCTGCACATAAAAAAGATTGACATGGCAGAGTGCTAGAGAGTGCATAGCATTAGGCTTTGGTATTAAAGATAAACAGCACCAGTGAAACTGGAAGCATATGGCATTCCTTGCCTTCCCTGCCAGCCCATGAGCAATACATTCTGTGTTATGATCCACTTTGGAGGCTTTAAACCATTAAAACCTTGCTGCTTTGTTTTGCCTGCTCGAAAGTTGCCAGTTAAAGCAACTGGAGTAGCCTAATTTAGCTGATTGTGTGACTGATGTGTCACAGCCCTGGCTCCGAATTTTCCAGGCTGGGAGGAAAAAATTTGGACAAAGTGAATTGAATACAGCACATGGTAACAGATCCTTAAAGATGGAACACTGGAGATGGAACTGAGACATTATTTATGAAAACCCTGGAAGGCAAATAGAATAAAGCAACAGATAATTCTTATGTTGAGTTAATACATTTGAGAACTCAAAAAACATCAGCATTTCCTCGTGGCTGCCTGATGGAACAGTGTAGTAGTGTGTCAGAATTTGTTATGGAAATTCAGTTAAACTGTTCTCTTGTTTGATTTTCAGGTAGCTCCATCCCACAATCTAATGATTTACAATCTATGCTAGTTTATGTTAATCTAGACTTATATTCTATGCTGGTGTTGAGTGTAATGGTTTTCCCCCAAAGGATTTGGAGTAGTGGCAGTGATTCCCCTTGAATGGATGCATTCACAGCCATAGAAGCATTTAGGTTGGAAAAGACCTCCAAGAATTTCGAGTTCAGCAGTTAACCCAGTTAACTAAAGCCACCATTAAACCATGTCCCCAAGAGTCAGACATTTTAGAGTGTACACAGCTCTCAAATCCCTCCAGGGAGGATTTCACCGCTGCCCTGGGCAGGCTGTCCCAGTGCTTGACAGCCCCTCCAGTGAAGACATTTTTCCCTAATACCCAACCAATTTCCTTGATATGATGACATCAGGTAGGTAAAATAACTCAATTGGAACAACAGCAGGAAAAACGAGATCTTACTGAGATGTCTTACTGAGGTCTTACTGTGAAAATTATTTTTTATTTGTTTTTTTTCAAATTCTTTTAACGATTCCTATTTCCCCGCTATCTGTATAGAATGATCTGTTAATTTTGTGGCTTATCTGACACAGGGGTGGTATGAAGAGATTGACCTAGAGAATGTAGGTTGAGTGTTTTTTGAGAAAATATATACATTCACCATTGCTTTGTGTTACATGAGTTTAAAAGTTTAAACCATAATTGCCTAGAAACTCATAAGCATTCAGGCATTGATTCTACTTTTTAATGAAGTGTTTGTTAATCTCAGACTCTTAAAGGTCAAAGGAATGTCAGCTCAAACCACACATTTCTTTTGATTGAATTTCTTGGAAATACTTGATCAATTTGTTGTAGAGTAAAATCAACATTCTCTGGGGCATTGTTTATCTATTTCAATTTATGCCCTTCCTATTTTGCATCAGACTTTTCCTCCCAGAGATACAGATCTAGTCAGACAGGTCGTGTGAGACTGTTTGTTCGTGGCTTTTTTTTTTTGAAACTTGAAAGTGGAGGAAAGGCAAAACCTCTTTGCATATTTCCTTTTAACTCTTCTGTGATTAAATGTGTTCTGTCAGTGAGTGATAGGCTGATTGAAGGCTCAGCTCTGTGCTGAAATGATTATAGCACTGTCTGGATGCATTCACCAAGGCAGAATGATGCACAGGCAGGGTTTTACCACAGCAGAGCCTGGAGGGGCTGGAGGAATGGAAAAGAATTCCAGAGGTTTCTGGAAGGCACGATGGGCATGGCTTTATGGCTGAAGGAACCTTTCTGTGGATCTGTTCCTCTCCCAGATGTCCTCACACCAGCCCAGCTGATCTGATCCCATCAGTGCTCTGGTCTCTCCTGGGGTTTCTCTCATACACTGTTGTTAACGGTATTAACGGTTATTAACTCTATTAATTACAGTTATTAGCTGTGTTAACAGTTAACAACAATCAAAACACTTGTTCTGATGGCAAGCTGATGGCTTGGAGTTAATGCTGAGACAAACCTGAAAACAAAACAGTCAAAAATACGGGTGAGCAGCTTGAGTTGTACAGCATTGGTGCTGAGGTTCTACACCTGAAACGAGTGCCAAGGAAAGTTGTGGAATCATCTCTTTGGGGGTTTCTTTGTGCTCTGTTGGAGACAAAATGTGGTGCCCATTTAAGCTGAGAATTATCCAGTCCCTCACAGTGCAGGTTGACATGCCCCATATGAGTATGGGGGTTCCATTTTATTATTGGGAATTATCCAATCCCTCACAGTGCAGGTTGACGTGCTTCATGTGAGTTTTTACTTTATTACAATCTTGAGACTTTCCTTGTTCTTCTGGACTGGGCTGTGGTGACTTCACAAGAGCAGAGGCAGAGCCTCCAGTCATGCTGTTCTTCTTTCTCAATCTGGTTAGACCAAATATTAAAATATGCTGATATTTCTTGTGATTACAACAATGCCAAAAGATTTTTTTTAATGTTTCTTATTTCTGTGCAGGCACTTAAATAACTGGACTATGTTTTTTGCTGCTTCCTAATCCACTATGGAGAAAAATGGAGGGTTTGGGGGTTTTTTTACCAGATGTCTCTTGTGCTCAGCCTTGTACATTATCTCCTAAATAATTGAGTGAGTGGCAGAATATGGGTCATTCACAAAAGTGTTGCTGCTTCTCAGAAGCTGCTGAGTGACAAGACTTGTAAATAGCCAATCTTGTGAGCAGAAAAGATCTTCTTGAATTGGTTGGAAGTGTAACCTGTGGCATGTTGCAGCTGAGTAAAGGGGAAAAAAAAAACGGAAAACAGTTTGGAAGTAGAAAAACTGTTGTTCACCAATACAAATGTTTTTTGTCTCACTCAGCATATTTCTGAATAAATCTCAGGTTGAAGTTGTGTATCAGAAGAAATCGGTGCATTAATGCTCAGTTTGCATGTCTATCTAAATTCAATCATTCAATCTCTTAATAAAACTCTGCTATTGATTTCTACATCCTGATTTGCCTCAGGGCTCTTCTGCACAATCATGGGAAAGAAACAAAATACAAAGGATGTTCATGAACAGAATTATTAGAAAAAAAGAAACAAAGCTGAGTTAAATTTATGTTCTGCAGAGCTTTGAGTTTAACAGAGAGCTTTAGCAAGTAGCAAGCTGCTGTAGGACGTGAAACTGTTCAGACACACAGGGAGCACAGGAATGCAGAACTGCTCTGAAGGTTGTGGACAGTAAGAGCTGATTTGTATTTGGCTTGTGAGACTTCCTAGTGCAGCATGTCTAAACACTCTTAAAAGTCAGATTTGAATATTCTCCCTGGAGGTCTTTGCCTTTCATCCCAAACACACAAACTTGGAACAGGTTTGGGGTTGGGTTTGACTCCGGGTTCTGCTGCTGAAGCAGTAAAACCTGCAGGCTCTGCTGCTGTCACCAGCAAACAACAATAAACCACATGATGCTGTAGGTGGTGGTGCAGTGCTAACCTTAAATATTGAAGCAAATTTTAATTTCTGAGAGGTTATCATGAATAAACATCACTCCAGATTTTATTATGCTTCTGTCTAACGTGGGTCTGTACTTTATATTCTGTAATGATGAGGATGATGGGAATTTAATGCCACAAGGCAATAGAGCAAAGCTTTTTTTTTTTCCCAGAAGTAACTAAACAGAAAAACCTTGTGGCAAAGTAGTGAATAATTTCCTGTTGCAATGAGACACCTCGTTATTTATCTGACCTTTGGAAATTCTAGTTATTTAAAATGGAACAAAAACTTTAAAGAGATATACTCATATATGAAAAAATATAATGAGATCTATTAATAACCCTAAAACTCTGGTGAACATTTCAAGTATAGAACATATTTCTTGAACTCTGGTGACCTTTAAAACTTGAAGAAGCATCTTAAGTGAGCCCACTGAAAATGCTGCTGTGAAGTGCTGGAAGGAGTGAAAGCTGGAATGGGTTTAATGCACATGCACATCTGGGGGAAAAAATAACACTGTCAAAATGTTTTTAAAGTTCCATGAGTGAAACCTTGAAGGATTCTCCGTGGTTTTTAGTGTAATGGGTTATTCTGTAATTGATTGAATCTCATCTGTTGCAGAGCTGCTTTTGGGGCGTTGGAGCAGAATTTTCATTCTGTGTGTTGCAAAGACAAACTTTTAACCATACCCTGCCTTTTGTATAAAAATGACACCACTTGTGGCTCTGTACAACAAACAGGAGGGCCTTCTGGTGTGTCAGATGTCCCTTATCTCCTCCAGTGAAAGGCAGTTTCCTGCTCTTGGTGAAGCTGTGTTCAAGGCTGAATGCAGGGCATGGCATGAATTATTTTAAACTCTGAAAATGCCAAACACCAAGACTGGAGTCTTTTGGGCAATTCCCCTGATGCCACGTGGGTATCCTAATTTCCAAAGCCTCATCCTCCTGTTAAAATTTACTGCCCCAAATGTGATTGTTTATCTGTATTGGCTCTTCTCCATCCATTGCAAGGACTTGGATTTTTCTGCACTGGGAAAAAAAGTTTCCCTAATTTCCTCTTGAAGTCAGAGTACTCAATTTATTTTAAGTCCATGAGTGCTTTCAGTCACGTTTTTGAGCTCTGTAAGTTTTGTAAAGGGCAGGTGTTAAAGTTCTCAAAGGGCAGGGTTGAAATACCTCTCTTGACTGAAGCACAGGAGAAGGGAACTTGAGGGATTTGAACTTTCAGTCCTTGGGAGTGCAGAGTGCACTTTGCAGGAAGCCATGGCTTAATGCAAGTTGATAATAGAGAAAAACGATTTCCTGGAAGATCTGAGAACTAAAGGCTGATTTTTATAAGGTGGAATTGTTTTGCTGTGCTGGGTTCTTTTAGAAACCAGGTGCTCCCTTTGCCATTGTGAGCAGAATCATACCCGAAAATGACACTTCCATCTCTCCAAACCCCTGGAATTTGGGGTCTTTTCTCCCACAGTTTTTACACAGCCCTTTGTCAGCTCAGCTTTCAGACATCCATCAAGCTGGGAACTTTTTTGGGGGCTGGGTCTGCAGCAGGATTGAAGTGTAGTTACTTGATGGAATGGTGTGGATGGGGAGGGCAGAAGAGGAAAACACAATTTTCCTCCAGTCTCTGTTCACCTTGTAAACAATCTCCAAATGAATGATGAATGAAGTGAGAGTTCAAAGATAAATAATAATAATAATGTATTGTCAGGAAGTGTTATAAAATCTTTTATATATAATGATTAGTTTTACCTTAATTACATCAAAATATAATTCATTCAAATTACCGTGTGTTTGAGTGGAAAATAATTGCATTTTAAATTTCATTGAAGAGGCTTGGCAAACAAAATGGTAATTAAAAGCAGTTATCATATAAACAAAGAGCATCAAAGCCTTTAGGCTATGGATTTTTTATTCCTGGATTTGAAAGTGAGCTAGGCAAAGTAATGATTGAGATTTATCCTAGATTAGCTGAAGTTGGAATGAAAATTAAAAATGTATGTCCCATAGCTTCAATATAAAACTCAGCTAGAAATGACAATGTCAGTGTCAAGGTGAATTCCTCAAGAAGTGGTACAGACCAAGCAGCTGTATTGTTTTGCTATCACTTGAATAATTACCTTCCAACAAATTCAATAATTATACCCCAGTGCTGCCTGGATGATGTACTCTTGTAGTTACGGATGTCACTGAATTTTCATTCTCACTTCTTCTCTTACCATTCCTTAACTTTTGAATTTTTTTCTCAGTCTGTTCTCCCGGTATTTTTTTTTTAATTTCCTGCAGAAGCAAAGCCACCACAGGCAGAGCAGTTTTGTACCTGCAGGAAGGCATCAAAGAGCAGTGCTCATGGACGTTCAGTATCCCTGTGTAATTCTCAGCCCTCCTTCCCTTCCAAGCACTGAGGTGTTGTGCACATAAAGTGAAGGTCAAAACCTGGGTTTATTTTCTGCAGTTTCCATTTGTGCTGTAGAGTTGCCTGGTGGCTTGGAGTGAGATCAGGACATTGAGATGAGTTTTCTTTTTTGCTTGAGTGTATTTATTTCTATATGCAATTCCTGTCTTGGCACAGCCCCTGTCTGGAAGAGTTCCTGATCTGTGGAAAACACTGAAAAAGGTTATTATTGGTCTTCTCATGTTCTAAAAGAACATGACTAAAAAAGGGTATTAATGTTCTTATGTTCTAAAAGAACGTGAATAAAAAGGGATATTATTGTTCTTACCATGTTCTAAAAGAACATGACCAAAAAAGGGTATTAATGTTCTTATGTTCTAAAAGAACATGGCTAAAAAGGGATATTATTGTTCTTACCATGTTCTGACTAAAAAGGGATATTATTGTTCTTACCATGTTCTAGATGGGAAGCTGGCACCAAAAATCCTTGTACAAGGTCGTACTGAACAGAACAGAACCCCAGTTCTTTCCAGTCCCATTCCAAAATAGCACATTCACAAAGCCTTTCTGACCTTCAAACCCACAGGCGTTTTTGAAATGACAATTTCCAGAATTCAGTGGGTTTTACTCTCATTTGAGGCACCCCCAATGAGCTTCTCAAGCCATTGTATGCATGCAGGTAAATGGCATTTTCCTGAGGGAGGTAAAGGATGGGCTGGAGTGCAGAGCTTGGTCTGTCCCCTCCTCACTGGGGCTCCCTTTGTGTCTCTCTGGCCTCCAGCAGAAACAAAATGTGTTTGTGTCCCAGCAGAGATGTGTTCTGAAGAACAAACTGGAACATTCCAGGGTGGAACACCCTGCTGGCTTCACCTCTTCACTCCCTCACTGTTCTCACCACTTCCAAACCAAAAGCCAAGGGAACACACGGGATGAAACCAATACTTCTCCAGATTCATTCTGAACAGGGTTTTTTTTCCTGCAGAATTATTGATATAAAAATCTTTTACATCTCTGTTCTGCTCCAAAGGTTGCTACTTTTTATTGCTGCATGATGAGTGATTTTTTCATGAGCTGGATCCAATTTCTTTAGGATTGGTGTAAGCTTTTGCCTTGAGAACAGGGAAAGATTTTATTCTTTTTGAGCCTGACTCTTTATTGATTTGATGTCCCCTAGAAATCTCTTCAGAGGAATATGCTCTCCTTACAGGGGCAGATTAACTGTTTGACCTTTAAGAACCACATGAAAATCAACTCTCTTTTAAATGTAAAAATGTCACCTGGTAATAAAAGGGACTTCTTAATGTGTTTGGGAGAAAACCGAAGCTCTCCTCGGTGTTTTTGCCAGAGCTTCACTCTATATTCACCACTTGCCTCGTGGCAGATTGTTTCATTATACAGCAGTATCATTAATCTTTTTTATTATCACCTTAAAGATAAACAAACAATGATTTGGTTGTGTTTCACACAAGTAGTGCATTTTAATTTGGTAGGCTTGCATTATTGCCTTAAAAAAAAACCTGCAGTGTTTCAGCTTGAAATACTGACTTACAAATATGAAAACTATTCAAATGTGAGGGGATGGCATCTGCTGTGAATATTAAACAAAGTGTGTGATTTTTATCTCTCCCACATGGAGCTTGGTATTAACTAGGAGAGCTGGTATTAATTAATTTGAGAAGTAATGAGTTGTCATTCATTTGGCTTTCATGGGAATAATTGTGCTGTTCTGTGGGCCATGCTGATCTTTTCCAGGGTCACATGGTGGAGCCCCTTCCAGTGACAATCATTGAAAATTCAGGTGCTTTGATAATCTACCTCGGCAATGTGTATTGCTTTTATTTTGTCACCTCTCAAAATGTTGTTTTTCTTTTTTTTTTTTTTTTGTGTCTAACAGTGAAAGGTAATAGTCCTGCTGATTATGATGAATTAATTATTTATGGGGATTAGATGTAATTTCCTCAATTCTAGAGTGTGGAAACACGGAGAGGTGGCGTTTACTGGCATTTATTTATACTGGTGTTACAATTTGGAATTAATAGGATGATTGTACATTTCTAAATGGAATAAGTGAGAACTCTTCTGGGGACATCCTTATTAAAATTGTGGCCAGTGGGATAAAGTTCTGTTTCATTGTTCAGTATTCAAAGCCAAGACCTTGCAGTCCCAGGGGAAAAAAACCCATCAAACCAAAACCCAACAGAAGATGTTATGTGCTACAGACAGAGATGGAATTGGTCCATCTTCAGGCCTTTGGGAAGCGTGATGATGATGATGGCCATGACCAGAATTAGAGGATGAAGTTTGTTCAGGTGTTTTTAGGGGAAATGCAGATGAATATTTCAGTTATTCCTTGGCTCAGGTGTTCAGAGCTCTGCACTCCCTCCGTTCCTGCTGGCCCACATCATCCATGATGAACTGAAATACGCAGTGAGAAGGAGCAGAGATTTAAACCATGCATGCACAGAGCACAGGCAGCCAGAATTACTCAAGAAACAGCAAATACAGCAAAAAATTACTGTGAGGACGATTCAGCTAGGAGATTGCAGCATGGTGTTTTGTGTCAGAGTCCTGCCTTAGGCTCATTAAGCATGTTGGTGACATTTCTGCTGCTCTGAACCTTGAAGGCTCCTCATTTGGCACCATTTTTTCATAGCAGGCAGGGATTTTGGTTCTTTCTACCTGAGAGTGAAACATTTACAGAACAATACATGTGTGCAGTGAATGAGTTTATTTTAAACTGCCTTTCTTGAAGGCTCTTCCTATTTTTAGCCTGGTTCAGTTGTGATTACTGAAGAAAAGAGGTTCTGGAGTCTGCATTTCTCTAAGTGCTCAGGGCAAAAGCCTCAAATTTCCTCGCTCTTCCTTGGAATTCCTCCAAAGCCAATTGAGTTTAATCTGCCTGCTGCTGCTCTGGAAGTGACATCTGTTCAAATTTACCCTCTTTATCACGGCTGACACGTTGTTTGTGTGGCTGTTTACCCCCAGCCCTTGCTCCAACTGCCTCTTGCAGATAATTTGTGATTTTTTTTTTTTCCTTCAGCCTCTCACAGGTTGCCAGGCATTGAATTGCTGCATTTGGAGCTTTGTGTTATTCTTTATTTCTTTTCCCTGGCTTTGCAATTATGTTTTGAAGAACAAATGAGAACTCTGGGTGCAACGTGTGTATCAACAAATATCCTGAGAAAGTGTATTTATTCATTTACTGGGATTTGGTGCTGTAGAAGTGATCAAATTTCATTATTAATTGTTCTTTGTTTGGTTATTATTCTGCCCTTCCAGCACCACAAAACATGTTTAAGAATGGACATTTCTTAAGGTTTTCTGAAAGTTTCCCATTGGGTTAGAAGAACTGCAAAGATGCCAAGTGCCTGCAGTTAAGAGTTCGTTTATTATTGACTTTATTATGCATTTAATGATGGTAACGTTCAAAGGAAATGAATTATCAGAGATACGATCTTCACGTGCATTAGAAAGGAATAAAGATGAGGAGCAGGAATGTTATTATGTGAAAAAGGTTTGGAATGATCCAGGAAAAAGTGAAAAACATGCTGAAAAATGATTTTACAGCTCTTACTGATATTAATAAATCCAAAGGTCTGATTTCATTTGATGTCAAACTGGATGACTGTTAAACCTGAGACATTTTAAGGTAGAAACTTGTAAATGATGGCAGAGGATGAGCTAAAACTTGATGATTAAAAAGAATTCCAGCTCTTTTATTTAGGTTTGAAAGCTGATATCTTAGATAGAGATAGAGATATATTTTAGGACTTCATAAATTAATGGAGTTAAAATGAGATTATTGTCATTCTTGCATATTAGGAGTATTTAAATCTAACCTGGCTTGAGGTGTTTATTATAAATTCTCAGGTTTCTTTCTTAGCTGTTGCTCAGTCTATCAAGTATGTGATGGAAGGGCATGGAGAGAGTTCTAGTTATAAAATTAGGTGACTTGTGAAAACCTTATTTGCTCCAGGGTGTCTGCCCAAGGCTGGAATTTAAATTTATGGAAACTGTGTTGACTATTTCCATCATCCTAAGCACGAGTTTATTAAGTCCTAGAGTATTACTAATTGTTAATCGATTCCAATTTTGCTTGATAAATTCCATTTTTCGGGAGGTACTCGCTCCTTATTCCCTTTTTTTTTTTTGCTTTGCAAATGTAGTTTTAATTGGCAATCTTATGAACTGAGTTAAAATGTCTTTATAGTGTAAGCAGTTAATATCTCATCATTTCCCCAATAAATCAACCAGTCAGCCTATCCCATTTATTTCATATATTTCATTTGCTTTCGTTTAAATTACTGATTTCATGACGTGGCAGCCATTTGTTCATGTTCCCTACTGCTGCACAAACTCACTGGGCTGTGCAGAGGAGCTAAGGCAGAATCTAAATATTTCAGAGGTCTGTAGTGTCCCTGCAATAAAAATGGATTGTTAGTGACCATTTATTCCCTTTCACGAGTGCTTAGTCCATGGTTAAGGTCACTCAGTCTTCCTTTCTCAAGTTCTTGTTTTTTCTTTGTCTTTTTTTTTTTTTTTTTCCATGATGAGCACAGAAAAGAGCAGCCTAATTAAAGCTGAAATTGTGTGAAGTTTTTAGAAATGTCTTTCCATACAGCCTGCAATGCTGTTAGAATTGTTAGCTAATTTAATAATAATTATCTCAAGTAAAGGCTATCCTGGCTTTATTTTTTAGCAGGATCTCACCATGACTAATAGGTGTTAAAGATTGTCTCTAATAATTCCTAAAGCTTTAAGGGCTCCACTTGGACAAAAGTGCTTAGAAATTCCAGGTAATTGTTTAATCTTGTGGTTTATGGAGAAGAGAAAGAGTCTAGTTTGGGGCAGAAAATGCAAAATAGCAGCTGTCTTCAATGGTGCAATTGAAAATTCATTTTGAATCCTGATGACATCAATCAATAAATTAAAATAATTTACTTTTTTTTAATGTAATGCCTAGAAATAATTGGAAAAGGAGCCTCTATCCTTGGAAAATTTCCAATGAACAGCCTAAACTGTCACAAACTCTTCTGGCAAAAAACCCTTGGAAATGTCAGTGTAACTTTTACAGAGGTTGATAGGTAAACTTGGTAAAGGGGATGCTCCAGAAAGCACAGGGCAGAGGAGAGAACCAAGCTGGGAAGAAATCACATTGCAATGTAACAAAATATGAAAAGAAAAGTAATTCAGATTTTTTTATGGGAACATTGAGTTTTTGAATATCTGATTTCTCAATTTCGTTGTTAGGGAGAACTGGAGACTCTTGTGCAAATCTGACTTCCTAGACACATTTGTAGAGAACATTCTTAATATTTTTTTATTATTATTTCTTTCTAGAGGATAAAGTAATTACAGGTTGTTTCTGCCTAATGATAGAGGGGAAATGACATCAGTAATGAAATATTAGCCAAAGGGGACCCAGGGTGTTTCTTGCAGATCACCTCATTAGCTTGTTTCCAAAATCTGCTCAGCAGAGTGAAATGGCAGCCTGTGCCTGGCTGCAGTGACAAACATCTGCTCTGTTGTCTCCTAAAGGGCTTTGGGGAGTGGGTAAAGACAAACAGTTCTTATTTAATCCGCTTATTCACAACCTGGGACACACTTTGTGTCACCTGTGGTCTTGTCACAATCTGCTGGTACTCCTTAAAAATGACTTATGGGGTTAAGTTTCTCTTTAAAGTTGCATGATCTTTTAGTAAAAAGAATTATTTCCTCCTGCTCTGCAGTGGTTCAGAGTGTGAGAGCTGCTGCTCATCAAAGCAACCCAACCCACAGGCAAAGCTGTGCTCCAGAAAAACACCTGGGGGACTGAGCATCCCCTCCTAAAAACACAGAAATGTGGCAGCTCCAGAGGGCTCTGCAGAAATGAGTAAAACAGAGCTGAGGTTTTCAACCTGTTCATAATTGATGATAATGGAAAGGAGACGACTACATTGGATAACTGTGCATGAGCAGAGTGGGGGTTTCAGCTCTCAATATCTTTGTCTTTGTTCGGCTGCTGGTACAATGACAACCCTGCCTTTAGAGTGGTTGAAAAACTCAAGAAATTGTCGGGAAAAGCTTTCTAAGAAATTATCTGGGACAGGTTTCTAGGACACTCTCAAGGGTTAAGCATGAGGTTATGAAAAGGTAGTTTTGGTTGACTTTGAGGGAAGTGGTGTGCATTTTACTGAGAGAGCTCATTGACACGGCTTGATTTGTCAGTGCTGGTGAAATGACTGTCCTTGTTTAGCTAATTAAGCAGCTTGATCTTGGAGGATTTGAAGTTCAAACATTCAAAAGAGTGAAATGTTTCTTAGTGCCTGCACGTTTCTAAAATCAGGAGCTCTGAACATTCCCCAAAGCAGGGAGATGCTTCCCTGGGTTAGTGCTGACTAAGCTTTTGGGTGTCTCATAGCTAATTAACACCTTGCTTTGATCTCTGCTCACCCCCAGAGAGCCTCTCCGGGGCTGTTTGCAGATGCAGTCAGGTATTTCAGGTGGCATTTCTGGAGGCAGGTGCCTGGCTTTGGGCTGGCAGTGACTCAGCTGCTCTCTCAGTGATGCTGCTCCTCTGCAGCTGCTGCTGCTGGCCCCAGGCTCTTCTTGCCACACGGAGCCTCTTTTATCTTGTTTTTTTTTTGTGATTGAGGAGCGTTCGGGTTTTGTTCTGCTTTGGGTTTCTTTTTAAGAGCCGGGGAAGGCCAAGGTGATAAAAGCTGAGGAAAGGGAGGTGTCAAAGTGGAGCAGTGTTCTTGGGAAGGGAACAAACAGCCTGAGCAGCACAGGGACAGCTGCTGCTGCTGTCCCTGTGAATAATGCATTGCTCCATCAAGGGAGCAGCTCACACCCAGTGCAGTTCTGCATTAGCTGCAGCTGCACACATCTCCAGTGAGCACAGAAACCGGGGGGAATCGGGGTTTTCTTGTCTCCACGCACACCTGTGGCCCTGGGGAGGGTTGGATGTGATGCAGCAGCACAGCTTGTGTCTGAGTGGAGAGCAGGCAGTGCCTGGGAGCCAAACACACTTCAGAGAGGATGGCTGGGAGAACAAGCCTTGCTCTCGCTGGCTGGGGATGTGCACAGAAAGAAAAGGCTCTGTTTTGAAGAGGAAACTGGAGTGTTAACAACTGCTGTCAGCTACAGGTATTGCCAGAGCCATCTTTGAAGGGATCAATGGATTCAGCTGAGTTTAGTTGGGGATGCAGTGGTGTAAAAACCTTTATGAAATATTGCACTGGGCACAGAGTTCACCTGTGGATGACCCGGATCAAAGGGCACAGAGGAATCCTGACTTTTGTTTAGTCCAGGCTGGGGATTGTGCTGCAGCTCCCAGGCACCCAGGTTTGTTTTGTTCTGAGCACTGGCTGGGAGAGAAGAAGGATTTTAGAAGGCAGTCTCAATATTCACTCCATGTGGAATTAAAATTGAAGAAGAGTTAGAGTTAGAATTAGAGTTAGAATGAATTAGAATTAGAAGTAGAATTGAAGAAGCAGAGTCATGGATGCTTGGAATTGTTTCCAGGCTTCCCAGTGTAGATCTGGTAAAAAACCCCACCCCAAACCATCAAGAACAGGCATTGTGGGGCCAGTGGAGATGATGTGCTTTCAAAAGGAAGGTGACAGATTTGGGAAGATGTGTTTTTGGGGGGTATATGCGATGTAGAACCATCTGAACTATGTGTAATTATAACAGGATTGTCACAAAGAAAGGTACTTAGGAAAATTAAGAAGTCTGAAAGGACTCGATTTTCAGCTCATTAAAATTCAATTAGAACACTTGTCAGCAGAAAAAGTTCAGCTTGAGATCCTTGAGAAGTTGAAGTTATCCTTGAAATTCTGTGACATACAGCTACCATTTCTCATTAGCCAGGTGATGGATTAATTAATCATGGCAACCCAACTGGATATTGCAACATTTTCATACAGAAGAAAAAAATCCGATGTTATCATCAGTAAAATTTGGAGTATTGCCACTAAAGAAGAGCAGTATTTTATTGTCAGGTAACAATTAGCAGAGGTTTCTTTGTTATCCCACTTTCACCAGATTTGCAGCTGTGATTGAAGGGCCCCTGCTTTTCTCAGATGCAGACAGTATTGTACTTATAGAGAATTATCAAGAATTATCACCTTATGGATGCATAAAATCTGATCACTGTGCTTAGAGATCTTTCTTTCTATATTACTGTTTCAGCTAAATATTGAGTTAAATATTAGAGTTCAATATTTCTATTTGTAGCTACAGAGTGAATGTGTAGTAAACTGAGAGACATTTGTAGATAACAGTCATTTAGAGATTAATTCAGGGGTTCACTCCTAGGAAACCTGGGTTAAAAAAACCTGTTTCTATTGATGGGAGATCATCCTTTGGGAAGCACCTTTAAAGAAATTGCCTTTAAGAGATCATGTGAGTTGCAGCTTAGGCTTTTCAAAATGGGAATGAACAAGGTGTCACAATGGTGACAAAAGGACACAAAATACAAGTTAAATTAGTAAAAGTCCTTTTTAAAATTGGTGGAAGTACCAATGATATGGGAGTATTACAAGTAATAATAATATATATGTGCAATGGAAAGAGATATCAGATTCTGTTACTCTGAGCAGTTCTTCTCCACACCTTCCCTTGACTTTATGACCTGAACCATGACCAGTCTTTGCTTGTAAATCAGGAACTGACAAAACCAGTGAGAATTAACCTTTCTTGTGAATTCTTTATGAGGAGAAAACATTTGATTGCAGTGCTTCAGGGCTTGGCCAGGAGTGAGGAGCAGCTCTCAGTTAGCTCAGCCTCAGTCGATGGCACCTGCTGGTATTAACAGAAATGGATTTTGAGCATTAGAATAAAAATGTTAGATATTGATGGTAACACTTTCAGAGCAAGGTTACAGGGATTGAGGAAGACACAGCAAAAACCTCACATTGCCAGAGGGGTGATCAATAACATTTTCCTTCTTAAAATTTACCCTGTGGAAAGTGCTCTCAGCACAGACTGATGCCTGAGGTTGCTCACAGCAAGGGTTTTGGGCAGACTTGAGCGTTGTGTGCCTTAAAGGATATTGTCTAAGCGTGAGTATGAATTATCCTGTGAGAAGTGTCTTTCTGATCCATTCATGTGTGCCTTTGTAGCCTTCCCAAAATTCCAGCTGATGAATGAGACAAATCAGAGGGAGCCACTTTGGATCCCCAGCCCTTCGTGGGCTCCATCCAACTTTCTTCAGAGCTGCTGTTGTAGATTAAAAGTAGTTCAGCTTCTCTGCTTTCCAGTCTTTGGGAATCCTGCTTTTATTCTCTAGGACATAATTACTCATCAATGCATCGGTAGAAAGACTCAAGGATTAATTCAGATCCATTCTCTGATACTTAAAGCAAACTTGTGGGGCTTTTATTATTTAATTTTATTGTTATTATTTATTATTATTTTGTTTTATTTCCTATTATTATTCTGGTTTGGTCCCAGAGGAAAGATGATTAAAATGTTCTGGACTCAGTGCAGTTATGATAATAACGTAGTCACTTTCTTTAAAAAAACAGATGCTCATTCTAACAGGCTTTGGTCAATTCAGTCTTCTTTGCTTTAGAAAAAGGTTTTTCTTTGCTAAGTCCCCATCCCTGGAGGAATTTAAAGGACGTGGAGATGTGGGTTTAAGGACATGGTTTAGTGGTGGATGGGGCAGTGTTGTGTTAATGGTTGGGCTCGATGATCTCAGGGATCTTTTCAAACACACGTTTCCATTCACATGAACCTGGTTTCAAATGCTGGGTTTTATATTACCTGCACATAGCAGGCAGCTCTCAGGCAGGTATATAATCCCTGGTCAGGTCTATCTTTAAATCAGAATATCTGTGTTAGTAGGTGAATTTGTTTGTTTGTTTTTCCCCATTTCAGCAATTTAGTTAATATTATTGTATTTTTTTTTTCCATTTAAAAAAAATTGATTTAGCTCTGTGCTGGTATTCACACCCTTTCATTATGACCCTGGCCATGTTTGTGAATTGGAAAATCATACTCCAGTGAATAAACATTTCAGATTAGCGCTTTATTCGCATAAAGCTAAGTTTTCAAAAAGATTTTTTAGGAAAGAAAAATATTAGTGGAAGACATCATAGTGTTTTGATTAAAGGGAAGGTTCTTTGAGCTTTGCAGTCACATAATCTCACATATGGAAATTGCAGTTGGTCTTAATCTGCTGTCAGAAGACTGGTGCAAATATTAAAAAGCAATGAAGTAACAAGATTGTTTGTTAATGCCACATAAAAGTGCTAATTATGCTTCATTTCCTGCCTACAGCTAAACCCAAGAGACATTGCTGAGGAAATTGTTTTAAATAAGTTGCCTCACTTGAAATGGGGCTGGAGCTGCAGTGATGGATTTGTGTTTCAGGAGTTGTGTTCCACACAGGGTCTTGCAAAGGCTGGCAAAGGAAGGATGACTGCCAAGGAAATTGTTTAGGTCACAGAAAGTTTATTTTTATCCTTTTTGTGATTCCAACCACCTCACTGAAGAGGGAAGGGCTTCATTCTTAATGCCCTTCCACCGAAAATTCAGTATATAGCATTGTATGATACAGCAATTACAGGTGAATTGTTGTATTGGGGCTTCAACATTTCAGGACCATCACGATTATTATGTTCTATTGTTGATCTTTAAAGAATTCCTATTACACAAATATACTTGGCTTTAAAAAATAGTTTATGCCTGGAGTTAGCCACGATGCTGCACAAGTGACCTATTACTGGTGGAAGTTTCTTTTTAAGGAATAATCAACACTCAGGCTGTGACATTCTGCATTGTCTTTAGCACATTTATAATGGTGTGAGCTCCTGATTAGCTATTGAGTGACTATAAGGACTCAGGATATATGGCCATTTTTACATGGGGGAGGCAATAATGCCTGCTATGGGAAGAGCAATAAAACACATTTATTGGCTGCTTGATGAAGACTGCATTGAATAAAAAACATGGATATCCCTGCTAGCTTCAGCTCTGCAAATTGTTAACTGCACAGTTGCTGAGGGTGGGAAAAGGGGAAACAATGAGCTCTCAGATAGCCAAAAAGGAAAAAAAGTTCATCAGTGTCTTTTATGGCAAAGTGTTTGAAGCAGAAAGTGAAGCCTCCTTGGGTCTATTGCTCTAACAAAGCAAAATTCTTAATGATAATGTCCCGTGTTTCTTTTAATTTATCTGTGGATACACAGCAAAACCTGATTTTCATAAGAGCCAGGCAACGAAATTCTGAATTTGCAGAATTTGTTTAGTCCATTGGTTTATTTATAGTTTCCATTCAGAATGCTATATTGTGTTGAGAAATAAATCTGTTCTGGGGGATTTAGCATAACCAAATTTTTGTAAAATCCTTATTAGTTTAGGGAATTGTCGAGCTGTAGAATCTTCTATATGCACAACAGCACATAATGTGGTTTGTTCTAAGCTAACCAAAGGCACATGAAGGATATGGCTTTACTGCCATCTTATCATTTGGTGAACTTTCAACCAAATTTGAACTAATTTTGCTTTTACATTGTGACCATGCAATGGGAAACATTTCTTGCCTCTCCTCTATATTCTGATATTATTTTCATTTGCTATTAGCATCATTATATTTGTTATAATAGCAATGCATTTCTATTGGACTCAAGAGTGTGGTTGTACAGCACAGTAAACACTGCCTAAGAAACCACTGGAGGATACTTGCTGATCATGAAATAATTGTGTGTAAGCTGCTCCAGCTTTCCTGCTTGAAATCCCCTTTCTGGTGAAATGAATACAAGTTTGTTTCTCAATGTACTCTCCTTACAATGTCTTGAAGCAGCACTTCTCCCTGGCACTTGGAATATCATTACTGCAGGACAATGCAGTGCTTACAGGATTTCACCAAACTGCCCCTCTAACCTGGGCAGGACTTGACAGAGAAGGCATGTGGCAAACAGAATATTTATTGAGCTCATCCACCTCTGACTGTGTTTAAAAAACAAAGCTTTCCATCTCAAGAGTGACTCTAAGGAGTTTATTTACACTGCTTGTGTTGCAGGGACAGCCTTTGCCAGAAGACCCAGATATAATTTTTACACTAAGCAGAGTTTGGAGAGGATTGTAAACTCTGAGTAGATTTATAAATCTAGATTTTAACCTTTTCAATATTCTGCTTTTTGGTTGGTTGCCTGAGCTACCTCTTCCCAGGTTACTGATGCTGTTAATGGGAGAGAGCAGGAATGGCTAATGAATCAAACTGCAGGACACTGAAAAGGTCAGAGCAGCACACTTTACTATTATCTCCCACAGAATAGATAGGGCATTAAAATTCTGATTCTGTGCTCCTGTGACAAAGAATATAATGAGAACCATAAATAATAAACAGCACAACATGAATCTCTTTTTGTGATAATGATTGTAATGAGCATAAGAGGGAGAAAATTCTCAACTCATCCTCACTGTACTGAGAAGATGTTTCCTTGGATGCATGTTCTAAATATCTGTAATTGTAAGAGAGAAGAAAGGGATTTAAAAGCATAATTGGAACCAGCAAGGATCTTAAATGCTCTATCTTCAATGGACACTCTTCTAAAACAGCATTTTTGCATGAAAGGTGTTTGTGCATAAATGCAGATAATTCCAATAACATGGATAAAAATGAGATTGCAGGCAGTCAGTCATTAGCAGCCCTTTATAAAACTGCCCACAGACCCAGATGATTGCATGCTGTTGACACATTGTCTCTACCTGGATTAGGTTGTACAGCTGCAGGTAGCACAGACCTTTTGATGTTTATGGCCATTATTTTTGATGTTCCTAAGGATTCCCCCAGCTCCTTTGCTGTGAAAACGCAGGAAGGGTTTATTTGTCACACTGTGCCCAAGCCTCCTGACAGGGAGAAGTTGGGACCTGATTGATTTGCTACAAATGTCTCTGTTGAAGGCACTGCTGGTTTTTGGAATAACTTCCCACTGTACAATGTACAACTGGAAGCTCATCTGCCGTATCCAGATGTCCTTTCAAAATCTCTTTCTGCTGTTTGTGAAGATTGATATAACTCTACAGGAGCAGCTCATTAAAGACAAATTTATTCATCTTAAGGAATCCTGTGATTGAGCTGCTGAAAACTGTAAGGAAATCAAGATCAATTGGCAAAACTTCAGCTCACCATCCTCTATGTGCTGGTTTCTCTGAGAGGGCTCCCAAGGAGTTCTGCTTGTTTTCATCAAGCTGCTGCCAAGACTATTTGAGACTTAACTTTTGGGTTTGGCTGTTCATCTAAAACGTTGAAATTTTGATATTTTAGTGAATTATGTACATGAACCCAAAACATAATGACGTTAGATAAAAAAAGAATTCATTCAGCTGGAGGTAAATCCAGGAGGCACAAGCAAAACACCTTTTCCATCTGCCAATGAGACAGAAAATAACTTTCCACACTTAGATACTGTCTCAGTGGTAGGATCTTGGTGGTGCTACAACGTGATCTAAAAATCATAAGCTTCTTCTCTTGTAAATCCTGAGCAATCTGCAGGTGGAGGATCGAGACCACCTTTGTACCAGCAGTATTTTCTTCCCATCTCCAGTTGTATTTCAGCCATCTCCCAGCACCATGACCTTGCTGTACCAGGATTATGAGTCACGTTTGTCACAGAATAAACACAGCTGTACTCATCTGGATCTGCTCTCTCTACCCTGCTGCTGCTCTTGCAGATGGTTTTATAGCTCAAATTCCTCCTGCAGTCTCTCTTGGGCATTAGAAAGGATTTCTGAGGTCACTCGGTGGCTTTTTCCTGGAGCTTTGAAAGAATTCTTCGTTATTTCAGGTTTTTACTGCTCCTGTTATTGGCTCTCTCATGTTAGATGCTCTGACTCTAAATCTAAATCCAAACCTGCCTGTTGAGAGGGGCTGGAGCCAATTCTGCACCCCAAAGCACCCTGAATCCAGCCATGGGGACACCTGGCTGAAAATTAGAAAAGTTATTGTTATTATTAGATGGAATTTCTAAACCTTCCTGAAGGGGAAAAAATACAACTTTCATTTCAACTCTCAAGAAGATTTAGTTTAACAGAAAAGAAGAAAAAGCAACTGGAAGTGTTTGGCTGATTAGTTAAATGAGGGAGGAGGCAGGATGGTGTTTCCTGTTCCTTTAGAGGATGCTCACCTGACCTACAAAGTGATTTTAATGCATTAAAAAATACCAGTAATATTTTTTCTTCTGACACAGTCAAATAAACAGCTTGCAGGACGAAATGTAATATACTGCATTATAAATTCAAGATGCAAGAAAACAGGCTGATGAGGCCCAAAATTAAAATAATGAGAGAAGTCCACCCAGAAGAAGCACTCCCAATTCTTGGTTGATTTACAGCTGCTCTCATCTGTGTTTAGTAAAAATGCATTTTAATCTTTACTGGTAAAACAACTTTTTCCTCCTTTGTGAAGGACTGTAAGACCTCTAATATAGGAAGGACTATAAGACCTTGCTGCTCCTGTGTGTTTGGCTTGTCTTTAGGTATAAAAATTGTTTTATTTATATCATTTTAGGGGGAAAAAAAGCATTTATTAAATGTACTTTTAGCTGCCCAGCAGAGAATTTTCCCCTCGGTTCTGAAGTGCCACTGTAGGTCCAATGTCAGCTGAAGGCTGCTGCTTTGCCTTGAAATCGTTTGCTATTATATGGAAATAGATTGTTGTTATTTCGGTGCATTTTATTTATTTATGCCAAGAAACAAAGCGCTCAGTACAAAGCAGCATGTGAAATTCAAACTGCAGTGAAAGGGACATAAAGAGCAGAGGACAAGAAGCAGATTATGGCTGATTTACTGAGTTCTGCAGTGGTGGTTGAGGATGGTAAATGTGCCCCATGCAAAGCCCAGCACTCCCATCAGCATTTAGGGATTGATTAATTAATTAATGACATGCCTGAGTGCCAGATGAAAGCATGAGACCCTCTTTAAGTGCAGTGCTGCTCCTGTGTGTGGAACAGCTCTGAAACAGAGACCATTGGCTTCCTCCTGTACCAGCAGCACTGTGCAAATTCATATTAATGAGTTCATCCTCTAGGCACAGATTTAATTGTTTTTCACCTTGCTCCAGTCAGCTCCAGCCCATTTTCTAAGTGTTTTCTGATTTGGAGGGATTGAGATTCAGCAGATCTTATTTAAAGGAATTAGTGCTCAGGCTCTGACTTCAAGGCCTTTGAATAAGGACGTTGTGTTCTTCTGAAGAAACAATAATTTCTCTGCACATTTCATAAATGCCTCTTCCCAGTCAGTGTTCTGCACTTTGGTACATTATTCATAATTAATCAATAAATTACAGTGTAATAGAAACATAAATATGAACTTGCTCTTAGTGCTGAAACCAATTAAAGCAAATAAATGAGTTGAAAGATGGGTTCCAGTGGGCAGAAAACCACACCTGAATAATGGGAGCAGCAAAGAGGTGCTAGTGCCTTCTGCACTCGAGGTGGGATTGCTGCTCCACCAAAAACAGGAGCAAAACTGTCAGGAGAAAGCTCAAATATGAGAGTGTTCATCCCTTGGGAAAGCTCTGAAGTGTTTATTCAAGATCAGCCTATTGTGATAATAAAAACCCAGTATTCTGGTTTTTTCTGTAGCAGAAGAAGTGATGAAGGTGAATTGCTCCGTATTTCACTCTTAACTTTGTCATTTAATTTTTATTTCCTTTCCAAGCGTCTGGGACAAGGTTTGCGTGGTCAGACCTGAGCAGGGAGGCTGTGGTTGAACAGCTCCCAGGGGTGGGTGCTGGGAAACAATTTAATCAAGTGCCAAAAATCTCAGGGGTATGATTTGCTTTTTCTCTTCACTCTGTCACACCTGCATATAAATCTAATGTGTGCACACCAAGAAATCAGCAAATCTTTCATAAATTAACTGAAGTCCTGCTCTTTTTTACCCCGTTCTTGTCTTTTTTCTTCATGAAAGATCTATTAACCAATCTGGAGGAAACACCAGGAGAAACTGGAAAGAATTCTAATGATGTAAATGTAAATTTCATCAGGAAAGAATAAGAAAAGCTATGGATGAAACTGCTCTGAAATGTTTACTTGTGCCATCAAATTAACTCCTGTCCTACATTTAGTATGAAGCTTACAGTATTTAAACAAACAATAACTTTATGCAGCAAAAAGTAATTATATTTGTTTAGCCTAGCTAAAATGCAGCTGTGTGTTTTGGCTAATTTACAGGAAAGTTTAGAAGTACCAGTGTAATGTATTTATTATTCATTGTAATGCACAGCTGTGGTCTGGATTTTAACTTTAAAAGTCTTCTGAAGACAGGAAAAACCCACTCTTTCTGCAGAAAATTCCTGGTAGAAACGAATCTCTTTTGAGTATAAACCATGAAGGGATGTTTATAAATGTTGTTCAGATTTAATACAATATTGCAATGCAATCCCAATAGGACAAAGCAGGGATTGCATTCTGCTCTCATCCACATTGCTCAAGGCTCCATTAACCTGTTGCAGATTATTTGGCTTTAGTTCTATTTCTTATTACCCTCCTTGGCCATCAGGATTTTTGCTCTCTCCTTAGTCTCATTCATTTAGTAAACGACACTTAACATTAAATAATATCAATAATGAATAAATTTCCTATTAAATAAATTTAATAGCAATAAATTAATAAACAATACATTTAATATTAAATAATACCAAAGGTCTTAAGTGTCATGGAATGTGCATATTTGCCAGCTTAAACTGCCAAATATTGTTTAGAAAGAAGCCACATTTGATACCACCATGATATCACTGCATGGATCTGATCTTTCCCCTTCAAAATAGATAATTTTTATATATTTACTTTGATATCTGAGTTTTAAAATCGTCTCTTATGCCTGTTCTGTAAGTTAGAATCAAAAAATCGAGGCCTCAAATACTTTTGGAAAGTAAAGAATATTAAAATAATATTTGACTGTATTATGTGATGTTTAAGGAGACTCCTGAAATTGTTCTGGGGTTGTTTATTTTGTTTAAAAGTATATATTACCATCACAGGAGAAAATCAAGCAGGCTGGACTGAATAAAGGAAGAAGAGCTGTGTGACTTGCACAACCAGTAATTTCTTTTCAAGTGATATTCGCGGTATCATTTTACCTGCAAATTTGTCTATGATAGATGTGCTTTCAAAAAGAAATTATATCCTGCTATCACCTTCGAATTACACCTTCCACCTGTTTGTGATGACTGTCATTCCCATGCATGCAGTTTCTGTACAAAAAGAAGAAGAAAAGATGCATTTCAGCTAGAAAAGAGAGATTTTAGAGATTCCAGGGTTTGCATGGCTTGCTTCAATTTAGTTGAAGAGAAAAAAAATCAACTGAAAGTGTTGGGATGATTGATTAGTGAAATGAGGGAGGAAGCAGGATGGTGTTTCCTGTTCCTTTAGAGGATGCTTATCTGACCTACAAAGTGATTTTAATACATTTTAAAATATCAGCAATACTTCCCCTTCTTACACGGCCAAATACACACCTTGCACGATGAGCTGCAACACACGGCATTGTAAATTCAAGATGCAGGTTGGTGGCTCAAGACCTGGAGTTCCTCGTGAGGGTTTCACATGTGCCAAAACTGGAGAGTCCAGGAGTGATCAGAGCAAATGGGGCAGACTTTGGACATTTCCTGATGGGATTAAAAGGGCCAGGAGAGAGGCTGGCAGGGCTCACGGCAGATTTTCTGGGCAGGGCACAGGTTTCAGACTCTGGGGGGGCTGTGGATGTGTCCTTCCACACTGGGCAGAGCATTGGATGGCTCAGGAGCAGGGATTGGATGGCTCAGGAACAGGAATTGGATGGCTCAGGAACAGGAATTAAATTGCTCAGGAATAGGAATTGGATTGCTCAGAAACAGAAACAGGGATTGGATTGCTCAGGAACAGGAATTTGATGGCTCAGGAATAGGAATTGGATGGCTCAGGAATAGGAATTGGATGGCTCAGGAATAGGAATTGGATGGCTCAGGGACAGAAACAGGAATTGGATGGCTCAGGAACAGGGATTGGATTGCTCAGGAGCAGGAATTGGATGGCTCAGGAATAGGAATTTGATGGCTCAGGAATAGGAATTTGATGGCTCAGGAGCAGGAATTTCATTGCTCAGGAGCAGGAATTTGTTTGCTCAGGAACAGAAACAGGAATTTGTTTGCTCAGGAGCAGGAGTTTCCTTGCAGGGTGGGTTTGGGACCAGAGGATTGTTTTTGTGAGGAGTGTGGTGATTGGGAACCCTGATGTGATATTTGCCTTCATTAATTAATGCCATCAGCCCCGCTCCTTGCTGGGTTTTTCTCTGAGCACACCCTGATCGTGCATGAAAAGGACCTGATGTGAGAATATCATGAAACTTTTCAGGTGTAATTACAAACTTTGCAGCCTCCAGAACAAACATTCTCTCTTTTTGTGCCTCATCCATTATTCAAACCTGTCACTAAGTCCTGTCTTCTTCCAAGGCCCTTGATTAACATTGACCAGTTTTTCTTCTGTTTCTGCTCAAATTAATGTGGTGAGATTAACACCACAATTATTTGCAGTGGGTTGAGGCTGTGGTTTAATTAAAATAAAATAAGGCTGTCCACAAAAAGCATCTCGTTTGCTCTTATTTGTGCAGGCAGAACTGGTTCTGTGGGTTAATTTATGCAGGGATCATTTTATTCCCCTGCCCAACAAGATAAAATGTTCATTTTCTGGTTAATATATCTTAACTCATTTTAAATGACCAAAGAGATAGTGATTTTGTGGAGCAAACTTTGCATGAGGGAGGGGATTTGCTGATGTGACACGGTGGCAAAAGCTTGAAATTGCCCTCAGTGTTTGTGCTGCCAGCCCACAGTGCTAATTATTTCTTTAATTACAACGTGTCTGATTATATTCCACATTTGTATACAAACCCAAAAAGGATCAAGTGATGGAGGGGAAAAAAAAAAAGTTCTTTAATTAAAATCCAATTTCTTGTGTGTTATTCAAACGATATTAGCATTTCTAAAGAGAGGGAGGGAGGTTGTATTCAGCTGCCCAAAGCAGTGGTCAGAAAATCTGCATCTCAACCGATGTATTTTCAAAGGTGTGTTAAATACGTTCAAATATTGAGATGTAAAATTGCAATGTATGTTCTGTATCTACATAGCAAGTTCATAGGTCAGTGGTCCATTTCAGGCACACTTGGTGTGATTTTTCTGCCAGGAACACAACGTTTTAATCAGTAATTTAAAAGCAGAAATGCAGAGGAACAAGGAAATGCAGGAAAATATATTTTTCATCCTTGCTGGATGGATGAAAAGAATTCTCAAAAGTTATTTCCTTTCAGTTGGCCGCGTAAGTAATTGATACATTTTTAATTGTAACCCCGTGGAGCTTTTACAGCACCGCTGCTTCCAGGCAAGGGGATCTCCAAGGCCAGCCTTGGTATCGCTTTGTGTCCAAATGATCAAACTTTGCCTGGGGCACAGCCACGGGCTGGGAACGCTTGGAATGGGTACAAGAGGAGCCAGATGGACATCTGTAAATTCATTACCGTGCCAAGTCTGAGCAGGGCTCTTTATTGGAAACTGATGCGAAAAAATAGATGAGAATACAATGGTGATAAGGGATTTTAAATATATGTGAAGTAAAATAGAATGATTTCTGAAGAGTTCCTCTCATTACACAGTTATTAGTTTTTTAAACTGCGTATTTGCAGAAATAACCCCAAAAGACCTTGGGGTTTCAATGAGAAAAGAAAAAAAGATATTTTTGTTAATTTGGAAATCGAGGCTGAATTTAATACACCCATTCAGACAGGTCTATTGTGTTAAGGCTTATATTCTATTATCTTTTATGTTCTATTAATAAGTATTTTCAATATTTAATGTGCAACAAGCGTTAAATATTTCTGCTGCGCTGCTAAAAATTAAGTTAGGGTTTCAATACTCCCAAGTTTCTTGCAGGTGAAACAACTGAAGTGAAAAGGAACCTAACAGGGAAGAAACCCTGAGCATTTAAACAGTGAATTTGCTTTTAGTGTGTAATTTATTTGTATTATAATACCCCAGAATCCCATGGGTGACTGGGGCCGTGTTACACCAGGCATTGTGTAATATTAAATATTTCTCACCTTTTCCCCTGAACACTTGCCATGTAACTCTGCATTCCTCCCTCTTTTATTCTTTTTTTTTTTCTTTTTTTTTTTTTCTTTTTCATTTTAATTTCTGCTGATGCTTTTAAAGGTTTATTTTTGGCTTGGGCCACTTCAGTGAATCCAGGGCAGCGAGCTTGAGTTCAGAAGTGAGTGAATGGCCAGAGTGGAAAGGAGTGGAGCTGATTTTAAGGGCTCCATCCAAAATGTGAGTGGGAAAAGGGGTTTTAAAGATAAATTGACTGCACCTGACCCTGCTGTACTGGAGTTTGCACCAGTGATGAATCCAGAGCTGGAGGATTCCCACATACAGGATTTGTGGAGAAGCAGAAAGGGTGGAGAGAGCAGCCTTTGTGCTTTGGAATATTGATGTTGAATATCAAGCTGAGGAATATTTCAATAGGGTGTGAAGATTTTTTACTTTGGTGGGGTGTGCCCTACATTATGTGAGAGGTACTCCACTGTACCTGCTTCTGCTCCCAGGCCAGCAGCTGAGAATAGAAAAAGGGGCTGGAGAGAGTGGAGCTCTCAGGAGGGAGGGATTTGGAGAGGTGAGCCCCCACCTGCCCCCTGTGAGGTGTTCATGCTCTGCTCTGCTGTTTGTGCATCTGAATTCCAGCCTGGATGATCACAGGAACCGAGCAGGGCTTGCACAAGCAGCAGCAGCACAGGATGAACACAGTTCAACGCTGCTGTGGTTTCCAGGAGCGCAGTTCTGCAAACCCTCTTCAGATGAAAGGGAGAAGTGCCTGAGCAGCTCGTTGGGGTTTGATGCATTCTGAGAGTCAGCACAGAGACTCTGCTCATGCCATTAGTTGTGATCTGCTTTAATGGTTCCCCACATGGTTAAATTAAACGATTCCTCTAAGAGTTTAAGTGGCTTTCTCAGTGCAGGCAGCCTGTCAATGTGTTATTGCTTGGATAACCTGTTCATCTCGTGAATCAACAGCTCTCACAAACACCATCAGGGTGTGTTTCTCTGCAGAGCCAGATTTACATTTCTTTAGAAGGCAGGACCTCACTATTTAATGACTGTTTCTGAAAGTGTACCTGTGATACCCAGAACAGCCAGGGGAAGGGCAGAAACCCAAATAATTGTGCTTTGAAATGACAGAAATAGATCTTTCCTCTAATGCTTATTGTCAGTTATCTACAATTTAGGCAAAAGTCAAATTGTCAGCATGATAAATGTGTGAGATTGATTCAAATAATGCTCAAAATGATTGTGTTGGTTTACTGCAGACTTCTGCATTAACTAGGAGCTGGTGGCAGATCAACTCCAGACAATCACCTCTTTTGAGGGAGACTCTAACAAATTCTGACAGGCTTTTAACATTTCCTTTGGCAGAGTACTTTATTACAAATGTCTGCTGAGTGAATCCAAGGAATAAATAATCAATTCTTTCTGACTGACCACCTCCTCACACGGCTGGGACATCAGTCAGGCTTTTCTCCCGTGTCACAAAGGTAAATTGTGGTTTCAATTTCTGCCTGAGCTTCACATCTGCCTGATCACATTTAGGAGTTCTGGCTGCACTCAGGAGATGGAAGGGATGCTAGGCTGCATTCTGATGGCAGTCTGCACAGAAATGAGATGATCTTGCAGGGTGGTGTCTCCTGTAAAGACTCAACAGCTTTGCAGCTGCTGTTGTTTCGGAGTGAATTTTAAATTTTATGAAGTTTGGTCTCTCTGGGGCTTTCCAAGGGCTGCACACTAGAGGGAAGTAGCATCCAACACAGAACAAATCACAACATTTTGGTGATCTTTGTGCCAAGTGAGCTTTGGATTGTCACAGCTGCTTGAATCCGAAATGGGAGGGAAGTGTGGGTTCTGATGTGATAAGCTGTTCGATGATTTGTTTAGATTTAATCTCTGTGTGATGAATTTTAAATGCAATTAGGAATAATTAGGCACTTCTCTGAATGGTCAGAAGGTGTTTATGGAATGTTGGGAAACTCCAGAATAATTCTGGCAACTCTGAAAGGGGCGAAGTGGCTGTATCAGCACTCACAAAATACTTCCCTTCCCCCTCTGTGGATTTACATGTCATTTTGGCAATTTGAAACCCAGTTAAGTGGATACAGTGGAAAAAAGGAGTTTGTTTAACAATTAGGTCCTTCAGGAACTGGGACCAAGGCATGTTTGTCAGGTGTCTCCAGGGCTTTCTTGTTTTAAATACTGAGATGCAAACCACCAGGGCTGTGGTGTCTCTCTTGGCCTCAGCAGTTTCACCCACCCAAGGCAGCAGCACCAACTTCTGTTCCCAGCTTTGCTGTTCACTGCCTGCTGTGTGACCCCAAGGCACTGATCCAGCTGGGAAAGCACTTCCCAGTTTTTTACTGGAGCATTTCCCACCTTTTGTCCCTCCTGGTCCCACAGGGGGGTTGTGGCAGCAGAGGATGAGGCAGGAATGAGCAGGGAGGGGTGCAGGAGCACTGCAGAAATCAAACCAGGATGGAGCCAGGGCACAGCAGAGGGAGAGGAGAGTGAGAGGCTGGGAGAAGCAGGGACAGCCTGGGGGACAGAGCAGAGAGCCCAGGGACACTGGGGCTCCCTGTCTGAGGAGCCCTGCAGCAGCAAAGGAGAGCAAAATGCACCATGCACAGGCAGTAGATGGTAGGAAAAAAAATAACTGAGGTTAGAGAGCTGCCCTGGTGATAAGAACAGTTAATCAGGAGGACATTTTCTGCTCTGAAAGCTTCATGTGATTTACCTGAGATAAAAGCCTTGAAGTGTAGCAGCTGAGGAGGATATGCTTGGGGAATTCACAAAGAGGTTGGAGAAACTATTAGTTTGAACCATGACAGGGCCTTTTCATCATTTTCATTCCTGCCATAAGACACATTGAGGTGGTATATACACTTAGGAAACTAATTACTGTGAGCCTGGCAGGCCAGACCTGGATTACCCACTGAAAACAAATCTGCTGAAGGATCAAAGGATTAAGAGATTCCAAAATGCCTGTGAGTTATGATGCTTGTCACTTTTCAATATCAAGTAATGATAAAACCAAGTGGCTGTAACAAATTATTTTGTGTCCAGTTGAATAGATAATGATGACTTCCCCATCCCAAACGTGCTGCTGTTTAAGGTTTAGTTGCTGCACTCATAAACCTGAGCTGCACTGACCATGGTGCCAGGCTCAGCTGTGATTGTGCTGGGGGATAATTCACCTCTGGAGCCACTTCCATTTTCATGATTGTGAAATTAATTGAAAATTATGAATTCAGCTTTCCCAGCATGGATTTGGGGACCATTTCAAAAATATTGGCTTTCTTGGAGAGCTGGTTTTTTTCTCCTGATGAAATCTTCTTGCAATGGCCAGGTGAGCTCTAAATCAGACAGTACCAGGAAAGCAAGAAGATTTCTTTAATTTCTTTGATTTCTTTCACAGTTCCTTAGAAGTAACAGGAATAACAGGCTGGGCTCAGTTATTCCCTGAAAGTGCAGGAAATTGTGCTGGTCTGTGTGCAGATGGAAAAGGTGGCCCAACCAATTTATGATGGCTTTGTGGCTGCTGTGAAAGGGAAGATCAGAATCTCACTGCTGCCTTAACAGAATTACAGAAATCAGTGTTAGACTGGCTCATCTTTGAACATGAAACAGAGGACTGAGGGGTTTGGGGGTGCTGGGGTTGTTTTTTCCTTTCTTTTTTTTTAGTCCGTCGCCTTTTGCTGAAATGGAAAGTAGTTGATTGTTGGTAAAACAAGAATATCCAGGCTCAGGATGCAGGTAAAAATGATAACATTATTGTTTGTACATCTTGGGCACAGTCCCTTTGAGAAAGAGATGTTCTCAAAGTCATTGAAGAAGAAGGAGTTTGAAATTATGTGTTCCCAGTGAAAGCCTTTTCTCTTGGAGAGCAATTTCAGGCATCAAGCACTGGGGTTATTAGATTTACTTCTTTTTCTGCAGTCACATTTTCCTCTGTATTACACTGCAGTATTAAAAAAAGGGGGGGAAAAGAGAAAAGAAAGTGGTCTTGAATCATAGCAAGTGAACAAGTGAACTGTGGAAACATAAAAGATACAGGAAATTTTTGTTCTTCTTGTTTTTGAGATTGCTTGAGGGGAATGGGGATTTCTGCATTATTTTTATAATGGATCAAAACAGCAACAGCAAACTCCCTTCACTCTTATTGATTTAAATTTGTTAGCCAAGGGAAACAACCCGAATCAGTAAATAGAACCTGTTCTTTTGTTTGCTTTAATGAGCAACTCTGAGCTGTCTTCATGCACATGGCTGTGTGTTTTGGCATGTGTAATTTATAATTACAGCACAGCTCTTGACAGCGTGGCGTCTCTCAGATTCCTCCTTTCAGACCCCTGCCTGTGAGTGTTGCACCATGAACCTGTTTGCAGAAGGATCAGAGGATGTGTTGAGACAGTTCCTAGACAGCCCAGATAGACTGCAGGATAAACAGAGCTGTGCTGGCCCAGGCAGCTTTACAAACCACGAGCAGTGCAGCCTCGCTGTTCTGCCTTTGGAGTCTGGCAGCTCTGTGTGTGTGTGAGCAGTCAGACACGCTGGCTCCTCTCTGCAGTCACTTCTGGTACACAAAGTGTCTGCTGCAGCACTCACTGAACAGTATGCTCTTTAAAAATGCATAAAATCATCATTTGTTTGGGAAAGCTGGTCGTGGCATGAATTGCTGTACTGAGCATGGTCCATCTTGCCCAGAATTTCAGTTCTGATGGGGGATTGTGGCAGGCACTGGCAACTGCAAAACAGGTACTTGTAAAATAAAGCTTTCATCCTCTTCTTCTTCTTCCTGAGGTCAGATTTTAAACTGCCCTACTCAGATATCAACTCAGATGAGACAGAATTTTCTTTTTAGTGTTCTTCTCTATGACTGTAGTTGAGGATATCCTTCCTATGCATGTGTCATGTCCAGTCCCAAATGTCCCAGGACTCACTCCATATGCACACCTCAGCAGCTGGTGGCAGGGAGCCTCACGGTGTAATTGTCACAGTGAAAGCATTTATTCAGTGTTCTCCATTCCACATCTTTCATTGGCTTTCCCTTCTCTCTTGCTTTATGATGTGTGTGCAATGGTAATGTCAGATCTATCTTCCCCATCACTTCAGTTTGGGATGTGCCCTTTCTGTGTCCTTTGTTATTTGTCTCTTTTCCAAGACAAACTGCTCAAGCCTGGCAGTCTCTCTCCCTGTGATGGTTTCTCTCTGCCTCTATTGCTTTTATTGTCCTCCTTAGTGCAGGCTGCAGCATTCCAGAGGAGGCAGAATTAGGATGGATTGCACATCACCCTCCCCTCATACCCAGAGCATCTTAATGCCAGAACAGCCTGAGCAGGGGCTCCCCCTGAGCCTCCTGAGCCACAGCAGCCACCTCCAAACCCATCAGCACTGCAAGGAGTTTAAATTCTTCCCTTTCCCCTTCCCCATTCACCCAGTGAATGGTAACATTCCCCCAGACTCCTTCACTGCTTTCCCTGAATTGGTTATTTGCAAATACTGCTGCTTTGTTGTTCACCTGCACTGCCATTAATAAATGTATTAAAGTTCAGATTGGATATGAAACCTTGGGGCATTTTACTGGTCAATACATTACACTTGTCACAAATGATTAGCTTGTGAAACCGTGACGCTTTTGGATCATTAATCCTTTTTAATGTTTACCTTGTTACTGTGTTTTATTGACAACAGGCAAACAACATTTTTGGTGCTTTGCACATACTTTGCTAAATACAGGGAGAAAACTCGGGAACAAAAACTACTTACTAATCCTTTTTTTGTTAAATCCTTTTTACTTGGAGCAAGGCTGTTAGTTTCATCACAACAGAATAAATTGTTTTTTGCCTGCTGTAGCCAGAGCAAAAATTTCACTCAGACATGGCAAACATTCAAATTGAAATCATGTTTTATGACTGCACATTAACCCTGTTGCTCCCCTTTCCTTGTAAAATACTGCTGATGGTGTTAGGTAACTCTGGCTCCAGTGCAAGCTCTGAGCTTAGGCTTTTTCATTTATTCTGGTTGGAAGGTTAAGCCCAAATGTGAGCCCAGAGGAGCCCGTTGATCACTGTTGGAATCTGATGAGCTCTGAGTAGGTTGTGGGTCTGTTCAATTAGCAAACAGCTCCACAGCCTCACAGTGCCACCTGTGCTTGAGATGAATCCTTCAGAATCTGGAATTCCATGAAACCAGCACCTCGTTCCTGCCAGATGGAAACTGAGGGCTCCAACTCCCTGAAAATCCCATGGGGTGCAGACACTGCAGACAAACTGCCTTATGGTCACCAGGGAGGATCTGTGTCCCTCTTACCCTTTAAACTAAACTCCAGCCTTTAGCTGGCACCAGGTGAAGCCCCATATGTAATGAAAAAGTGCATTTCTTTGGTGAAGAGAAGGAAAATCCTCCTCTCTGATGGTATCCAGTGGAGACCCACCATCCTCCCCGTGACTCCAGAAAGTCAACTGTGCTCTCCTGGCACTGGTGCTCACACTCACTGCTGTTTCCAGATGTGAATCCCCAACAGCCACACCTGGAGATGGAGTGGGGAGGCGGATGGAAGCACTGGATGTGGAACACCCCTAGGTGGGCAGGATGGAGTGTCAGAGAGCAGGGATAGCACTGAGGGCAATCCCCACCATGGACTGGAGTGCCCTGACTGCCAGGGTGGGCACAGCCCTGCCCTCCCTGAGCTCACGGGATAGGGCCAAGGAGAATTGGGTTGGTAAAGACTGAATTAGCTAAAAAATTAAATTCAGTTTAAAAATTATGGGTATAAAATACTCCTGGTTGAGTATACCCCCAGCTTCTATCCCAATCTATGCCTTTTCATAAACGCTTCATATGAAGTGGGATCAGATTGAAATAATGAAATATTGAGTTGAAATAATGAAAATAATAAGGATTACCTACAGCCTGGGAGTGCTTATAAGCAGTAAGTAACATTAATGCCAATCTCCCCTTAGGCAGGTGAAAATGGAATTGTAAGTGGTGTGATGAGGGTTCTGTATTTGTTAATAAATTCAAAGTCAAGGTGTGCTGATGCCTCTGACTATGAACCACAGTTTATAGGTATATTTATCACTGGCTTCAGACACAATTCATCTTCCTCAGAAGAAAAGGCAAATTTTAACAAGGGTTTCTAAAAAGTGATCAGGGGAAGGGTGGATCTTGAAGGAAGCAGATGGGAAGTTCTCTCTGGAGCAGTGGTCAGCAAGGATTTTTTTTTTTTCTTTCTCAGTGCTCTGTGCCTGACGTTCAGGTTGTGATGTGTGAGTGGCACGGAGATCCTGCTGGGGCACTGTTCCATCCTGGATCTGATGGAATTACAGCCCTGCATCCCTGCTGGCTGCTCTGCACCCATGGTGTGATGATACTGGGGTTATTGGGGGCTATTCTGCTGGCAGAGAGGGTTTACAGTGGTGCTTCGGTCCCTCCTCTCTGTTTTCTCCATAACAATGTGGGAATAACTGTCAGGATGTCCTGTGGAAAGTGAGGGAATGTGAAAATACTGCTTCATTGGGATGAGGAACAGAGAGAACGTTTTAGGGAAGCCCTCATGGATGGGCTACCACCTGCCAGTGGTAAAACCCAAAAGAAAGTGTGTGTAGTAGAGGATGGTTGAGATGCAGAGCTCTTTGACAAAGGGATTTTCGAGCTGCATTTCAGAGCAGTCACGTTCAGGTGTGGCTCACACACACCTCGTGCAGGAGCTGCAGCAGAAAGCAATTCCCTCCTCTCTTCTGTGGACAGAATGCAGCATACTCCTGAAAATGTGTCTAACACCACAGTGCCTCATGTCCTGAGGGACAGAAGAGCCCAGGGCAGGACTGTGCTTGAAAATCAAATTATTGCTAAGGAAGATTGAGGACCAATTTTCTGCAGGTTTTTTTTGGCATAAATCATTCTGCTTTATTCAGCTTAGTGGTGCTGGCACAATTTCTTTTTGTCTTTCAGCTGCTCTGTAGCCCTTTCTGAGTTTTGTTCAGATGAACTATTTTCTAGTTTTGTTTTGAGAGAGATCATAATCTAGCAGAAGGGGAAATAAAGGCATCTGGCTGGACTCTTCCTCAACTAACCATGGCCAAGAAAGTCATTAAAGCAAATTAAAAGCCAAACATGGTTTTCTCACTTCTTTACTAAATGCACAGTTATTCATCTCTGAAAATGGACAAACACAATCTCAGTCAAGCTGTCATTGTGAAGAGGAATGGAGAAGTTATAATTTGAATGCTAATCAAAATCTTATTTATCAGTCTCAGCTGTGCTGGTTTGGTGGGCAGATGCCAACAAACTTAACAAACATTTTCTCTTCCAAAGAGCAGAGTCTGTGTTTGCTTGCCTTCCCTGTAAGTGATTTTTAACACACACCATTGATGAAAGACAAAAGGGAACACAATGGAATGAAAAGCTTGGGCACATCCTGTGAGACAATATTGACAGAATGGCTGTGTGACATCTGACCAGAAGGGACTGGATGGTGAAACTGGTTTGTGATGGAGAGGAGAGCAGGGTTTTGACAATCCCCTGAGATACCTGAGCACAGAAAAACAGTGAGGATAGGCTGCCTTTTACCTTTGCCTTTCAAGGAATAACCTTACCCTAAAACTTCTCCAGATCCAAAGCATGGGTTTGAAGTGGTGAATTCAGGATGGGGTCTGTGTGTAGGTGGCTTTAATAACTCTGGAGCAATGCTTCCCTTTCTGGGCAAAGCCCTCAGGGAGCCGAGGGGTCACCAAGGCTGGAGATTTAGGAGAAAAGCGAGCATTGATTTTGTGCCACGGTTGATGTTTGCCTTGCTCTTGGAGCTGTAGCCTAACCCAAGTCCAGTGAATGGAGGAATTTCGTGCCTTTGGTTCTAGCTGGAGTTTGCAAGTTGAGTTTATGTGATCTCCCCATTGACTTCCAGGGAGAAATCAGAATGATTTACAGGCACTGCTGGACCTCACAATGATTCCCAGCAGTCTCAGCCCAGTGGAACTGCAATAAGCCACTGTAATAAGAGATTTTATTGTTATGGCTTTGAATGTCCTGCAGTGTACGGTAACTCAGATATAAAATAATTAGAGGCAATTAAAGGCCATTATGGGGAGGATTACTTTGTGCTAATGACAGACTGTTTGACTGGAGGAAAAATCCTTCTGAAGTCATTCAGGGAACATGACACCCACTGAAGGTGGGGAGAGGAGCCTGTCTGAGATTGGACTGGGAAGAATCTAAAGAGATAAGGACTTTTTCTTTCACCACACTCTCCTTTTCTCTGGGTATCACCCAAATTCCAGTATATCCAATAATTTTGTTCATTAAATATATTCGTAAAACTGCAGCAATAATGTACAAATTTACTTAATGAAAGGGTATTTCTCAGCATATAAGAAGAAAAGATACCGTGTTTTATGCTTAGCTGCTGCTTTTTGATAGCAGTGTTTTATTAAATGAATTAAAATCAATAATGCTAATTTTCCGACTCTGTCAGCAAAGTGTTTTTAGTAAAATGGATATTTTGTTTACTTTTAAATAAACTTCAGCTTAGACTGCTTGAAAAATATAGATCACAGATATTCTGTCTTGAGCATTTAGGATTACCACAGCCACTCCTAATTCCCATTATGTTTGAAAAAAAATACATATTAGTGATGTGACATCTGCCCTTGTGTGGAAGAAACACTTTAAAATTCTGAAATTGTAAAGTATTCTAAATTCTCTGACCTGTACTACAATTTTCTCCAAAAGCAGGGTAGGATATGAGCTGGCTAAACGTGAGGCCCGTTATAAATTTGATAAACTGTGATTTTAGTTTATTCACAGCTGAATAAGACTTTCCTCCCAAGTTACAGAAGTACTTTACATCTAATAGGAGTAGAATATTCCTGACAGAGTTACTTGGCTGCTGTTCCTTCCCCAAGAGCCCCAAAAAAGTACAGATTGTGCCCAGAATCTGGAAACTTCCTTTCAGTCCACTTCAAATAATTATTGGACTCACTGCTGGTCACTGCTCTGCTTGTAACTCATTCTTGCCTCTTTCTTCAAGAAATAAAAAGCCATGAGCAGAGGTGAAATGGGTAAATAGGACGTTGGTTAAGTTCTTCTTTCATCTTCTTCATGGTTTGGGGTGGTTTTTTCTAATTGGGTAGAAAAATCTGCATTGCAGACCATGGGTTAAAAGTAAAAGTAATTTAGGTGTCACTTTGTTATTGGATAATTAGTGCTTAAAAGACCTTGGAAAGAGTTAGAGCCATTTTCTACCTTGTTAGCTAGAACTCACAATTTGTTAGATTGTGCTGTAGATGAGAATTAATAAACATCTGAGTCCAAACACAAGAAAACTGCATCCCCTGTGCTTTAATCCCAGCTCTAACACAAGAAAATAAAGTAAGAAACCAACAACCACGAGGCTTCCATAACAATGAATTCCTTGGTATCTTCCTTGCTCTTCCTCTGCCAAAATGTTCCCTCTCTTTTGAGGTTTTTTAGACAGAAAAGAGTTAAATCGGAATCCAAATGTCAACAAAAGACGCAGAAATTTTTTCTAAATTGTTCTAACCTGTATAGAGGAGGAGCAGAAATGCAATGTGGGAAGAATTCCAGAGTTGTTTAAAACAGAACAAAACACCAAGAAATGGCTGCACAAATGAGATTTTTTTAATCCATGAGAACTGGCATTTCTTACAAGGAAACAGGGAATTCCAAGTGACTAAAAAGGTAATTTTTAGCTGAAGCCAGCCATACCAAAGCCTTAAAGAGATGTGTGTATTTAATGATCTTCTCTGATGGCATTACAGCAATGATTTTTCACAACATAGACAGGGATGCACTAAATTTGGCAGGGTTGAGGTGTCATGGCTTGTACAGTGTGCTTTTCTGAAGAGCACTGACATCAAATCCCAGACTTCAGACAGCTCTTGAGAGCTGAGTGTCTGCAGGCTGAGGAGATGTCTCAGTTTGGGAGGATGCTCTCATTTCCCTTTGTCACTCTAACAAAAGTCACTGATTAACAATGCATTCAATTGTTATGAGATGAATTACAGGATTTTTCACATTTTTTTCCTTTTTTTAATGTCATCCTTTTGGCTTTCCGGTTACTCATGAATTTTCCTTAGTACTTTCCCCTACTCCCAAATAAAAATTAAGCTTACACATTTTGTTGCAGTCCATGTGAGGGTAGGTTCCAGCCTAGTGGAACTGAATGAATATTGGCTCTCATTATGTAGAGAGGAGCACAGATTATAATTTTTTATGTATAACCTTTTCACATGAGGCAGATTGTCTAAATGTGGTGCCTCCCTCTGATTCATGATTAGTTGGGTTTGGGTATGGTTGTATGTTTGTTTGTTTATGTGTGTGTGTTTGTTTTTCCTATTAGAGCTGGTACATATTAGTGAAAGTGAAAATCAGGGTGAAGTTCTCAGAATCCCTTCACAGTGGTGGTGAACCCACTGTGCCATTTTTGAGGTTGAACCCGTTTTTAACCCATTTTTAACCCATTTTGAGGTTCCTGGGTGCTCTTGGTGCTCCCTTCCACAGAATCAGAGAAATGCTTTTATGTCCAAAGGCCTGGCCTTCAGTCTGTGTTTGACCATGCAACTTTTAGTAATTATTTTTTCCATTTCTTGACACCTGTTCATTGCAATGACAATAAAAATCTTGCCTTTACCTGGAGCAAACCCAAGTGTTGCACTTGCTGTAGTTAGTTCTTTGAGACAGGAGAGTGTGAAGCTGGTTAATAATAGATGGAAACTGTGCAGGTACCTTGTGTGCTGAAAGCTTTTTCTGGAGAAATGATTAAATGCATTGAATTCCACATCTGATCAATATAAAAAGAATTCTGGCTGTTTCTGGACCCGGCAAACGTTTTCATCAGATTTGGCTTCGATCTCTAGTGAGGCGTGTTTACAGAACTAATTTCTAAATGCTTCTCTTATCAAAGGAAACTTTTTATTATTTTTAATAAAAAATTACTATCTCCTGAACTGCATTATTTAAAATTGAAATAGAAAGCTATTTCCTTTCAGCTCCTTTGAAAACTCCCTAAGAACATTTCCTTGAATAAAATACATTCTCTTTGATTCGAGCAGCCTTTCTGCACTTAATGAAGTATCACTGTAACACAACAGCTTTTAATTCTTTTTCCATTATCACCTTCCCTCTAATTCTGCCAGAGCTTCCTGTGTGCCTCATCCCTTTGTTCAGGATGTGGCTTTCTCTGGAGCAGAGAAGCTGAAGCAGAGTTTCTGAGTTGATGGCACACTTGTTGAAAATGCAGCTGCAGTGCAGAGCCCCGGGGGTGCCTGGCAGGGCTGCAGGAACAGACACAGCCCCACATCCCAGTGTGGGCATCCCTGAGGGGCTGCATCCCTGCTGAGCCTCAGTTCTGGGCCAGGAGCTGGAGCCCTGGGCACTGAGAATTCCAGATTTTCTGTGCTGACAGGCACTGACCCTCAAGCAAACCCTGCACTGACCTGAGGTCATGGAGAGGCTCCCAAAATTGAGTGACAGCGCTGGGATTGTGAGTGTGGAGTTGGGATAGAAGTGTGTGATATCACAGGGTGCAAAACTGAGAGTTGAAGGGTTTAGGATATAGTAATATATACAGAACAAGATGGAGGCCTTAGGGTGTAGGCTAACTACTTCTTGTTTCACCTTCTGCTTCGTAGTTTTGAGTGTTTTCTCCTGGTGAAAGGTCCGCATTGTGGATCTCAGGTATTTGGTTATTGGGTTGAAAGTAAAAATAATCTAGGTGTCATCTCGTTATTGGATAATTAGCACTTAAAAGACCATGGAAGCAGTTAGAGCCATTTTCTGCCCTGTTAGAACTCACAACTTGTTAGACTGTGCTATAGAGCAGAATTAATAAACATCTGAGTCTGGACAGGAGAGAATTGCATCCCTTGTGCTTTAATCCTGGCTCTGACAGAAGAAGGGAGACACAAACCCCCCAGGCAGGGGCAGCATCAATCCCTTCAATCCTTCTGAGTCCCAGGGCAGTTCACTGTGCTCACCCTGGGCTCTGCACAGCTGCAGACAGCGGGCAGGGAAGCAGCACCTCAAGGGATGGTTCTGTTCAATCCAAACTGCCAGATGTCAGTGCTTGTTCTCTCCTGGTTCAAAATCAATCTCTTTGAACCCTGCAATGGCAGCATCCTGCCTTCCTTGCCCCCCGGCTCCTGGCTCTCCTTGCTGCCTGGATCTCATTGCAGGATCCACCTTCTGGGGCATTTTCTCTCACTTTTGGCTTTACAGGGAATGTGTCCTGGTCAAAGAGCAGTCCTGCCTCGGTGCCAGTTCCCCCTTCAGCTTTATTTCTTCAGAGTCAGAATTAAGTGTGATGATAGTAAGTGCAGTTATTGATATATTTCCTTCATTTCGAGATTGGACCATCTGATCTGGCAGCTTTGGAAGCGTGTTGCCAGTTCAGATGGGAAACATTTTGTGTTTGAGGGTGCCAGTGAAATAACAAATAAATAAACAAAATCCAAACTGTTCTCCTTTCAAGGTGGTTCATTATTTTAGCCAGAGAATTGTGAGTAAGGGCTGTGTGGAACTTCAGTGTTTCATAGCTGAGTGTCTGTGAGAAGTGACTTTAGATGGAAAAGTCCTGTGTGTTTCTGTGCACCAGTTACTGAGGAAGGGCAGTGAGGATGGTTGGGACAGCCGTGGGAACAGGAGTTTTGTTTTGACCTGATCACCAATGGGTGAGATGAAGTTGTCCAGTTAATCTTTAGTCGTTTGGCCTGTGCTGAGTTTGGTGTGTTTGTGTGCTGAAATGAGAAAGGCAGAACTCAGTTCCTGTGCACTCATTGTCACACATGTCACATATGTCACCACCTGGGAACCCAGACATGCACACCCTTAACCAAAAATAACGCGGGCTGATAGTTCTGCTTGCTTCTATTTGGGTTTGTTTCTAATGCTTCTGTTGAGGGTTTGGGGCTTTTTCCCCCCCAGATTCTGACCTGTAGATTTTTTCTACAAATTCTGACCTATAGATTTTTTTTTAAACATGAGTAATGATGAAAACAGTTATGACTGCCTTGTTTAATAGAAGATGCCAATTGTATAGCACCTTAGATTAATTCAGTCCAACCTCCAGCTGAATGGACAAAGCTTTAAATAACATACCTCAGGTTCTGCTGATTTTGTTTAAAATGACAAACAAATGAGGCTCAGCGATATTTCTTTCCAATTCAAAAAATATTAACATTATTATCTGCCTCGAAATTTTTAATATCCTGTTGTGCATTTCCCCCGAAGTGTGTTTGTAAACGTGCCTTATATAACTCATGTGAACACTATATCCTGATAAAATGTGGTTTCAAGGATAAACTTGGTCTTAAATCTCCCAGTTCAGGTGGCCTTAGCCAGACAAAAACTGTCTTTGTGGTGATGTCACTCTCTTGATGAAGCTCAGGGCAGAGCTGTAGGTAGGAACATAATATGTATGAAATGATCAAATGCATAGCTTACACCATAAAACAGCTTAAAACCCAAAAGGTATTTTGAAATCCTCTTGCTGGGGGATTTCTGAGTGTAATTCCATATCTTCTCGCTGAGATAAAAATATTCTCTGTGGATTACTCTAATTAAGCAATATTAGATACAGCTTAAATCGATTTCGAATATATGTTTAATTTTAATAAATACTACCATTCAATTTCCAGATCTGTTTTGTGTCTAGAATCTGATAAATCCAGCTTGCTGAGCTTGGTTGAGGCTTCAGCAGCCTGGTAATTTTCCATTCTGTGTCCTGGTGGTTTTTTGTAGGTTCTGTTTGTTGAAGTATTTAAGTAGCAGATTAGAGAAAAGGCCAAACATTGAAAAGCTGTGGAGCACTGGGGTAAAAATCAGTTAAAAATGGCCAAGATAGCCCAATTTAGATGCCCCACTGCAGCAAGAAATGTTCTTTATTTCAGTATAACACTGGCATTTTTGTTATGAACACTTATTCTTTCTATGGGAAAGGCTCAGTAGGGTTATAATGTAGGGCTAATAGAATATCTTGGTTTTTTAGGCTGCCTGAAGATGGGCAGAACAGAGGTTGCTAAAGCAGGACTCCTGTGGCTGACTGCAGTGGCTGCAGGTGAATTACTGCACACCTATGTCTGCGCTTTTCCCCTCCATTTCTTTTTTCCCTAAGGCATTATAATCTGAATGGTTCAATATATTTAAGCTTTAAGTTAAGACAGTTTAAATTTTGAGATTTAAGTTACCAAGTGCCCCAACCTTCTGTGACCTTCCCCCGAGTGAATCCAAACGTTCCGTGTGACTCAACGCTTGGAAATGTAGCCACAGCATCATTTGCTATAGCGTATTTCTATATGGAACCAAAAACTTTCACCTGCCATCTGGTGGGAAAAAACCGAAAAGCTGTGTACAATATGTGAACCTCCTAACTAAGGACTGCACCTGTTTCCCAAATGCTGGGAGTAGAGAAATATGCAGTGCTAGTTCTATATAAAGAAGGTTTTGCACTCACATTCCTGACTTCTTCTCTGTGTGTGCTGCAGGCGTGAGAATTTTTTGGTCCTTTTTTTTCCCTTCCATATCAATAGGGCAAAAGAGTAATTGGGTTCACCAGTTCTTCATATTTGCTTGAATAATAACCAGCTGCCCTTGGTGGTCAGAGCATGCTCGTAGGAAATAAAACAAGGCAGATATGATAGGAAAACATAAAAATGTATTGATTAAACCCTCTGGGAGATTCGGTTCCACAGTGCTATTCAATCACACGTCACCTGCAGTACACTAAACAAGTTCTAAAAGTTTTTAATATTCCATATGCCCAAATAAATCAGAGAGGAAAGCACTGGCTGCAGCAGTTCTCTCTTAATCAGGAATATTGCTATAATGAGCACTATGTTCTCCCCTTAGAATTATGGGTTTGAAAACAGGGTAGGAAAAAGTTCTTAACTTCGCTCCGAGGAGGAAACTTTCACTTAAGGCTGGGCAATTTGTCCTGCTGCCAGGGTGTAGTTAAGTTTTGAGTGTGCATTTCAGTGAGAAACAAGGAGCTGCCAGCTGTGCATTGTGATAGTCCCACAGCACCGTGGACATCTGAGCTGGCTTCTCCTTGGGACCTGTGCTGCTGAATGTTCCACTTAAGGAAACAATTCTATTTCCATGCTGGACAAGTGAAAACAAGCAATAAAGCACTGAGATTAACTTCCATGCTTTTACTAGAACCTGTAGCTCTGACAGCTTTGAGAATGAAATTCCTTTTACTGCAAACTGAGGAAATGGACTCTGGATCTCATGGAGGTAACAAATGTGAATCAACAGGAATTTTTTCACCCATTTCAATAGCCCAGCCTTTTCATAGCCTAAAATAACCACAGTGGCAGCAGCATTGAATTAGGGTTTGTGCATAATGAGGAGTAAAAAACAATGCTGAATTTCTGGAGTGTTGACTTACCCACATTAATTTGTTATGTGGAAAATCCTGAAGCTGAGTAAAGACTTTTCCTTTTGGGCACTGGATTGTCCACATGAGAGCCCAGCAGGAACACCAAATACATGCTGGATACACAACCTACCCAATAATCTTCTGATGGAAAAAAGTCTCCCTGTGAGCTTTTGGCCTTCAGAACATGTTTATACAGAGCTATCCCACCTCCTCTAAGGGATGGAAATGTCCACAGCCTATATTGAGCTGAATGCTTGTGTAAAGATTTTATTCTTTGAGGTTGTGGTGCAGTTCTTGGCAATATTAAAAAGTCTGGGAGTTTTACCTGCCCCTGAGGTTTTGTTCTGGTACGCAGGGGATTCATTTGGGAGGATATAATGGGTCTTAAGCATGTCAGTCTGCACTATTTATTAAACCATTAAACTGTTTTCAAGTTGTTCAATAAATAAATGATGACATTTTAAAATGTCAGCAGGAGTCAATGAAACCTTCCAGAGTCAGGAATTATGTAAGCTCAAAACATGCTTGGTTCTGATTTGTCCAACACCTTTTTAGGTTAAAGATCTGGGATTAGCCCTAGCTGCATTCTGTGTAGTTTAATTCTTTTCTTGCACTGTAATTCATTATTTCAAATAATCTCACATCAGTCATTGCAAACACCATTATCAGGGAAAAAAAACCCCAAACCAAAAAAAACCCCAAAAAACAAACAAACAAACCCTAAACCAACAAAGACCAGGGCTAGGAAAGGTAACCCCAGGTTAATTCAGCAGATTTATTGAGGCAGGTAAGGCCTGAGCTTGGAAAGGGGTTTGTCTTTGAATTGCTCCCAAAACAACGAAAATGTAACAGAAATGGAAGTTTGTAGGATCCGTTCCTCCCCTCCTTCACCCTGTTACAGTCTGCAGCACTGATGCAGTAAATTACTAATCTAAATATTTGGCTTTTCCAAGGATCCCTGCCCTTTACCTGACTGGGATTATCCATCTGATTTTATTTTGATGGCTTTAGTCCCCAGGATGACTCCAGGGTTTCAAGTTCTCTGTCCTGTATAAGGGATTCTCCCTTGCCATGAGCTTGCACATTTGGGAAGGGTTTCACAGAGAGTTCAAAATGTTGTTCCCACTCCCTTTTTCCCCTCCAGGCACATTAAATAACCCTTCATTTGTAACATTTTTTTCCCAACTGATACCTTGCCGTGTATTTTTTTCATTAAACACAGTATAAAAATGGAACACTGAAATGCTGTAATGCATTTTTCACTCAACTCTTTTGTTGTCTGTCTGAGCATGTTGGTCGTGTGCATTTAAATAATTAATTTCCTTTTTCAATATCTGGTGGTGATACTCGTTGCAGCTGATATTTCCACATGAAAATTCAATTATTTCTGTAGCTCTGAAAGATGTGGGGTGCATAATAAGTTTGATAATTAACCCAGTGTTTGGCAGCATACTGAAAGTGATGTTTTAAGGATTACAATTCAATTGGGTTTTGTTGCATTCTCTGTTTGCAATCCTACAGCTGACTGGCATTCTTTTTGTTTGGTTGGTTATTGTTTTGGTTTGTTATATATTTTGGTTGGTTATAGTTTTGCTAGAGGTCCTAAAGAGCCTTAAATCTAATGCCAGTTTTCCATAATTGAACAACAAGGCTTTGCTATAGTCCTAATCCTGCTAAAATAATTAATGAATGTGCAGAGTGTAAATGCTAAATAGCATAATTATAATATTAAATAAGTATTTAGTACAGGAAGTGGCACAAAAATCTAGGTTTGACCAACCTACCTGCTTCATCAGGGAGCAAAGATGATTACATATTGCATTGGGGGATTTATTAGCTAAAACTGTTTGGTCTGTGAGGGAAGGGGGATATTAGAAGCAGCTGCTGTTTCAAATAAGTATCAGGTACAAAAATATGTTTGGGGAGTAAAATACAAGAAAATTGACTAAACTGCAGTTAAGTAATGAGGTTGGCATTTCCTCGTGGCACTCTGTATCCTACTGCTGGAATCAGGGAAGATCCAGGGGCCTCATCATCACCTGAACAAGGAGCAGTATTTCCCTGGGATGTGCCATAGCAGGATCCTCAGCAGTCTGGTAATTCCTAAAATGTCTTGTGGTTTTCCTGGGGAATTGTGAATGCCCCTCAATAATCCCTGTACCTGGTACTGGTGCTCAGGCTGTGGCTGTTAACTGAAATCAGCTGAAATGCTGCTGCCTCCTTAATTCAAAGGTGCTTTCCCTCCTGTCCCTGATCCCAAAGATGCTCTATCCATCCTCCCTGTCCTCAAAGCCTTGAGGGAATTCCCAGCACAGTTCTCCTGTCAGTGGGTCTCTGCTCCATGGGCAGCTCTGGGGGAATTCTCCAGCCCCTGGCTGTGAGGAGGAACAGGCACAAGGTGCTGGAATGGTTTTGTTTCTCCTGGATTGTGTGGTGTGAGGAAGGTTTTGTCATTTTTGGGAGAAGCAGGGGATGCTGCTCTTGGCAGTGAGTGTCAGAGCAGGAGCAGGGCTGTTCTCTGCAGCTCCTTGCACATCAGGCTCCAGGCTGGCTTTGTTTTATTTCCCCACCCTCCACCATCAGGTTCAGCTGCACATGGACAGCTGGGTTTGATACTGTAGGGATCTGTAGTTCTGGGTTTTTTGCAAAAGAGAGCCAGAGAAGCTGAATTGTTCTGCTGAGCTGCCTGCAAGACTCAGTTAATGGCTGAACAAACACTTTGCTTTTTGGGCTGCCCACAGCTTTCTTCAGCTATAATTTCCATGGATGTTCCTAAGTGGGAGCTTTCCAGGAGGGAAAGTGAACTTTTACCTTAATAACCCCAGAATCCTCAGGAAACTCCTCTGGAGAAGCATTCACAAGGCTCTTCATTGACAGAAATGAATGACCTGGCACTGCAATTCTCAATGGTGCTCCTGGGCACAGCAAAGCATTTATGTATTTACTTTCACATTAATGTGGGATAACTCATCTCAGCCTCACTGGGACAGGCTAAATACTCCTGATTTCATTAGAAAATGACTTTTCTCAACGTGTCAGGGAACATGTAACTAACAGTTCTGGATAGCACATGTATCACCTTCAGGGAGAGAACAGCAAATGTAATTAAAAACATGTTACTAAAAAGAAAAATTATGTCAGAAATACTACTTGTTTACATTCTCTAGATGTTTGCTATTATACTGTCTGGCAACTTGGCCTTATTTTACTTCTGAAATACATCATTGTTTTTCTTAAATGAAAAAAAATTAGTTTTCTTTTTAATTTTCCTCTTTGTTTTTGGGGAGGGAGTGAAGTGGTAGGGGTTATTAGGGAACTTGTGTAGAGCTAGAGAAGCAAATATGGCCATGTAGAAGCAGTTATAAACCAGTTCCAAATGTAAAGAAATGGAAGATATTTATTGTTTGCATGAATAAGACACAGATTCAATTACAAAAACTATTAATGGCATTAATATGTATGGGATTAGAGAAAAAAACCCAAACCACAAAACAGAAAATGGAAACCAGTACTTTACAAAGTACTTTTCTTCAATATTTTTAAGGATTTATTTAAGGAAAAAATGGCATCTGCCACATCCAACGTTCTGATCAGTGATTACCTGACTGCTCCTGTGTGTTCTGCTCTCAAATAAGGGAGCAGTACTGAGGAGTTTTGGGGTTTTTTTCCTTTTTACTGAGGAAAATAGAACAAGCAAACAGAGGGTTGTGATTTTCCCACTGGAGTCCCAGTTCAGGGAGATCAGTGTGGTTTACAAGATTCTAACCTTGTTTCAGCAGCTGTTCTTCCCCCAGAACTGCTCAGGTAAATGTTACTGGCAGTCCATGCTCAGGAACCTCACACAAACAAGGCTCCCCATATCCTCATGACAGAAATCCACTTTATTCCCTTCCTGTTGGCAGCTGTGAAGTTGGGAACAGTTGAGTTGTTTTGCTGAGGACAGTGGAGGGCCAGGAGGAGCCAGCTTTGGAAGTGGTTGGGGTGAACTTTTAAGATCAGTGATCACTTTTTCCAGAAGTGCTGGTGGCCAGAGTTTCACACCAGGGCTGGGGGTTTGTGCTCTCCTCCCTGAGCAGTGAACAAGGACAAATATCCAGGATTAAAGCTGCCCTGGCAGTGGGATGTGGGGGGGAAATGCAATTTCATGGTGATTCTGTGGTGTTGTGACAGCACCTTCCATTGCCATTGTCAGAGGAAAGCATAACATGGGCAAAGGTGTTTGAAATGAGGCAGTTGGGTGGAATTTAATTTATTAGAAATTTATTAGTGCCGGGCAAAACTGCCTCTGCCCAGTTTGTCCTTTCCCTTCCACACCAGCCCACAGCCCGTGCAGATCCCAAGTTACAATTCAGGGAACTTCCACAATGGAAGAATAAGCTCCTTAACAAGATTGAATTTGCCATTGTGCAAGTTGCAAGCTGAACAAACAGAGATTGGGCAAATTTCTGTTCATTCATGTGCCTCTTTTAAAAAACAAATACCAGTTTAATATAAATGGAAATGAGAGCAGTGTTAGTGTGGACATAAATCTTGATCTATTGTAACCTAATAATGAAATCCACTCTGTTCAGAGTCTAGATAAATGAAATAAAGTCATAGGGTGCTTTGGGGTTTTTTAATAAGAATAAGAATCATCACTTTTAACTTAGATTTGTCTCCCTTTATTTGCTCCCTGTGGTTTTGGACAAAGCCATTGTTTATGGAAAAGCAGTTGTTAGTGTCAGAAGCAAAGCACGTCACCCAGCTGTGCATGACGTGTAATTGTTCCTGCTAAAAGATAAAAACAACGTGGCAAGGTATTTGAAAAGAAACTTTCCTGGCTGACTTCATAAACTTTAATATTTATATAACCTTTAAGCAGTCAAGAGACTCTGCCTAATGACAGTCAACTTACAGCTTGACCTTTATTGAATGGAAGAATGGGAGCACACTTACAGGAGTTTCATTTCAACAGCAACCTAATGTTGAATTTCTTTGGGCTATTAATGTACACTGAAATTCATCTGGAGCCTGGAAATGTAGTATTTCCATTAAATAACTCCTGGGCAACTGAAGAAAAGAGGATTTAAAAAGCAGTCACCTTCAGATCCTGTATTTTGATAATCTTGTTACAAATTAAATGTGAAATAGCTCGACTGCCTAAAAATATCAGAAGGGGTACATATGCAAATTGGCTATTAGCATATCCAAAATCTTTATGTTAATCAGCAGTTCAGTAATTTGTGTGTGTGTGCAAAGCCCAAGCACTGGGTTATTTTTTCCCTGCCTTTCACAGAGGAATTAATCACACTGTCACAGTGGTTTGAAATAATTATAAAAGTGAGTTTGAATGATTAAGATTAAATACTTTCAAAATGCTTAACTGAGATGTTTTCCTCAAACGTACAGGAGAAGGACAAACAATTCCTGAATGTCACTGGCTCCTTTGTGATGATTTAGAACACAGCAAAGCAATTATTTCCTGTAGGAGCTGGGTTTTGGATAGCTGTTGCTAGTTCAGAGCATTGTACACAGACAAACATCAAGATCTCTTATTTTGCTTGATGGAAGTGCCAAGAATGTGGTTGTGGCTGGAAGGAGACAGTTAGAGGAGTCATGTGCACAGTTTGGGTTGGGGTTGGGTTATCCTGTTGTTATTTGGGTTGTTTTTTTGGCACACTGTGTCACTGGGGCGGCTGAAATGGGCCAAACTTTGCTTCCTAAAGATGCCCTGACACCTTAACATGAGGAACTTCAACAGAATTAATGCTTCAAATTATTGTTTTACTACTTTAGATCATGCTGCTGTGTTCTTAGAGTTTAAGATGTTTAATAAATCAAAAGGCCAGAACAAAAGAACTGCTTTTGCAATTGGCCTTTCATTCCTTTGCCTTGCACTTGTAGGCCTCCACCATACAACTAATGAGCACAGTTTAAATGTGTACAATGCAGAAGTTCAGCATCAAAAATACTCTGTGAGTAGCTTACTATTTTTTCTTATTTTGACTTGGGTATTTTGAATTTCTGGGGTTTTCAATTCATGGCTGTGTTAATACCTGCCGTTCCTTCAATTAGCCTTTGTAGGCTCATCAAGGACTGTAATTGTAGTCCAGGATTAAAAGCCCAGGTTTCCCTGGGGTAAAATGCAGTTGGGTCTCCTTAAACTCCCTGCGTTTCCTGGTCCCAGATTCCTGCCAGTCCTGAGCAGAGATGAGCTCTGGAGTGGAGCCCTTGGCTCTCCACCCCTGCTCAATGTGCTTATTAAAACGAGCCAGGGGTGAGCTCCTTTGAAAGGCCTGAAGAAGAATTATTAAGGAGCTGATTAAGTCAATTACGCCGCTCAGGGAATCCTTTTTGCTGTGTTGTTGTTAGCCAGGAACCTTAATGGGACAATTAGGATTAATTAAAATCAGCCTGATTGATTAGGATATATAAACCTTGCACGTGAGCTGGAGCTGTGTGCTGGTGTTTGTGCAGTCTGGGCAGTGGGAATATTTCAGCCAATATTATCTGTATGCAGATAGGAGCAGGCTGATTGGAGGGGGCAGTTGGTTTTGGCAGGGATGATTCCACACCAGAGAATTGAATTTTCTGCATCTCCCTGTGGGGATTAACAGGACACGAGGCTGAACACAGAAACAGCAAATGGGTTTGGCTGGATATGTGTAAAATGACACGGGGGTGGGGATTATTCTGCCTTATTTTATCCTCATTAGGATACAGACACCTCGAGCCCTTATTTTATCCTTATCCTTAAATCCTTGTTTTGCCTGTAAAATGGAGTGATCTAAACTCACCATGATCTCCATGGGCCAAGGAGCACTGATGGCTCAAGGGCAATGGGAGGGGAGGGAGAAGGGCACTAAAATGAGGATTTTGTGCTGCCTCTTGCGAGGGTGGGTGTAAGATCCCAAGCTGGGTGGCTGATTTGCCATCAGAAATGAGACTGTGCATCCAGCACAGCCCTCTGACTGTGGCTGTGCCTTCAGAAGGTTATTGACTGGGTGGTGTCCAAGGAAAGTGGAGCAGTGGCTGTTCCAGGCTGTGCCAGGAGCTCAGTGGATAGTTCAGCCATGTGCTCACACAGCCCTGGGCTGCTGACCTGCCCCAGAGCCTGCAGATTGTGTGCAGACACACCATGGGAGCAGCTCCTTGGGGATGGCCACGAGGGTTTTCATCTTCTGGGGAAGGTGGAGGGTGTAAAGTCCCTCCACAGCTCCTTCAGTGACCAAGAAATGCCTCCCTTTGTTTAAAGCATGGCTCTGATCTCTCCTGCTTTTCATTCATTTTGATTACTCCTGGAAGCTTTGTATGTCTGATGTTCTGTCCCTTTGGAATAGCTTTCTTCTGAGAGCAAACCCATCTCCTGTGGGGAAGGTTACCTGAGGGATGCACCCTGAAGCCCCCTTTGTTTTACTGTCCATGAGCAGCTCCACTGTTTCTTCCCTGTCTTTACCCAAGGTTTTTTCAGACATTTCCTATGTAGGGAAACCTACAAAGAGTCTTCCCCAGACACCAGCAAGGCTTTAATCAGCAACAGTGGGTTTTGTTCTGAGCAGCTGCATCCCAGGAGATGAGTGTTATCAGTCAAAGCTTCTTTCCTCAGGTGCTTCAAAGGAACGAGTTATTTATTGATGATCTAGAAAATTAACTGATTTTTCAAAGCAATGTTTGTAAGCATCCCTTCATTTAGTACATTCCTGAACTAGTGCATATCCAGGTATGTGTGCTGTCTCAGGTGTTACTATTCCATACTGGTAAGATCCATTCCCAGGAATGCTTTTCCCATCTTATTCAGGAATGTCTTGAAATATTATCTCAGATGTCACTCCAAGGGAGAATCAGCTTTTGACATTACTGTTTGAAAATGTTAAGGTTCTTTACTTTTATCTCATCTGTTAGGAAACACCAGAGGAATCCCTGTTTTCAATAAATAGCAAAATTTGGTGTTTAAACAGCACATTACCCTGTGAATGGACTGTCTGAAGGAATCTCTGCAGTCCTGGGGTCTCTTAATCTGCAGAGTTTCTTCTCTCAAAGACAGGGATAGGTAAGGAGGAAGAGATAAGCAGGCAATAATGGTGTCACTGAAAAAAAGAATCTCATGCTCTTTTAATCCTGATAAAAAATATTTCTTTCAGGGGTTAATACCCAATAAGGCTCTGTAAGTAAGACTATCCTAGTTCCATGATCTAAGAAGGCAGAAGTAATCATCCACAAGATTAATTTTTTCCCCCTAAATTATATTGGAGTAAATCTTAGTGGAATCCTCCCAGCATCAAGATATTAAGAAGGTACTGGATGCCATCTACTTTTATTCTGCTCTCTAAAATCCAGTGCTATTCTGGGAAGTTCCTGTATATTGTCATGACACGCCTGAAAAAATCACAAATCCCTTTCAGGGACTGTGATTGTGCTCATCTCTGGCAGCAAGTAACCCTTATTAGGTCTTTCTAAACTTAAATAAATCCGAACAATGAAAAAAAAAAAAAAAAAAAAGCTTAAGAAGCCACATGTACATGGTATCCCAGTCCCAGTTTTCATTAGTGATGCAGAAAAGAATGGTATAGAAATAAGTATTTTGGTATTTATTTCTTTTAATTTTGAAGGACTTTCTTACAAGCTACCTGTCATTTCCAGGACTTTATTGACTCTTAAACATCCTCACCCAGCGTTTACGATAAATTGTATCTGCCCTTTACAGCTGAAGCGTTAATAAATACAAATTCACACGATACAACACAGATCAATGACCTAAAATTCCCTGTTTTCACCAATAGGTGGTGGTGCTAGCTGGTTCTTTATCTGCTGCTTCTTCAGACCTCAGGGCAACCAGCCGTGAGAACATCTGCGTATTTCCAGCAGAAAAACAATTAGGCGGAGGTAATTGGAGATGCTTGGAGCCAGGATGCAGGAGAAAAGGATGATACAGAAAATTCTCTCCAGTCTCTCTGTCTCCAGACTGCTTAGGGAAACAAGCTCCCTCTGGTTTTAGTTTTGCTGTTGCAATGTCTGCCAGTGAGGAAAACATCTGAAAATGTTGCCATGTCACCTGGGCTGTCCCCAGTTTGTGGGGTGGGAATAGCAGGATCTGTGTGCACTGAATTCCAAGGACAGAAAGGGAATGGATGAAAGGGTTAGTGAAAGACAGGGAACAAAAGTGCTGAGGGAAATGGGGGTCACACCTGAAGGTAAACCCGAGTGCATCACTCAAAGGTTGAGATTCACACATACAGGGGAAAAAAAACCAAAAAAAAACCCAAAAAAACCCAAAAAACCCACAAAAAATCCCCAAAAAACCCAGAAAACCCCACCACCCCCACAAAAAAAAAAAAAAAAAAAAAAAAAACACAAAAAACCCACCCACTACATGACAGCAGGTAAATTACAATGCAAAAACGCTGGAGTAAAAGCAGATGTGGCACGCTGAGCACAGGAGAGGCAGAGCAATGTCGTTCCTCCCTTGAATTCCCCCCGTGATGGCAGCTGGGTTCCTGGCTGCAGCAGGAGTGTTGGTTTGGCCAGGAGTGCTCTGGGTGTCACAAACTCACCTTCTGATGGGGCCTTGCCTTACAACGAGCAGCTTCAGTTCCTCTGAAAGAACAATTCAAAGTTGACACACTTCAGACGAACTCGAGAACAAATTAAATCATGCCCGTAGCAAGGAGCGTGTTTTTAATTTTGTATAACCTTCATTAGAGCCTGTGATGATGTGACACAAGAATTCCTGATGCTAAATAAAGCGTCAGGAGGATGGATGTGATCATCATCTGATTGCTTGCTTTGTTGTGGGGGTTTTATTTCCTCTTTTTATTCCTTCTGTTGTCTTTTCCCTGTATCTCTGGCCTGTTTGCTTCCCTGTTTTGCTGTGGTCTGCTCTCACTGCGAGGAGTAAGGTAACTCATGACTGGCAGCCAGCAGCTTGGAGTGAGAATTCTCATTTGTCACATTCTGCTGCCAGCTGCCAAGTGAGATATGCAAAACCTTGTTTCAGAAAGTTCCAGCCTGGTCAGGTTCTCCTGGCTGCTGATGTCTTTCATTCTAGTATTTGGGGGAAAAAAAAAAAAAAAAAAACAACCCTTAGGTAAAATATTTGAGCTTCTCTGGTTTTCCTTTGGAAGAAAGAAGAAAGAAAAAAATAAGGAGGAGAGAAAAGATGGAGTTTTATTAAAGATGACATTTAAAACCCACTTATTTTTAGCTGTTTTCTGGTAGGTAACAAGTTTTCATTGTGCATATCAACTCTGTAATTGCTGAGGTTCAAACATGCAATTCTCCATCTGACACCTGAGCTGCTGGCTGGCACTGCAGTGAGTTTATAGAGCCCCTTGCTGGATGTGTTCCAGATTTTCATTCCATCACCCTGTCTGCTTTAAGGGCCTCTCTTACACCCAAAGACTCAGCAGCTCCAAACATTTTTTAGCCTGTCTGTCCCTCCATACTGAGCCAGCCAGATTGGGATTTTGTCTGCTTCTGCTGCTGCCTGGGGTGGGTTTTTTGTGGCTTCAGCTTTCTCAAAGATGATTTCCTACCTTTTGCACCAACTGTTGCTCTTTTCTGAGTGTTTCTGGATGAGTGCATTTGTGCTGCCTGTCTGGCAGGGTGTCCTTGAGTGCCCCTGTCGTGTCCTTAAGGAACCAAAATGCCACCAGCAGTGCAGCTCCCCTTCTGCTGCAACCCTGGGCACTGAGAATTGCAGATTTTCTGTGCTGACAGGCACTGACCCCCAGGCAAACACTGCATTGACCTGATGCCTTGGAAACAGGGTCCCTGTCCATCTTCTCCTTTCTTCTTGGATATGGCTTCACACCCATATTTTACATGTCCTTCGTGTATTTACTGAATCCTATAAAAATCTTCCTCAGATCTTGGATTGGATTTCATAGAAGGTTAAAGATATTTGGAGTAGCTGTTAAAAATAACGAGGGTAACCTTTGGTTGCTGCTCTGAAGAGGGAGATCACATTTTGATAGACTCATCCCTGGAGATGCATCTTCTGAACTTACTGAGAGTCTCCTTTAGTTAGAACAGACCCCTGTTGTTTGCTGTAATTCCTTCAAGGGGTCATCTCTGCTATGGTTCCTAACATTGCCTTCCTTGCATCCGTTTCTTACTGTTAATTTAATTTTTCATGTCTCTACAATGGGCTTCTGTACCTGGCACAATTGTTTTGGGTAGCTGTAACATTTTTTTCCCCAGATGGTTTTCTTTCATGTGCATCCCACTTTAGATTTTCTTCTGGTAGAGGCATCTGTCAGAGATCAAAGGGAGGATTAGTTCTCTGTGCTTCCTCAGATAAGGATATTTCATGGAGGAAAAGTGTTTTATTTACTTAGGGCTGAAAAGTAGCAAATGATAAACTTGTAATAGCTTTATTACAATTCTGCCTTCAGGATGAATTCTCAGTTTCCCTGTTCATTACCAAATGAGCCATTGCAATGGACAAATAAACCTGGGCTCCTGGAGTCCTCCAGTAGTGTTCAGTGGGACTTGCTTCCTATTTATATTAAAATGTTTCCTTGTCTAATTTTAATGAAATTATTCCAGAGGTGAAACCTAGGACCAAAGAAGGGATTCTTGATTATTTGAAAGAGACTGAGGAGGAAGGATGGTGCTTTATGTTCACAGCCACGTTGAAAGAAAACAGGTTGGAATGTTCCCTGTCTCAACCCCATTGCTAAAAAAAACCCCAAAAAACCAAAAGAAACAGCCCCAGTCAGCAGCCAACACATTTATGGGAACAGGCCTTAAGCCCTAATGTGACAATTTGTGAGAGAATTGCAGTATTTTGCAAGCTCATTGCACCCGTGGGTAGCAATAGGAGCAATGCCAGGAGCATTTCAAATCACTTCAAAGGAAAGTGGTTCAAGGAAAATTAGAGGAAACTAAAGTGGTACCTGACATCAAGAGGTGAATTGTAAGAGAAATGGATTCAGGAGCAGTGGAATTTGGAATATAGCTGTAATTGCCACCACGGCAGTCGTTTCATCCCAGCACCCAGGCTGAGTCCTTCACCTTAAAGCTTCATCTCAAATTCCTGTGAACATACCTGCACCTTTTTAGATGTTCAACCTAGCAAATAACACTGCTGTGACAAGCTGATCACCCTGGTTATGATAAAGAAAATTTTTGAATCTGCAGTATGTTTCAAAATATTTCAAAAGGATTCTTGTTCTGAAGTCTTGACCTTTCAAATTCTTGGGTTTAGTAAGCTGGTGCCTTGTTGTGACCTGACCTGGTAATATACAGGATTATGTTCCTTCTGCTAGAATAGAAATAATTTTCTCTTCCCAGCAGCAACAAAACAAGCAGAGAAAGTATTTCTCTTTCAAGAGTACTCCAGAGTGGTTTGAGTGGCTTGTTCCCTCCGTGTCTGACACAAACCTCAGCCACATCTTCCATTCCAGCAGGAGTGGGAGAGCTGCAGCTCCTCATGCAAATGCTCCTCGTCTCTCACCAGTTTGCCCCCAAGGTTTGGGCAGGCAGGCAGGAGGGATTTTGGTTTCTGGCTTGCAGTTTAGTCAGTAATCTATGCAGTTTTTGTTTACTGACTGCTGGTGCCAGGGAGCTGTTCGTGAGGTCTGCAGAGACAAAATGTGCAGCTCGTTGAACAGCGCAAAGGCACGAGGTGATGTTGTGCACAATGAGGAACCAGCAGTGATCCCTTCTCCTGTTCCATTCTCCTTTGAGAAACACTTCACTGGGATGTGGAACATGCAGCTCTGAGCAGTGGCTGCAGCTTGTTTGGAAAGCCTCTTGGTGTTTGTGGTGTTAATGGATTCTGCATTTTAAATCCTGACCCTCCGCGGGGCACGAGTCACTCGGAGATTTTGTGCTGGCAAATGTCAAAGTTCTGGGCGTTAGTCACAGTTCCTGTGTGCCTTCCTCACAGAAAGTATCTAAATTTGACTGTGCTGCTGGATGACTTTGAGGATAGAATGTCATTTTGTACATCTGGTGTTCTGTTTAATTGTCATCAGGCTCTGGGTTTCAATGAGATAATTGGCGAGCTGTCTTTGGTGCTTTGAAAAATAAGTTGTCTTCAAATCTATTAATGTTGTTCAAATATGTACTTTTCTGAAAACGTGTTTTCTGTCATGAGGCTTCAGTGGTGCAGAGCAATTTGAGAGTTTATCAGGCTGTTATTGTCACAGATGAGAAAACAAAGTGTTGCAGATAAAAGTCTTATGAACGTGACTCTCGTCTTGATCACGGTGGAAATTGAGAAACCTTATTTCATTCACGTTCAGGAAATTAAACTAATAGACATAAGAGATGAGCAGGATGCTGTTTTTTGACCTCTTTCCTGACTTGCTTCCAGAAGAGAAAATGCAGGGATTAGTTCTCAGTACCTGCTTTACTTAAAGGCCTTCCTTTATGCAGAGCGTCCAGTAAAATGGGGGAATATTCAGCAGGAGAGCAAATTGTAGCACTTCTTAGAAGGAAATTAAATAATATTCTATTTAAATAGTATTTATTTCCTTAGAAGGAAATAAAAAATAGTATTATAATCATTCTAGAACCGAATTTCCATCGACAAATAATTAACAGTGTGAGATAGGTGTCACACCACGGAGCCTGAGTGCTCCTCATGTTTCCTCAAAACCAGAAAAAAATGCAAAGTCTTGAAAGAACAGCTCAAGAGATGCACAAGATGCATCTTGTTCTTATTCTCTGGTTGCACCCAATTCACTGGCTGCAGGGTTTTTTTACCCTGTGCAATCTCCTTGGGCAAATAGAGAGCAAATGTTGGTGTGTGAGTCTGGATGGGCTTCTGATGTCTCCTGTGTGTGCTGATTGTGCAAGGGGAACAGTGTTACACCCATTTTAACCTTTCAATTCAGACTAAGTCCGTATTTCAGACCCCTTTTTGTAGCTCTGTGTGGATTGCCCAGCTCTCTGTGGATCCCTGGATACAATTCCCTGAATTTCTGTGGATTGGCGGTGTTGCGCTTGGCCGCGTGCCTGCCGCCAGCGCTCTGCCTCTGCCAGGGTGACCCAAGTGAAGCCCTGCAAGGTGGATTTTCCCTCCTCCCCAGCCAGCACACAAACCCATCTCATTTACCTGGGGATTCTGTCAACGCTCCCTTGGCAGATCCCTGCTCTTTGCACAGTAGAGCTGTGAGATATTTTCACTGATGGCTCAGCTCAGGTCACCGGGCTGTGGCATCTGTGACCTCAGAGGACTGGAAAGGTCCCTGAGGATAAAAGGAAAAGGCTGGCTTGGAGAAAAGAGGTTTTTCACTTTGGCAGCAGTAGATTGGCATGATAAAAACTAGAATCTTCTTTATGCTGAGCTGAAGATACAGAACATGTATTTTTCCCCTTAAAGTTGCTGGATAAGTCACGCTTTTATGAAAGATTTTTGTAACCACAGTAGTGCTAATAAATCTAATAAATCCAAGGAATGATGCTGCACTTGAATTTAGTGATGTGCCATGTTAGGACTTGCCTCCAGACCTGTTCAGGTAACATTTGTCCTGAAAAGCAGCTATTAGAATTTCATTTTTCAGCAACAAGTAAGTTTATCACAACCTAGGAAAAATACTCATCTTTGGTAATGAATGTATTATTAAAATACATTGGTTTGATGCATTCTCTATCCTGATTTATAGTTTGAGATATTCCACTGTTTGTTGTGCTAAAACACTTTAGCACCATCAGTTATTACACATAAACCAACTGATGAAGTGAACGTGTGTGTGGAGTGCATACTGTGTGTGTTGTCCAAGAGTAAATTACTTTAAAGATAAAAAACCAATCACATCTGAAAAGAAAACTTCTGTTGAAAACATGTTGCTTCCATTATTTGAGATTAGAAATGTGTCTGTAGATTTTTTTTTCTCCTCATCTTGTGACCTAATTAGAATACAGCAGAGCTGGAGATGTTGCAATTTGTGAAAACAGCCTTAGAATAGCATCCATGCATAGGAAACAAAGTGCATTTATTTCATTGCTTCCAAGAGATGAACAGAGGCACACAGGAGCCACAGAATTTTTTTTTCATTTCATGGCACAACTGTGTAAAATTCTTTTTAAGCAAAGAAGCAAAGCCCTGTGGCTGTTGAAGGTCATGGTGCAATAATATCTATTATTATATGCAGATTATATCCAGATATTATATGCAAATTTTTAATTGTCTGGTAGAGTATGTAAAAACTCACTGAAGGGCAGTAGTTGTAGTTCATGCTGAATGTGTTTCATTTTTAAAATACATGCAGAGAAGAATGATTTGCCTAATGGTTGGATTTCCTTTATAAATGTGCCTCTTTATAAAAATACCTCTTGGCTCAGCAAATTTGTTGACTGTTTTCCAGTATTTTAAGGTAGCACTGCAAAATACCTGAGGAAACAGATCATTACAAAATCTAATTCCTCGTGCTCAGCACTGAATCAGGGCTAAATTTATTTTACATGACAGAAGCAGAGTGAATATCGCCATGTCCTTGAAATCCAGCATGGTTTTAATTGGATTCTATCTTTTCCTAATGCTACTGTGGAGCACAATTTAAATCTTTGGGATTAAATTTATATGACAGGCTGCCATTCTCACTAAAGTGCTGCATCATTTTAATTTATTTATTTTGCTTTTATGTTTCTTGACAAGTAATAAAGCATTAGGCCCTTAGTGGTGAAGGTCTTGCTGCTATTTTTTTTTTCTCCAGTCCTTACATTTCAGAACATTTTTGCTGACACATGGCAAAGTGCAACAACATTCATTTAAAAAAAAAAAAAAGGGCAACTGCTCTTAAGCTCAGCAAGAATTCTAGTGAGATACAATTTGAGATAAGGAAAGCTTAATTTATGTAATAAAAAAATAACCCCTAGTAAATGAGGTTTGTAATGCATTATCTCCTTAGCCTTCCACTGGGCCCATAATTATGCAGAATATCTAATGTACTCTAATAATCAGATTTTAACTTGATAGTCTCTTCACTTTATATACAGACTGGAACACTACAGCCCAGTAGATTAGAAAATAAAGACACTGATTGCTTAACTGTAATGAGTACGTGATGCTGTGAAGGTGAAGATAAAAGCATGATGTGCAAAATGTGAAAATAAATTCAAATGTTAGGAAACAGGTGGGAAGAGACTTTGAAAACAGGTTCACGTCTTTCTTTATGGCATTATTGTGGTTCCTTGTCCCAATCACAGTCACTTCGGCCAATAAGAAGGTACATAAAAGTAAATCATTCTTAGGTTAATAAGCCTATTATTAAAAACTAAATAAAATATTAAATATGGAGACAGTAGGGAAAATAGAATTGCTGAAAATTAAACTTTAAATGCTCCTTATCTGGAGAGTATGAGATTTTGAAAATCTTATGTTTTAGGTACAAGCCTACTTTAATTTCCACTGTACCAGACTCTTGTTTGCCAATGACAGAAACTTTCACAAAGAATGTTAAGCTGATGACTTTATGAAGTAAAATATTATTTTCTGTCTTAAAATGACACTAAAGAAGAAAGTGACTACTAGTAGAAAGCTGTGGCTGAAACAATTTTAGATTTCTTTTGTCCTGACTGTATTACTTCCTGGCTCATTTACTTAAAATAAGTTTTTTTCTAAGTAAACATTTGCTGCACGGGCAGTGTAGGAGAGGCAAACCACCCGTGGCTGGTGTTCAAATACAAACAGGAGCACGAGGATCTGCACAAAATATTATTTTGGTTATGCTTAGGAAAGAACAATATCCAAGGTAGCATTGAAAAGCAGGTGGAAGTGCATCAATTTACAAATTCCTGGGGATTCAAGCATGAATATTCTCTTCCTGCAGTATAATTAGATAATTCTGTCCAGGTCCTGCCACCACCTGATGGGAAGGAGTTGATTTAAGTTGATTTACTCTGACTGGTAAAGTTAGAAAGTCAGATGTCCATAGTGCAAAGAGATTTTTTCCTCTATTCACACTGCCATTGGTGCAAAGAGGTTATTTATATTCCTCTATTCACACTGCCATTAGTGCAAACAGGTTAATTATTTTTCTCTATTCACACTGCCGTTAGTGCAAAGAGGTTATTTATTTTCCTCTATTCACACTGCCATTGGTGCAAAGAGGTTTTTTCCTTTATTCACACTGCCATTAGCACCTTAAAGCCAGCTTTGGTTGATGTCATTCAGAGAACGTTTGGTTCCTGTTTAGGGCAGCAGTGGAGTTCATGAGGTTCCATGGAGCTAAGAGTGTAAATGTCTATATTTGAGCAATTTCTCCCCAAAGAAGCTCCAGTTCACTTTTTGCCCTGAAAAAACAAAGCTCGAAGAAACCATATGAGGTCTGTTGGCTGTTTGAGATAATTATAGAGAAGCCTAAGATTTATGCTGGTATTTCCTCAGGAAATCATCAAAACCTTATGTGTGTCTTGGCTTTGATAGAATTATTTAATATCAGCAACATATTACAGTCCAGTAAATATTTTATACCACCCAGAGAAATGAATGTGTTGTAACTGGTGACATCCCCACTAACTCTGCATGACCCCTTTGTCAGACCTACACTAACATAAAAAATAAAGTATTTAACAGATGCTCCAGTGCTCATCTCAGGGGTTTATTGCTTCTGCACATCTTTATGAAGACATTAATTTTCCTGAAGTATTCTTCCTGGAGTATTGTGAAGTATCTTCAGAAATGAGCAGTTATCAGTCTCACACACTGCACTTTTCTGATCTGTGGCCCTTTTTCACTTTCTGCTTTTGAGGAGTCTCTTTGATTTGCCTGAACTGTTTGTATATTTTGGGGCTGAGTAGAAAATGATTTGTATATGACTCAGACATGCATATTGGACTAACAATGCTATTTATTTACTTACTGGTCTGGACACTGGGGGCTCGGTGGTGTTGAAGGCTCTGGCATACTCTGATTTTTGGCAAGTTGTGTTCAATTCTGTCTGGGATGAGGGGCAGGGATGGGACATTCCAGCAGCAATGGAAAAGCGACACTAAATCTCATCACACCTTCTCCCCAGCACATCAATCCAGCAGTAAAATCCTGAGTGATTTCTTGGGGCAGCATTCCCGCACCTTTTAACACTTCTAACATTTCTGCAGCAGCCTTTTGTTAGATCTGTGATCAGTTTTATCTCTCTGAAGATCTGTAATCAAACCGTGAATTGTTTCTGGAGATCTCGGTAAGCTCTCCATCCTCTCAGAGAAGGAGGAGCTCTTTAATTCCCTTTTCCTTTAGGAATCAATTCGGTGCCAAGGAGAAGGACGGGCTTTGATGCAGCCTTTTGTGGAGGATCAGAATTCTCTTCCTCTCCTGGCACTGAGGTTCTCACAAACGCAGAGGTGGGACATGAAAGCTGTGCTCCAGTGCTGCCTCCAGTGCATCAGCAGAGAGCCAGGATCTGCTCCCTGCTGATGGCAGGGCATTCTGAAACGGGAAAAGGCAATTCCAGGGGTTGGAAAGCCGAGCCACTTGCTTTGATGCTTGGCTCGCTCTCACTTCAAGGACAGTTGGACATATCAAGGTTTGTCACCATCTTCAAAAATCAGAGCCTGTGGAAGCGGGCTGTGGCTGCAGAGTGCCTGGGAGATAAGCCTGGTGACTTTTTCCTGCTTGCAAACAATGATATTCTCACAGCTTTTCATTATCTTTGACTCTTGTGAAAATATATTCAGATGTGTCCAACCTAATACATATCTATATATACATGAAAAATATAAATACATATTTATGATAAAAGGCCAAAATGTAATTTTTAGTGGTACTGAGGGCTGGGAGGGGACAGCATTTGTTCCTAGGATGAAATGCACAATTCCCAGAGCCATCCCTGCCAGGGGAGCCTCAGCAGGCAGCAAAAATCCAGATTTCCTGGGCAGGGAGGGATGGAGATGCCATCCCCTGGGCAGGGA
>VZSR01002045.1:5345253-5366568 GCA_013398615.1 Brachypodius melanocephalos
GATGGAGATGCTGTGGCATCCAGGTTTTATGTCCCCAATAGATTTGCCAGGCTGCAGAGCTGAACTGACTCCAACCCGTGCTGAATTGCTCTCTGCTGTGCAGCCTGCATTCAGAAACGGATTTCACGTGGCCCCAAGACTCCACTGCACGAAAGGAAAAAAAAAATCACCCTTATTGTGTATAAAATGATGTGAACAAGCCTCATTTTGGAGATTAATGTAAGGCACTTTGATTTATCAGCAAAATGTGCCTCACATCAGGTGTTGAATCAACAGGCAATCCATTGGGCAGGGGAGAAGAAAATGAATCCCATTAGATCATTTTTTGTCCTTTTTAAGTGTCATTTTCTCCATTTCCTGCCATGTGAGTGGTGTTGTGACAATGTTTGGTGCATTCAGTCATCCGCTGGCTGTTGTGTTCCATTTTTTTGTGAAAGCTGCTGCTGCTGCTGCTGGGGAAGAAGGCAAAGCAAAACAATTGCCACAGGTCAAACTGTGAGGAATCCAATTTTATCAAGAGAAGTCTGGAATTTCACAAGCTCTGATCTTGATGTTTTGAAGTCCCTAAGGTCAGCAGTGAAACAATCCAATAAAAGGGGCTTAAAAATGTAGATATTGATAGGATTTCTCTGGCTGGCCTGACCTGTTAAAAACCAAATGTGCTAATTGATCTGGTGAGTGGGGTTTTGTACAGTTTGAAGAGATTAGAATTTATCTGGACTAGTAAATAGCAAAAGCAGCAACTCCCAGCAGGTTGTGTGGATGTGCTGGAGGGCAGGAGGGCTCTGCAGGGCTCCTGGCCAGGCTGGAGCAGCCCTTGTGGGGAATTGAAAAAGCAGAAACTTTCATAGCAGTGTGCATGTTAAAAAAGTTTAAAAGGTCCCAGAATGAGGACCTAGAACAATAAAACGTGTCTTTGTGCTGTGCAGAGTTAGGATTTAGCAAGTAGAAAAATATGAAAAAGAATATAGAAATATTCTATATATTTCTATATATATTCTATATTCTATAGAAATATTTCTATAGAATATAGAAAGCAAGCAGGATAATAGAAGAGTTTAATAATGGGCCTCTGAGCTTTGTTTATAGGAGAGTATCAAAAGTTCTGGGTAATAAGAAACATGAAGCAAGCCCCTGTTGTAATTTCATTCATTCACATTCACAGATGTCATTTTCTTCCATCCTTCCAAAGTTGAGACTGATACTTCTGTGAGGAATGCAGTGTAGGATGTTTCTCCCCCTTGGTTTGGAGCTATTAATTACAGGTTGAAAGTGTTGAATGCCTCTGTACTGAAAGAAAAATCGAGCCAGTATTAAAAAATGTATGTAACAAAATCATATAGAGCAAGAAAATCTTGGCTTGTCCCTGTCATAAATGATATTCTTCTCTCTGAAATATCAGCTGTACTGTTGTGAGTAATGTAAGAAATAATGTTGGGACATGGCCAGTCTGGAACATAAATCAGCATATTCTGCGTTTTTCAGATTCAGAAAAAGAGGAGAATGTTCACTGAAACTTGGTGAATGAGTGCAGAGAATTGCCAGTCTCTCTCTCAACACTCTGTTTGTTATCCAGCATATTGCTCTTCTTCCCTGAACACTTGGGCACAGCATTGCCTTCTCATGTTTATGTAGAGCATTGAAATGAGATGCAAATTTATATGCTCACTCCCTAAGAATTATATCCTAAGCATTAACCTGGTCAGAAATGACTAAAACCAACCAACAAAAACTTTCCTAATGTTATTATTTAATACAATTGTTGCATAAAAGGCTATGCTCCATTAAAAGAAATGTCTTTCTCAGTCCTCATAGCTGCAGTGTGGTTCCCAAACTAATGAGGAATAAAGCAATTCTCTCTCTGCCTGCAGCCCTGGAAACACCACAGGCACCAACGCTGGCTTTTTGTTACTGCAGCTCCCCAGTTTCAACGGGCAGAAGCTGCAAGCAGAGCAAGTTAAACAAAATAAATCCATTTTTTTTTTCCACAGGATGTAACAATGCCTGACTACAAGTCAAGGGCGCAGTGATAAAACATTCCAGTCTAACTTTCTGAACTATTTGTGATATTTGAAACTGATTTGGGGTGCTCAAGGGTTTTTATGGTCTTTTGTTGCTGTTGTTGTTTGGTTTGGTTCTTTTAGGTTTGGGGGTTTTGGGGTTGGTGTTTTTTTGTGGTTTTTTTTTTTTGTTTGGGTTTGGTTTTTTTGTTCTTTTTGTTGTTGTTGTTGTTTTTGGTTGGTTTGGTTTTTCTTGTTGGGTTTGGTTTGGTTTTGGTTCTTTAGTTTTGGTTTTCTGTTTCTTTTTTTTCTTTCTTGTTCTGTTAATTTTGTTTCCCCATATCCCACAGTTAGATTTTGCTAGGGCAGGTGAATGATTTACTCCTCCCTAGCAGGGCCTGAAGGGGACACGTGTGACTCCTTATCCTCAGAGCAGTCTGCAGCATTTCCTGGCTGGAGAGAGAAAAATAGTTCAAGAGTTTCTCTGCTGCCAACTTCCATTTGATTTTCCTGGTTTTTGCAGCCTGATTCCCAGGTAAAGCAGCAGTAAATGAGTTTTCTCCGCAGTAATTTTAGGCTTTGAGAAGTAACGCTTAGTCATGGTTTCATCTTGTAGTGATTTGTCATGAAAAGCGTTAAGCAATGATGTGGAGAGCTCTGCCCTTTGCATTCTCACGTTTTTAAGCTGCTCCTTCTGCCTTTGGCTCTTTATTTCAGTGAGATATAAAGGATAACATCCCACCGTCAATACTGGAACTGGGCCTGGCTGCTGGCATAATTGACTTCAAGTTGTTAAAATTGCCGGGATCATCACCGTGTGCCCCAATTAATCAATTCTTTAGGAGCGGGGAATCGATGGTTTGTTGAGAACAGCTGTCCAGGATCACAGTCCCCTCCTCCTCGTTAGGAGAGCCAGCCTTACATCCCAGAAATGCCAAATCCCCTTTGATTTCCCTTTCACCAAGCTCTGAGCTGGCCCAGGGGAACTTTGCTTTTTGCTGGATGAGGAGGACAAGTGCTCAGGTAATGAGGGAATCAGTAGCTGTTGTTTTGTGTTGTCCATCCCGCCTGTAACTGGGGACATTCTGTGTTTCCTGACTTTCTGCTCCTTTTCCAGCCCATCCCTCACAGCCCCAGGCAGTTTTTCAAGGTCAGGCCTTTCCCTGCTCTCGAACTTTTCCTTGGCTCTTCTCCCGTTGTCATTTCAATTAGCCTGAGCTCATCAACACCGCTTTTTAAAAATGCTTAACGAGCTGAGAAATGAAGGTGTTGACCTTTCCTTTACTGTGGTTTCTTTGGTCTCAGGGTGGAATAACCCCTCCAAGGAAATGGAATTTTTTTTCCCACAGGTAAGGGTATTTTTTCCACAGATAAATGTGTTTTTCCATAGGTAAATGTATTTTTCCATAGGTATTTTTTATATCCCGCTCCAAAGTTACAGGATATCTGTCAATTAGCTGCAGAATTCTCCTTTTAGAGCTTACAGTTTTGGGGTAAGTTAGCTGAGTGTTGGAATGACTGGAGCCTATATCTCAATGTATATCTGAATATAAGGTACTGGAGTCTGCATCATGGCACCGAGGTTCTGAGCTGTGCAAAAGTCAGCGTGTCCCACTCCCACGGATCTAAAGAATTGCAATATTTGTATTCGAATGTTACCTCCATCTGAGTTTTTCACAATTCATCTCTCATTTCCTGAGCAGAACGTGATTGTGCAGGGAGCTTTGCTGGGGTGTGGAGGGAAGGGTTGGAAGGTAGGAACAAAAAAAAAAAAAAAAACCACCCAAAAAACTAAACCAAAGAAACTCCCCAGACCTAAATATTCTTCACCTTACTGCAAGAGAAAGAGCAAAGTAACTGCCACAAAACCTGGCATTCCTGTCTGCCTCTGACCTTTCATTCTTTGGATGTTGTAACTTTGTTCCTTACCCGGGAGCCTTTTAACTTCATTTGGATTTGCAGGATTTGGTGGGAGGGAATATTGTGGCTCCAGAAGAGAGCATCTGGTGAGATATCAACACTGGATAAACTATAACTGAAGAAAATTTAACTTTACTTAAAGCAGTATAGTTCGGCCGCTCCATAATTTTCTTTTCTTTTAACTGAAGAAAATAGGTGATTTTACATAAAGCAGTATAGTTCAGTCACTCTCTTATTTTCTCTCTTTTTTTAAAACTTGAAATAAATTTCCTGGTGGCCTCCATGTGCTCTGTGCATGCAGGCTTACATGGTTGGGAGGAACCCAGCACGCTGCATTTTGTGTTTAGAAAAGTATGAAAATACATTCTTTAATTCCCTTCATTCCAATTAAAGTTCAGCAGGGTGTGTGAATTCCGGGATAATTGTTTGACTGTGGTGTGAAAACTTTTCCTTTGCTTTCCTTTCCTATTCATGATGCGATTTGCATAATAATTCTTTAACTTCTGGTCTCTGAATATTAGCTCATTAACATAATTACCTAATTCCTTGTTTTGTGAATTCTAATAGATAAGTGATAACAGTCTTAGCTTATTATCACTGTGCTTTGTGATCACCCAGTAAACAGATGAGAAATGAGGGGGTTTTTTTAAAGGAGGGACTATTCAAATACCATTTTGAGGTACCTCTTTTTTCTGATTTTCCCAATCCCACCTGTAAACATTTCTGTTTCAAACAGTGCTAAACAAATACATCTTTTCTTAGATTAAATGCTTTAAACTAGGTGTTGACCTAAATTCAAGTCACAGATTTTTTTAAACATTCTTTGAAGTAGGGAAATCAAGCATTGATCCTCTTTTAAAACATCCCTGAAACAGTTCTTCAGTGTGTTCAATTGTTTGTTTATTTTAGAAGCAGCATGAAACCAGTCTTGTTGTTTGTGTTGAAATAATGAATCTTTTTTTTGTGTGTGTGTGTGTTTTGATTTCTGCCCTTGCAAGGAGCATGGAATAGATGGTACCAAGTAAATAAATCATGTGTGGGGCTGTCAGGAGGGGTTCGCTGGAGCCTGCACACAGGAGTTCAGCTGAACTGACTCCAGTAACATTAAATACCATTAAATATTTATTCAAATTTCCCTCTTGCAGAGTCATAGCACGTGTTCTCTCTTTGTTCAGTAATATTGAACAAAGCTGAGTTTCCGATTGCTGTCAAGTCTGGAGGAGGTGAGGAAAGGAGCAGTTGGGGCTCATGGAAAAAGCTGTGCTGGGAAGGGGAGGGTGAAGGTTGCAGTGAAGAATTTTTGTGACTGAAGAGGGTGAAATGAAACCCCTACATCTGTTGGAGGGCCAAGGAAGACTGCCTTTTTGTGTTTAAATACTTAACAAGTAATAATAATTAACTTAATTACGAGTGGGAGGTTTTGTGCGTGTTTTCTTTTTTGTGGCTGGAAATAGACGTAGACGCAGAAAAGTGCAATTGTTTTGTTTGTTTTGAACACTTGTTTAACACAGGACTTGGAGCAATGAAGGAAATGCACAAAAGCTAACTTATTGCTAATTTTTGAATGAGATGAACAAGTGTGTTTGGTAAATAAGAATTATGAAAGATGGCGGAGAGGGTTTCTTTATAAATCAACAAAGCATTTTAGATTTTAAAAAAATCATCTTAATTCAGTGCCAAAGTGTGTCCTTGCTTAGACATCCCTTCCCCTCTGAGCACAGGAGTGCCTGCAGTATTTCAGAGGGGAGGTCATGGTGCCCCTGCTGCCCTGCCCTGGGGGACATGGGGTCATGCTGGGAACCCCAAACCCACTGACCTGTCTGCTGATGGGGTCATGCTGGGAACCCCAAACCCACTGAGCTGTCTGCTGATGGGGTCATGCTGGGAACCCCAAACCCACTGACCTGTCTGCTGATGGGGACCTGGGAACCCCAAACCCACTGAGCTGTCTGCTGATGGGGTCATGCTGGGAACCCCAAACCCACTGAGCTGTCTGCTCATGGCTTGCACTCAGATGTGTGAGTGACTGTGGAGCTGATTTTTGGTGCATAAACATTTCTGGTTTTGCTGAGAGTGCAAAGTCTCTGTTTTTTCCCCGTTATTATCTCTCCCCTGGGAGCAGCTGTGCCACCACCAGCTCCAAGTGTGAGGTTTTCCCTCTGTATTTATTTATGAGGTGGGGAGTTGTTGTAATATCTCTGGCTTGTAATTATAACAGTGGGTTTTCTTCCTGCCATTTGAGCTTGGAGGGATTTATACATTCTGTTTACTTAGCAGCAGACACCAGGAAAATGCTCTTTGAAGGTTTAGCCTTTGATGGGGCTTTGTACTTACTAGCAAATAAACCCACCTGTTCGGTGTCCAGAGAGAAATCTCGTGTTCAAACAGCAAATTTCAGTTGCAAACACCAATGGAGAGATTGCAGGTTTTTTCCCTACTACTCATCTACTCAACATTTCTTGATTTCTATTTGGCAGGTTTGTTTTACCTCATTTTCTGATAGATCTGTGAGAAGGATGAAGGAGCAAGCTGGGGTCCTCTAGCCTGGGGATGCAGCCTAGGAAAAGGTGTTGGGTCTCTACAACTTGCACAGGAGCAAGAAAAGCAGGTCTGGGAAAGAGGGGAGAGGAGCACCCAGAGGGGGACACCTGCAAACAAAGCCAGGTTGCTGAGAGGAATACCTTACAAGTAATTAAAATATAAATTTAAATTACAAGTAATTTAAAATGTAAATTGGCTGAACTACAGCAATTTAAACAAATGCACTTAGCAAAACTCCAGTGAGGTGAGAGACCTTTGGCTGGAAGGTTTGGGCCTCTCCTTGTCTTGGTTGAGTTTGTTTTTTTTTTTTATTGGCATAAGCCCATGGTGTGGTTTTAGACTCAAAACACAGAATCTCTAAGAATTCTGTTTGCTGTGTACATATATATTTGCCTTCCTCAGACTGAAGTCTGGTGATCTCATCAAACAGTTCCCAAACAAATCAAATTTAATCTAAAAAATGCTTAATAGGAATTAAACTGTTTCAGCTGTATCTGCCCTGAGATCACAGCAGTTTTTACATAGTCATTAGAATTTTTTCCTGCATTACTAAATTAAACTTGGTTTACTATTGTTTATTTCCCACTTTTTTACCCTTTGATGTTCTAATGCTAAATTAATAGCTATTATCTTTCTGAAGATTTAATTTACACTAAATTAAATTAACTTCAGTGCATCTTGGTAGATATTAATTGCAACATCAATTCTAGCAATCAATAGTTCCTGGAAAATAGGCCAGCAGTTATTGCCTTAATTTGTAACAGTGCAGGAAGCGTTTTTGTAATTTTTGTATTGCTCTGTTTGATGGCAGAATTCTGCCTGGCATGCTCAGGACTTCAACCAGCGGTCATTATTCAAATGTGATTCCTGTTCCCACACTGTTGTTAACTATTAATCGTGGATGAATCATGTTTGCAGTTAATACAATACAGCTGTAACTGCGTGCACTCTGTTTAAATTGAATTTGTGCCACAATTAAGTGTGGACTTCAGTGATAAATATCTACATTTTCAGCAGGTATTTGTGGAAGGATTGAATAAAATTTCCTCTTTTTGAGTCAAAGAATCTCATTAAACTAAGCTGGGATTTTTGTTTATTTTCCCCTTTATGTCCATTTTATTCAGAGGATTAGGCAATCATCCTTGTAATTGAATTATGAACTTTCTCCCATCTCCAAATGGAGTCTGTGGTGCTGATAGCCACAGCAACCTAAGGGCCGTGGATAGAATGACTCACTTGGAATGGTTTGGATGTGGATTCCAATTCAGATAAGAGGGATTTCATATTTGGAGCTTATCTTGGATGCTCTAGGTCTGGAAAATGAAGCTGTTGTCAGAATTCTTTAAGGATTTCCTGTGCCTCTGAAAACTCATCTTCAGATCAAAAAAAAAGAAAAAACCATAAAGAGAAAAATTAATGGAGTAAACTATTAAATTTTTTTAATGTATCTTAGTGGGGTTTGATGACACAAAACAGAATAAATTAATTCCAAGTCATTCCTTCATAAGTGTAAAAATTCAGGTTGAGGTGATGTATTCTAAAAATTTTAGAAGATCATTTTCTTTGTGCAAAATGGAATTACTTTTCCTTACTCTTTAAACATTCTACTACACTGTAGAAAAAGGGCTTTTCTTTCCCCCTAATAATTGTGGGTTTATATTTCATAAGTGTGTGGATAAAAGTGTAGCCTGGAGTAAAACCTAATGAGCAGGCAGATATTTTATGAATATAGGTAGATATGCAAATGAGGATGACAGTTCACTCTAGTTGTGTCAGGAATAATTACAGCATGTCAAAACAGAATCATTTTTAACCAGGCTGCAGAGCCCTCAGGACGATTATTTCAGATGCATTTTTACTGTTTTTTAGATTTGTGTGACACTGCCCACACCTTCCAGTTAATACCTGAGTGGCTGGCCAGAGTCTGTTCAATTTATAAATATTTGTGGGTAAATTGAAATAGAACTGTGGTATTTATGAAGGAGATGATGTGGGCTGCAGATGAGGGGCTGCAGGGAGCCTTTGGGGGTTGCATTTCCACCACCAGGGCAGCAAGAACAGTGCAGGTTTCACTTCTGTTCCTCATTTTGGTCTGCACAGAGGGTTTAAAACACTCAACCTGTGAGCTCTGGTGCAATATTCTTCACTTTTACTGTGTGTGAGGCAGGTTAAGGGCATAAGAACAGCACTTAAGGGTTTCCAGAGGACTTTTAGTCTTCTGGACTTTTTGTCTTCTGGAATGGTCTTCTATTTCAGAATCTTTAGGATTAGCCTTTTTCTTTCTTTTTGATTTTTTTTCTTGGGAAAAAGTAGATTTTTTTTCCCTCTGTCTTTTCTCATGTGGTTGAAGATAATGCCTTCATGACACTAAATCAATGAAGCCATTTATTTACCTGAAGAAAGAAAAGTTGCATAGCACAGGCTACCTCAACCTAGGGAGTTGATTATCTTCATATATGAAGAAAATGTTTTCTTTAGATTTTCTTCATTTTCTTCAGATTTTCTTCATAGATCTCCCCTTTTCACCATATTCATACCCATTTCAAAAGCTGCTTTTTGAAGAAATCCTAGAAATTCCAAGCAGCATCCTTATTTGAGTTCTAACTTCAGTCAAGTGTTTTATCACAGAAAGGGCAGTGAAAATTTTCTCCAAGCCCTGGCACAGGAACAGACCCTGAAGAGTCCCTGATGAGAAATCACCTGGAGCACCAGAAGAGGCTGAAATGTCACTGCTGGCAGCTGCAAAGGTGCACTTAGCCCAGGATTCCCTCTCAGCAGCTAGCCGAGAGGGCAGATGTTTCAATAAAAATGTTAAAGTAAAGCATCCCTCCTGTGCCCCAAAGTCCCTAATTAATTAGTGGGGTTATTGGAGCTTGGTGGTGCCCCCTGAGCACCTGGGGCAGCTCAGAGCCAGGCTCTGAACAAATGGCAGGTGAGTGCTCTGCCAGGTAAAGAAAAATCACCCCAGAGAGCTCCCTGAGGAGGGAGAGAACTAAAAATCAGAGAGACAGTGACTACAGTTACTTAATTTATTAAATAGGGCAGAAATGGACCTGTCCTGATAACCAGGACTGATATTTGCAGCTGCATTTGTCATCAGCAGCAGAGCCCAGAATGTGAATCACGAGGGGAAGAGGGAAACAAAAAGGATTTTTTTTTTCTTTGAAATTTATTTATTATTCGTGGTTTCAGATAAGTGGCCATTAACTGACTCACTGCTGTGTTTTATTTATTTGTTTGTAAGTGAAGGAAGGGAGCAGTGAAGGAGTAAAAGGTTTGTTTATGTAAAAATTACTGTCACAACAGAGAGCAAAAATAGAAGTGAATTTTTAATTAGAGTAGCAGATGCATTCACTGCTCTAAAATTAACTTAGAGGACCTTGTCAAAATCTCCAAAAAGAAAGGAACAGCAATCCAACAGCCCAGAAAACTTTATGTGTGTGTGTTTGGGAGGAAGACAGCAGGGACAGAGGGGACGTCCAGTTGTGTAATTCGGGTGCTACTCAGGCAACAAAAATTTTCTTGAGTCCTGACCCAGATAAATCAAGTAATATCCTAATTGGATATACTTAATTGGTGTTTGGAGGCATTTTTACACAGGGTTTTCTATTTCCACTGGGAATATTTTCATTTTTCTGTTTATAATTTACACCACAAATTTGTTTATTAACAATTCTTGGCATTTCTTTCATCTTCTTATGAATTTCTGCTTGAAAGCAAGGAAAGTGTATCTTTGTTCTCAGGAAAGAAAAGTTACTTTGAGTTTTACTTTGAAGCACCCAATGATATAACTGAAATGTCATGAATAATTTAAGCAAACATTGATGCAAATGTTACTAGAAATAATCAAGGAACTTTAGAGGTTGTAAATAAAACCGATGTAAAGATGAAAATTGATGCAACTTGCAATTCTAATTTTGTAGACATGCAAAAGTAGGACAAAATAGTATATTGGAACATATGGGAATGGAACAAACAGCACTGACACTACGTGGGTGATTCATTTGTGAGTAAAAGAACTTAAATATCTTACTCTGCCTTGCGTATATACAGCAAGAACACTGAATTTAAAAGCTTTTTAGCTTTCTTGGTGATATTTTGAGAAAGATGCATCATGGAATCACAAAATGGTTTGGGGTGGAAGAGCTTTGGACATTTCCAGGGATGGGGCATCCACAGCTTCTCTGGGCAACCTGTCCCAGTGCCCCAGCCCCCTCACAGGGAGGAATTTCTACCTAATATCCAACCTGAACCTGCTCTCTTCCACTTTGGATTTAGTGGCATTTACCTTGCCAATAGCCTGAGTGTAAATAGTTGTGCCATTTCCATCTCTGTAAAATCTCCAACACTCTAAACTGCCTGGCCTTAATGACCTCGTGGTACTTGTTTTAGAATATTGTCCTTTTTTCTGGTGATTTAATCAAGGAAACTGCAGGGGAATTACGCTGGTGAGGGTTGGTCATTCACCAACCGTGATGTCAGGTTTTCTGGCATCTGCAAGTCTTGCTCTTCTGGGGTTTTTTGGATTGTTTTTTTGGTTTTATTTCTCTTGGTATTTGAGGCATTGTTCTCTTGGGCTGCTTTGAGACACGTGTTTCCTCCAGCCCCCAAGTGATGGTTGTGTGTAGGGAAAACTTTATTTTATTTTATCCAGGCCCTGAGGGGTCCAGGGACGAGAACAGGATTGGGCTGAGGGCAAAGGGTTAAATAGGGACAAAAGGGGCGGGGCTGAAGGTCAAGGGCCAATAGGGATAAAGGAGAGTGGTGCAGGGGAGTGGCTAGGAGCCAGGAGAACCAATAGGATAACAGAGGCGGAGCACTGCAGCAAAAACGAGCCAATGGCGATTGAGGGAGGGAAGAACATTCTGGAAGGGGTAAATTTGTGGTAAATGAGGGCTGGACAGGGGTGGTAGAAACAAACCAATGAGGGGGGAGGAATTACAGCACATTAACATATGACTGCAAAGGCCCATGGGAGGGAGGCCTTTGCTCGTGCTATCCTAGAGGGACTCTCCCCATTTGCCAGGGCTGGGGTGTGGTCAAATGGGAGTGTGGTCAAATGGGGGTGTGGTCACCACGGGGGTGTGACCACCCCAGGCCTCCACAGTGACCCATTCAGAGTCTGAATAGTGGTGCTGGATTCCACGGGGCACCCACAGCCCTCTGGATTGCACTGGGTTTTAAGTAGATAAAAAGATTTTTCCGTCCTGAATGGAATTTTTCATGCTGGCTAAAGGGCATTTCTTTCAAATGTTCTTGTGGAGTATGTACTAAGACAGCATTTCAATCAATTCAGCTTGCTGCCAGTCAGTACTGGTAAAGCAAATAGATGGAGAGAAAAAAGAGTTTGCATGGACAGTATTTTTAATAAAGAGTAAAGGAACAGTTCATGAACCCTTTTGGATACTTTTAAAACACGATGGTGATGATACTGCAAAGCTATCTGATTCAGATATGATTGTGTTCCTATAGTTTATTTCTCAAGGAGAAATCTCAGAGGAGATTATAAAAGAATACTTGAAAGATTTAATTAAAATCTGTTCTCTCGCATTTAATATTGCCTAATAGTTTTAATTAATCTGGATATTCCTAATTGCTTCTGTAATTTTTGCCATGTGTAAATAGCTAATTAAAGTATTAACCACCATCAAATGTAGTCTAAAATTAAATATATAAATGCTCTGTCGCTGATTAAGAGGATTACATGAGAAAACAGTAAACTTTCAGGTGTGAATGCTCTCTGACTGCAAATAAAGGCAGATTAGCTGGAGTAAAAGGGGAAGCAGATGAAGGAAGTTCATGCAGTTTCTCACTGAGTTTGTAGTTTCCTACTGAGCCAGCCTGTATGAGACTTCTGTAGCTCTGATGGTGTTCAGAGAAGTTTGGAGGTTGTTTGAAACTTCACCAGTTCCAGTCCTGGAGGGACTGCCTGTCAATGGAGAGTGCAATGCAATATCCTCAGCCTCCTTTCCTGGGTTTCAAGGAGCAGATGGTCAGGGATGCAGTTATGACCTCCATCCTCTGAGAAAACTTCCTTTTCTCATTTCCAGAGTTGTGTAAAAGGTGCAGAGAGCTCTGCTTGCTCCTGGAGGTTGCACTGCACGATAGCCTCAATATTGGTTTGTGAGCCAAAAATGGATGGTGACAAACCCAGTGTAAAGGCTGAAGGAGAATAATTTGACCTTTTCCTCACGATCAGCTTGGGAACACCATCAACACAAATTCTCCGCAGAGAATTCTCCCCTGGCATGGAGCTGCCAGAGTCAGGAATGTAAGGAAATCTCCCAAGAGTTGGGATTTTTTAATGGGGCAAAAGTAAAAGCTGCTTTTACTACAAAGACCAGTAGGAACAGTTGGCTGGAGGAAGCCAAACCAATCTTTTGGTTTCAGTTTCCACTGGAATTTGATTATTCTGGGAGTACAAGCTTCAAGATTTTCAGAATTTTAGATCATTCTCCAAGTCCTTCTGTTACCTACGACAATATTCCCCCCTTATAAACCTATGGGCTAGAGATAATCAGATGAGATGTTTCAGTATGGAGCACTATTATTATTATTTTTTGTTCCCTGAAAGGCCTCTAATAGGCAAATTAGACAATTAACTCTTTTAGCAGTCATTACTCCCAGTGGTTTATCTGGCTTTTATTTCAAAAATGAGATGGTGTAGACTCTGGATTTTTCCTGTAGCCTGTACTCACTACCTGCAGCTCCTCCCAGAAAGTCAAGGGAGCAGTTTTCTCTCATCCTGAACAGTAAACTCCTTCCTAGTAGAGTATAGAAACAATTCTACAGCTTCTGCTGGCATGGAAGCAACATTTCAACTGAGATTGGTGTCCAAGTTGGGGTGGGTTGGGTTGTTTTTCCCATATAATGCAAATCTGGCATCAGAAAATGTCATTTGGCTCATTAAATATTTTATTGCTGCTGAACTATTAAACACATTTTATGGCTTTGTGGTTTAATTGATGTAGGCATAAGTTACAAACAGAAAGTTAATATTATGATAATACTTTTACATAAATCAGATATTTGAATAGAAAATTACCAGTCTGACTTCACTAAAAATTGTTCTGTTCTTAACCATTCTGAATACACCCATGGATACTGCACTCGAGCTTTTGAAATCATCCCCTGAGATTCTGGAAAACTTGCATAAAAATGTTAAATTTTCTTTGTTTTCATTGACATTTTGACTTGATTAGCTGAAATTATAATATCTCCCTGAAGTGTGGGTATTGTATTCATGTCATTTTTGCTTCGAGTAGTGGCATGTTGCAGATCATTCTTTTTTATTCTGAAGCATGTTGGCATTTATGGTGGTACTGTCAGAATCACAGGATTTAGTTGATGTATATTTATGAATTTATAATTTCTGGCATCCTTTAGAGAACTAACTTGTATTTTCCTTATCAATTCCAATAATCTAGCATGAGATTATTGAAATAATCCTAATTTTCCTTTTGGAGTGTGGCTGCTCTGGTGGGAACCACAGGCAGGTGTGTCTCCTTTCTATTACTCCCAAATTTTTGGTTACAGAATATGGGAATTTTTGGTTACAGTGTTGAGGGAATGGTGCAGGTGATTGTAAGGAAAAGAAAACCTCATGAAAGGGAGCTGAATGTTCTGCAGCAGAACTGGTTATGGCCCAGCTTCTGCCACAGAGCTCTCATGGCACCAAGGGAAAATAACATTTTCCCAGATAGTCACAATCAGTTTTGTTTTGTTGCTTTCTGAGTTGGTAATCAAGGTCTGACTTACAGAAATACTGAGGGCTGAGAGCTGTGCTCTGAAAGCATAAAGTGTTCTAACAGAAAATACCATCATGGGAACAGTGTGGTCCCACATCCTCAAATTCTGCATCTAAAACAAACAGACATTTTGTTTACTTGATGCTTAATGTGCCTGATCCATAGAAAGGGGATAGTATATTTATTATCCATTAACACCTGGAGCTGTTATGGAGATGATGTCATCTCTTAATTAGAAGCCAGGTATGACCATGTAAAGAACGTGGATATCTGGGAACAGATTCAGTCTGGCTGTGATAACAATTGGAGCTGAGCTCTGCAGACTTTGTGTTTTAAAGGTTGCTCTTTAAATTCATTGTTTTCTGACACTTCACCCCTCTGCCCTCAAAGGTCTACAGTTCGTTCTTGAAATCATTAAGCACATTTGATCAAAATTCTTTTTTTTTCTTTTTTTTTATTTTTGCACACAGTGTAGGAAGTCAGCAGACAATGCTGGTTACTTTTCATTCTCCTCATAGAGATTAGCCTTAGAACTTGATTGTGTGTATGTAGATTTAATGAGCAATTACGTGCCTTCTAACTTTGGAAAATAAACTGTCTCCTCAATCAGCTGACAAATACATTCAAAATACATGGAAAGGAAAAAACAGAAAGAAAAACTACTTTACCACTTCCCCTCCTGTCTCGTGCAGCCCAGGTTGGAGGTGCTCCTTTCCCTCTACACAGTAAGAGTTTGCCAATAAATAAACGTGGCAAATTAGGCAGAAATGTTCTGCACCTGTGTCTCTGCAAACAGATATTCTGCAGGCTGTTTTAAAATCTCAGTGAGAACCAGCAGTAGGGCTTTCTTAGTGATGCTAATGCACAAACACTGACCAAAACCCCCCCAAAATTGGTAAAACAGCAGAGAAATGCATCAGAGGAATGATGGATTCCTGAAATGATAATGATGCCCAACTTGTCTCATCTTCTTGTCCCATTTTTCTCCTTTCTGTCTACAGAATGCAGTGAGAGTTTTGCATAAATGCTTGCAAATAACATGGGAAATTCAAGTCTAACGGGCAATGTAATTCTGTAATTGGTACCCCTGCAAATATAAACCTCACTTGCATTCACATTTCATTGTAGGGTTCACATGTGTGTTTCTTCTTTAAAAGAATTTACAACACCAACTTATTTCGAGCTACTTTTTTAATCTTCTTCTCACATCCACAACTTCTCCTCTGTAGGGCAGCTCCTGCCTGACCGAACGAGAGGATTGTGAAAATCAGATCTGTAATGTTTGGATTTGTACAGGCTACAATGAGAGAATAGAAAAATTCCAGCTGAAGGAATAGCACATGAACGTGGAGGGCTTGATTTGTTTATTTGTTTCAAAAAAAGACAAAAGCCCTTTAATCATGTATATAAAAAAGACAAAGGCCCTTCAATCATGTATATTTGGTGGTCTTGGAACATTTTGCTCCCCATTACTCTTCTATTTTTAAAGTAATTAACTTAATTAAGATGGAAAAGGTGATTCCCTTATTTTTCTGACAGTTGCAGGTGACCCAGGAAAATTGCCCTTGTTCTCCTTGCAGGGAGATTCAGCTCTGGAGCCTCTGCTTGCTTGGCTTTGGCATCGTGCAGCCTGGCACAGAGGGCAGTGCCCTGAATTCATCCTGTCTGATAGGGACACTCTGCCTTGGGGAATTGGCATCACAAAATGAAGCAGAGTTGCAGGACTCTCCCAGAAACAGTCCTGACTTAGCCAATATCTGTGAAAAATGCTCCTTTTAGATACTCACTTATGGTTTTGCCACGTGCATCACCTCTGTGCGTTGTAACTAAAAATCTGGATTGATATCCCCCTCCAGAGGGCTTTTTGAGCCTGGTGTAAAGCTCAAAATGGAAAGTTTGGAGTCTGTAATCAGCCCATTTGAAGTTTCCATATCTGAAAATCCAGCGAGTGAACCACGCTTGAAACGCTGCTACATTTTGAATTCTAATAGACTTTATTACAAGCCTTCAAATTAAAAGTTGTCAGGAGAGATAAAAGGTTGGGGATTTGGATTCAAAGGGACTTTGATTAGACATAAAGGTCAGCAGCGGTGGCAAAAAGTCGATGCATCTAAATTAAGCATAAACCTCTGGAAGAGAATATGCTAATCTTTCATGTAAAGTACTTGTCAGGCTGATCTTGGCTCCTATCCACACAGTTAAACTATTTTCAGTGATGAAATTTTAACAAATGGTAATCCATGTGTAATTTGCCTGTCAAGTGTGTGCCATTTGTTTTTACAAATGTTAGATTTTAACTGCTAAGGAATCATGTTATACTACATAATGTGCTCCTGATTAAAGATTTTGTTTTAGGATCTTTAGTTCCGTTTTTAACTGCAACCTTTTTTCCTGGGGAATGTAAAATGCAAATGGGAGAAAAGGAAAAAAGAAAGAAAATCAAAACTCTAAATGTCATTGCTTTGTGTAAATCTAAGTGTAAATGTATAAATTACACTTTAATTGAGCAGCTACTTCAGGAGCTTAAAGTTATAGTAACTGTTAATATTTCTGAATGTGAAATTAAGATTCTGCACTGTTAGTGAGCAAACTCATTAAGGACATAAAAGGATGACAGGATGAAAAAGGATTTACATTTATAGAATCTTCTGTAAAATTATGAGGAATGACAGGCTCCATTTTTTGATGCTGAAATCAAGGTTGCATGTCTTAAACCACAGTGGCGCCGTGGCTGGATTTTGCATAGCTGAGAACTAATAGGAAATTAATAGAGTGTAATACAGGCCCGTTGGGTTCAGTCTGACTTTGCAGCTTTGATGTGGGAGAGCAGAAGGCACAATTTCAGCCTTTGTTTAGTGTGCTGGACAGATAGCTCCACTAACATCTGAGTATGGGCAGGATTAAAACTGTGATGGATGGCACCCCAGCACATTCCTGACAGCTTTTCTGTTCAAATACAAATTTCTGTCACAGCCCCAGAACGTTTGAAGGAACATTCAGAGATGAAATATTGGAGCCGCAACAAGTCCAGTGCGAAGCTATTATGCTTTGAAAGTAAAAATAATTACGAACTGTGCATCTCCTAGGCACATATCTGTATTAATAATGAATAGTAGTAAATGCATTGGAGTATACTAATGAAATGTTATTGAACACAGAAGTTTTGGAAACAGTAAGGTTATCAATCTGTCAAGAAAAGTGCCAGTGCATCTGTCTGTTTTTTGGGTTTTCTATCTGTGTTAGGCAAACAAGTGATTTAGAAAGTTATTGAAGATCCTGATTTATTCTGCCTTTCATAACATCTCTTTAAGACTATTTTCCTAAAGTTTTTTTTTTATGTTCATCAATTTCTGTATGAAAAAAACCCATATTTTCATTCACTTAAGACAGCCACTAGTGCCTCCAAAAAACTCTGGTTAAAGCAGTGCTTTCATTGAAGCACTCTGTAGATGGAATATTGTCCTTGTTATAGCAGCAAAGTAGATCAGAACCTCACTGTTTGACAGACATGACTTACAAAGTCCCTACCTCCATATCAGTCATGAATAAAATGAAAAAGAAGCTGATTAGTGCAGGAGAATGTCTGCATTTAAAGAGCTAATACCTGTGGTGATTTTGCTCTTTGTGCTTAGCCGTTAATTGAAGGAGAGACTTTAACTTGATCCCATTCTCACGGGAGCCCAGCTGACACTGCAAATGGCAAAAAGCATTGGGATATCAGCCATTGATTTAGCACAATGAGAAAGGAAATTGGACTCCATGAAGTGAGAATGGATTGTCCGGCTGCTGAATCTGTCGTGCAATCCCATCTCTTGCTCACGTGTGGTGTTTGTCACCTTCCAAAGAGCTCCCAGTTGTCCTCTGGTGCCATTGTACTCTGGGCTGCCTCAGTTAGCTCAGCAGAGGTGAACACAGGTGAGGCTGCTGGGGACAGGTGTAGCTTTCAGGACCCAGCCAGGTCCTGGTCTGCACTGGCAGGAAATCATGCTGCTCTGTGACAGCTCCTTTACCCAGGACGCCCTGGGCAGCACCTTTGATCTCTGGCAGCACTGAGGGCACACATCCACAGGAGCTGTCCTCTTCCTCTCTTACTGTTTTCCAAAGAATCTGGAAGCAAATGGCATCAAAACATTTTTCTACTCTGCTGGCACAAGAATGAGTTTCCTCCTTTTATTTCTTCTTGTCTCATCTTACCCTCTCTGAAGTTAGAAACAAACTACTTTACAAAAAAAAATTACTAGGAGCTAATACCAAATGCATTACAGATATAACATTTATGAATAAAATACTTGCTTTGTGCACCTTTTGCTTTGTGAACCTTATGATATAAGAATACATAACCTCCAGTATCTTTTCAACTATGGGAACTGGGTAGAGTTGTGTGTTTGGGCTTGCATTTTCTTCTCAGAATGCCTTTGTGACTAAAAGCAATCTGGAGAATGAGAGCAGAGTTCTGTAAGGGAAAGCATGGAATAAACCAAACCAGCTTCAAAGGGTCAGGAGTTCTTTTCTCAGCATGGTGGATGGGTGTGTGCACCGACCCATGCTGAGAGCGTCACCTGCTGAGGTGAGAGGCTGTTCATGTTTTAGGGAAACACGATTTCTCATCAGAGCTGTGTTGCTAAGGGATATCTGGTATTTCTCCTCGTTCTTATTCTCGCTCAGATTTCAAAGAGCAACAGGAAAAAATGCTGCATTGTGTCTGGGTATTGCTTGTTCACGGTGGAGAGGCAGGAATGAATTGCAAAAGCAAGGAAAACTTTAAATAGGCTATAGCTCAATTCCTCTCTTGAGATATCCCCTCCACTCAATTCTTAATAGTCAGTGGCATTTTCCAGATTTCAGCCCTTTCCCTTAAACCAGACTTGGAGCTTTCATGTTAAAGTAAGGGCATTCAGTGGCATGTTACCATCCAAAATAATGTTTTCTACCTTGCACATTGGTGCTCCTCATAGTCCTCTTTTTTTTTTCCTAATGGTACTATGGTTGATCCAGTGGAAAAATAACCCTGAAAAAGATAACATTTCATCTCAGAAGCCAACTGACCCAGCTCTTCAGAGGACATGGATTGGCAGGGAAGAGTAGAATTGTCCCTTCAAGTTCCAGCTCAGAGTTAGAAGCAGTGTGGAAGTGCACCTGCAGAAATATTCAGTCTCAAACACCACAGTAGGTGTAAATTAAAAAAAAAAAACACCCAACTTTTATATACTTCATTAACCTTATCAATAAGCTGAGAAAAAAAATGTCAAATCCATTTGGATGAGCACTTCAGTAAAATATCTGAGCCCCAGAAGTGGAAGGAGAGCAGCAGAGCTCTCCCACACTGAGGAATCAAACCAAGGTGGGCACAGGGCTGCCCTCTGCTCCTCCCCAAGATTTTGTACAAAAAAAATTGGGACATTCCTGATGCACTAACACGAAGAAAAAGCAGCATTACAACCATGTGCTGTGCAAAGGGAGCTCAATTCCCCATCTGCCATCTTCAGGCTCCAATATTAATAATTTAGCTGGGCTTTAGTGGCCTTTTCAGCTGCAGCCCACTAATGACAAGCCTGCTCCCTCATGTTTAACGCCTGCTGTGCAAGTGGTGCTTTTAACAAAACACATTTGCTGCAGGCTCTTTGACATGGCCTCACACTGAGATAAACACAATTAGCATGAGCTGTTTAAAATGCTCCTCTCTCGTGCTTCTTTGTAATTGGCCTTTTAAGATCTGTTTTTATTAGTAATTTTAAGGAGTGTGTAACAGATTTGATGGAACAGTGAGGGTGGGTTATTCAAGGGTTTTACTCTGAGATATTCCTGGGTCATGCTCTGTTTGCTGTGGCATATTCACACCCAGAGACTCCAGGACTGACCAGATTGGTCCTTCTTTTGACATGAATGCATTGTAGCAGCCCACGGAGGATAATCCAAAGGAGTGCAGGCAGGCTAGCTTACATAGCATAAAAATTTCATTAGAAAGTATTTCCAGTGAATCCTCTTCTGTAGAAAAGGTCTTATCATTTCTATATGGCATATCAAAATGCCTTTTAGTAAAAACAGTCTTGCAGAGAATGTCTGCTGAGGGCGGCTGTGCTGAATATTCATAACATCTGAGTGTGTGCTGAGACATTTTAGAATAAATATTTTTTTAGGTTAAACTAGTTCAGAATGTTATTGTTAATCTTCTTTACATCCTTTCAGGCAGCCTGTGTAAGGAAATTTTTGAATTAAAAAAAGAAAAGAAAGAGATGCTGTCCTCAGTGAGAGCCCCCAGGTCTCATTAAAATCAGTGGAAATCTTCTCTTGGCTTTGCTCAGACTGGATCCTCTCAGCATGGCTTTGGAGGGTGAAGGGAAGAAAAGACAGAAAGAGTCAGATGTCTCTTGGAACCCTCAAGGGCAAGGCTGTCGTTGGGTATTTTTTGTGCTCTTCTTTCCAGGCTGCCAGTGAAATCTCTCCCCAATTTCCTGGGTTTTGTGGGGTTTGGTGTGAGAGCACAGCCCTCCTCAGAGAGGAGAATGTTCCTGCATGCTCCTCAGTCTCTGACCTGGCAGGGGACAGCCACAACTGCTCCCTAAGGGCACTGAGCTGATGGATACCAGGGAGCTCCTCATCTCAATAAATGAGCAGGGATTTAAGCTCTCTGGTTTAGCAGTTGAAGAACAGGAAATATTCTGTACCTGCTTGGCACAGCCTGTGTGCCCGGTGGATCCTGCAAAAATCTGTTCTGAATATCACTAAAATGCTCAGTCTGATAAATCACACTTGTGTGAGTCTTGTACTGCATGGAGAACATTGAGATTTCAGAGAAAAGGTCCTTTTAAAGACAATTTGTTGGTATAACAAAACAAAGCATTTGGAAAAAAAATCCCTAAGACAGGTTTTGGAGTGTTATCTAACAACCAGAGCTGGTTTCTCTGAGAGATCTGTGCTCCAGTCACGCTACTGAAATCCTACTTTCATTTGAACTCACATGTCTGGGATGTCTGGAACATCTAAATATTTATAGCTTTGAAGGTTCACCAGGTGTAACAGAATTTTTAAAGGAAGGTAGTCATGATATGTTGTGGCATGAGATCCGAGCTATCCCAAGTGTCCTGGGATGTAGTATAGGATTGGCA
>VZSR01002045.1:5366668-5433044 GCA_013398615.1 Brachypodius melanocephalos
TCTCTACGGGATCACTGCTTCAGGAAGACCACCTCATCTGGAGTGTTTCCATCACCCTGCTCAAGTTGTATTCTGACCCTGTCAGTGGTCTTTTGGTATTACTGCATTTATTTTATTTTACTTTCTTTTTCCTTTCTTCTTACTAAATTGTATTTCTAACTCAGGGCCTCTCACTTGTTTTCCTTTCAAACCTCCACACCAAGCTAGGCCTCGGGTTTAGGCCTCACGTTTTGGGCCTGTGTGGCAGTTTTCAAGCCTGTGGCGTGACAAGAATTTTAATTAAGGTGTGTTCAGATATGAGATAGGTCAGTTGTAACTTTGTTGTGGGAGCTTCCTTAAGGGTGCAATTGTTCACATTCCTTTTCACACTGTGTGCCAATCAGAGAGCACCCGTTACTGTAAACTGTCTGTATGATATATAACCGGCCGTTTGGGGATAATAAAGGGAAGAAGGCAGGATTAACCACATTGCTTGTATCTGTGTTGCTTCTGTTCAGCTCTCATACTTTAGTTAGAGGCACCCTGGACATCGACCAGGTCTGTAATAAGCACAGGGGAAAATAAATACATTATGCAGAGGGTGATTAGTTTTATCACAAAGTCTTCCATGGGGCAGCTGTTTATTTTCAGTGTTCATTTCCTTGGATCAGTCAGGTAGACAGCTGTTCTTTTAGGGCATTTTTGTTAATTTAAGTAACTTCTTTGAATTGCAAATCTACCACCAAATTCACTTCTAAAAATTCAGCCTCCAGCTCATAATTATATCATCAAAAAAAAAAAAAAAACTTCAGATCACTAATTCAAAAATATCTGCTTGTCAGAGAGATTTCGAACAAATGCAAAGCATATACACCCTAAATCATCTGATACATCAGTGTCTGTATGAAACTGAATATGAAATGTCCAGCTCTGCTAGATTTCTGAAATAAAAAAAATATAATGTACATTCTCTACATTGCCACAGTGAAATACTGTTGTCTCATAAATGTGAGTTCATAAATGCTTGTTATCATCAATTGGCAATGATAGAAATGTGATAAGTAGTCAGCCGGTAATTAATCTTTTTGTTTCTTAAATTGCCTTGGATTTTTTGCCCTAGTCCAGAGCACTTGAGGAGAGTTGTAGGACAGGGAAAGGAAAGGAGCAGTGCAGAGTGGGCTGGTGTGGGAAATAGAAAAAGCAGAAAGCTTTTATAGTAGTGCAGGTGTAGTCCTAAAGTTAAAAAGATACACGAATGAGGACATAGAACAATAAGATTGTGGTTTTGTGCTGGAAAGAGTTGGGTTTTAGCAAGCAGAAAAATACGTTAAGCAAGAGAATAGAAAAGTTTAATAATGAGGCTCTGGGCTTTATTTATAAAAGAGTATAAAAAGATGTTGAACAGTAAAAAATTAACGTAATTTCACCCCTTATGTATGTAATAGGCTCTGCGTGTATTTATTTGTTAGCACTGGAGGCTTTTGACAAAAATACTCAAGCACTTTCTTGGATATTTATCATTAATACATGTCTACCAGTGCCAGTTTTAATTTGGAAATACTTGCCAGAGTGTATCAGAGCGAGTGGAGGTGGTGTTGAGATGTGAGTACAAATGGTGTTACACTCCATCAGTAGATCGTTGTACCCACAGTTAATTGTAAGATTGTGACTACTCTATCTGGGTAATTAATATGCTAATTAGCTGGTTTAAAGATAAAAGAGGTATTAAAAGAATGCAGTAAAGAGCTGGTATTTTTCTCTTTTGCTGTGCAAACACGGCTCCCTGCAATAACTTAATGAGGGAATTTCAAAGGAACAAAACTAACAGCAAATGAATTAGGAGCTTAACTAAGTAATTACATGGTATTGCTGAGACCTTTTGGGTAGGGACTAGCATAAATATGTGTTTAGAGTGTCACAACAGCAAATAACAAAGACACTGGGAATACTAAGGAGATCCATTTATTTCTTGGAAATTTATTTTTCTGAAGCACCCTAAGAAAAATCTGAATTAAATGGTTATTATTGAAAGAAATTGTTTATTGATAGTGGTAAGATTGAAAATATTTCTGAGGTAGAGGATATAAGCTCTCTGAGGGAAGAGAGCACAAATAGAAAGTGCTACTCTTTTTTTCTTTCAGCCAGCCTTTAATCTATTGGTAGAAAAGGAATTGGGGTTCAAAAACCACAATCCTGAAATTGGAATCTGTTCCAAGGGCCAGGTTTTTTGTTTTGGCCCACAAGATTGATATAAAATCACAAGTGTGGTACTGCAAGAGGAAAGATCCTTAAGCACAGGTTAACTGTAGACCTGTCAAGAAAAGGAAATAAAGGGAATTCATGGAAGTGGAACAGACTCTGAAGCTTGGGAAGGAACATTTTTAATGAAATACATCACTTAAAAGGCAGTGCCACGTGAAAGGTGAAACAGTCCAGGTTATGAATCTCAATAGCTTTGGATAGCTCAGACCATTGCTGAGAGCCAGGTCAGCACAGCCCAGGTGTGGAGAGGAAGCAGCCTGGGGAGAAGATTCCTTCTTTAATAGAGAATCATCTCCTGTGTGGGGTTTGAGGTGGATTTTTACATTGTTGTATATTGTCGTTTTCTTCATCATTCAATGCTATCAATTTGAAATGGGCACCTTTTAAGCTTTGGCCCAATAATATTACAAAAAAATGGAACTCCAGTTGAACTTTGTGACATTTTTCTGTCATCCACAGGCTCTCTCTGGTCTGGGGTTTGTATCTAAATCACTGGGTTTTAAAATACATCTTCTGCATGATTTCAGTTATTCTTGTGAATCACTGGCATGTCTTAAGCGAAAGATCTCTTGTCCCCAGTGGTGTTAAAGTCAGAGCTGTCGCCTTTGAATTATTTTATTTCATGAGCTTTTAATCATACCCCAAGGACATGTCAAGCTCTTGCATTGCTCTTTCTTTTGAGTTTATTCTGTCACAAACACAGGCTGTGGAGGAGATGCTGTCACTTCTTCTCTTGTTCCACTCCAAGCACATATTCATCATGCCAGGGTACGCCTACAGGAGATCTAAGCTCAGTAAATTGCAATTTGGTGAGGTGTGGCACGCCTTCAAAGGCTCACATTTTGGTTACTGTAATGTAGCAGCTAAAGCAGTACAGGATGTGTGTGCAGTAAATCAATCAGTGCAGTCACTCTCTAAATAAATACTCACTTTGTTAATTAGATGGAGTTGGTTGCCCTCAGAATCATCTTTGTGACGTTTCTGTGAATGTAAATTAATTTGAAGACATTGTGAGGTTTGTTCACCACTTCATTGGATTTTCTATGCCTGAAGCATCAATAAGTTTATTTATAGTAAAGCTATTGAACAATTTTGCTGGTTTGTTTTTTTTTTTTCAATTATTGTTCTCATGGATCCTGACTGGAATGTTCCTGTGTCTCATACACAGCATCTGAATGTCCCAGGGGTTCACATATTTTCAGAGGAGACCTAGCAGCTGCTTTAACTGCTCAGGAGAAGATTATTACCCTTTTTCTGGCAGCTTTTGCTACAGAAGTGTGATGGTGTCTATTGTGATTGTTGTTATTTCTGTATTTGTTATTTTATAGCTTCAGAGGTGTATAAATATTAGGTGGGGACTCAGTATCTGAGTGTCCCTTAGAACACCAGGCTCTAAAATTGCCTCCTGTGAAACTTCGGTGATGTCTTTGAATAGCTCTGAATTAAATGATTGACTCAAATGTTTCTTTGTGCTAAAGGGAGCAGTGCTGCTTTGAGAGCTTGCAGTTTGCAAGGCATTTTTGAAATGAACACCAGCAAGCACAGTAGTTGTATTTAAAATTATTTATTGATGGAGAAGTAAGTGAAAGAGTGATATTTGGACCAAGAATTGTTTTCAGGTAGAAATAGCCTGTTTTCCCCTCAAGCTGATTTCTGAATTTCAGGAGTAAAGACAGCCATAAAGCTGTAAGAATATCTGAATTGGCAGTGCTGGTTCTGTCTGTGGTGCATTAGAAACCCCCAGCAGTGTCCTTGGCTGGGTGTGAGCACTGCAGCTGTGCAGCTCACAGGGTGGCCTGGTGCTGGAATTCTGGAATCCTGGACTTTGGGACCCGCTTCCACTTTGGGAGTTCAAAGTCCCAGTGCTCATGGCAGCCTTTCTTCGGGTGCCTTTGCCCTCGATAAATGCCATTTTCTGTCTGCTCTGCCTTCCCCTGCAGGCTGTCAGAGGGGGACACTGCTGTGCAGGGATGCACCCCACACCCAGGCAGGGGTTTCCATGCAGGGAAGGGTTTAAGATTCAGCCCTTGCTGTTCCTATCCTAAAGGAGGCAGAAATTTCCCTGTTCTTTTCCCTGTAATTGGCCAGGTGCCAAGCAGAGGTTGGACACCTGGACCTGCACCTCAAACCTGGTGCCAGTTTCATTGGGCAAATTCACCAATTCACCAGTTTTATTGGTGCCAAAATCCCACCTGGACCATCAAGTACTTAAAAGGCTGCACAAAACTTCCCAAGGCTTTTTTTGGATTGCCTTGGCCAGTGCAAGAGTTCCCTGAACTGTGTTCAGTTTGTGTTTCTTTTGTTTGACACTGTTTGTTATTTTTGTCATCATTGAAACCTTTTCTTTTACAAAGCACGTCCAGAGAAGTTGTCTCGCTATTATTTTATTATTTTAAGCCATTCTCTGTGAGGGCTGGCCCCTCAGAGGTGACAGAGCAGACATGTGCAGTCTTTAAAACCCACAGAGCACCCTGCAGTCCTCAATTAACAATAAGAAATAAATTGAATACCCATACAAGCTATCAGCATGCAAGGAGCTTTTGTGAATGTGTGGTCTTACAGCAGTTGGAAATGCCACCTTCTGTACAGGCTTTAGATGTATTTGTTACATTAAATAATAACTATGGATGTAATTGAGCACATTAATGATAACTGAATGAATGTTTACTGAATTCTACTGGCCTGGTGTGCCTGAGATCATGGTACATAAATCTGATTGGGACCCCAAATTAAACTGAAATAAACTTGTTGTGCAATAACAGCAAAGCAGGGAAATGAAACCCAGCCTCCTCCCCAGTGTAGGTCTGAGAGCTTGGAGAATTTCAGCTCTACTGGTCAGACTGGGTGGGAAGTTATTCCATTAAATAATTGTGTTAATGCCACGTTACACATTAATCCTGTGTCACAGTCTGGTCCTGTGGTCTGTTGAAACACAAAGCATAATTCTCTGACAATAGAGATGTTCCCTGATGCCCCTGAGATTATTTTGTGCTGTGTGCCTGGAAGAAAATTCCTAATGCAGAAATCTCTTATTTGCAGAAATAAGCAAGTTACTCATGCTCTGGGTTCCTTTATTTTGTTGGTTATTTGGTTGTTGCTTGCCCAATACTACAGCTTGCAACCTCTGACTCTCTAAAAAATTGCTTTTATGGTTTACTTTTATGTTTAGAGCCCTTTCCAATCTTGAAAGAAATGAAATTTCACTCAGTATTCTTTGTCTTGAAGCGTGAATTGTTTAGCATTATGACTTGGCTGCATTTCAGTCATATTTCTGTATAATGGTTTTACTCTGTCACTTGTTCATGGGGCAAAGAGCAACCTAAGAAAATGGTATTTTGAATGCTACACCATGGGAAGATCCTTGGGTTTTACAGAAGAAAGTGCTCTTTGAACTTAAAGCTTAAATCAAGTAAGTTCTGACATTACCAATCATCAGTGGGCTGCTTCTCCAGATGAGAGCCATCAGCACTGGTTAGCAGCTGTGCACACCCCCTGAAATCTGGAATGATTTCATCTCCAGCATGGTCTCACTAACAGGTTTTATACCTGTTCAAATCAAATACAAGGAAGTGTAGCAAAAACTGCCTAAAACAGGATACATGAACTCACTCTGTCTGCTGGTAAAATTAAATTATTAATGGTTTCATTTCTTTTTTTTTTTCTTCTCTTTCCACAGGATTTGAGGTTCCAATTAAATCCGTGTTTGGGCCATTGCTTTGCCTGCCAGTGCTTAATCTTCTTGGAGAGCCTCATCACTTATCTGAAACAAAAGAAGAACAAGGTAAGGAGAAAAACTAATGAAATGCAGCATAGCACATCTGTCAAAGAGAGGGAGAGTAGCTTTAAAAAAAAATTCAGGATCAATGACATTAAAAAATTATTTGTTGAGCACTAGATGTGTCCACGTTAGGCATGTTAATTGTAAAGGATCTGTGGGTTCCATCACGTCCTTGCTGCACTGGGGGTTTGGTTGTTTGTGTTTAAGAGATTTATTGGTGATGCAGGCACAGGACACAGATGACTGATAGGAGCAGTTGCTAGGTGTGCCTCCCTGTACTGCTGAGTGTTCTGTAAGGTTGTTTGACATCTTCATCCTGAACTGTTGAATATCATTAACATTTCTGAAGGTATTTAAAATTCGCTTTGGGGTCAGTCTTGGTTTATGTTCTTCAAACGTGCATAATGCAGTGCTGGGTGCTGGATTGAAAGCCCTGAACTGTTTCAGCCCTTGAGGCTGTGCTATCCTTGGTTGTTGATAACAGATCTGTCCAAAATACCTGGAATTGACTTTTGCTGTGTCACTTAGGATGGCAATAACATCCAGCAAGGCAGGCAGAACTCGAGGTGACAGAGAGGAGTGGTGAAGTGATTTAGCCTTGACAGGCTAAGGATGTCAGGCAGATACTGTCTGAGAAATGGAAACCTTTCCTGGGCTGCTTTTGCCACCCCTGCAGCCACTGCTGGCATGCACAGGAGCTCAGTTCTTTCTTTTTTTCCTGTTTCTGTCCACTCATATTTCCTGCTTTCTGAGATCCTTCCCAAGGTCAAGTTCAAACTAATATTAGCTGGTGCAGTGCAGGCTCAGTGGCTCCTTAATGTGCTTTCACCTCAGGGTCCTTCTGTGCAAACCAGCAGGTTAGAGAGTGTTGGCCTCTCACCTTCTCAACATAAAATATCGTGTATTTGATTTGGGAGTGTTAACCACACATCTCCTCCAGGCTCTCTCTCCAGGATGCTATTTATAGTTTTGCTTCCCAGGCTGTGTAAAGGGTGTTATTAAGTAGTTGAGAAAAAATGTTTAATCATCAGAGCATGGAGAGCCAGAGGCCAGGCAGAAAATTGCCCGTGGTGTTTGTCAGCAATAAGTAGAACTGGGTTCAGTAGGTGTGTGTGTAATTTGCTGCTGAGGAGAGCTGAACCTCCACATCCAGAGCTGCTGGTGGAAAGAGCTCACTGGCAGAAGCATTCCTGAAGTTTTCCTAGAATTTCTGTCAGAAATCACTTTTACACGTGTAGATTGTTGGATTTGCTGTGTAAATCCTTTAGGTTTGCCAAATAATTTCAGTTTATAATATCCATTATTCCATCAATAACACATTGTGAATCCTGTCTGGCTGTAACAACTGTGTCTTGCAGCACAGTTCTCTTCTAGGCTGCCCATCCACAGCCTCATGTCTGCCAAAATTCCTCATTGTGCTGGTCTCTGAGGCTGAAAAAGATGGTGAAACAACAAACGTTTGTAGAATTCAGTAACATTCACTCCCTGCCACTGCTTATGGAAGCAATGGGAATTGAAATGTCGCCTCGATGGGTTGTAGAGAATATTGTATATTTTGTATTCTTGTATATTGTATTATATTAATAATGTATCTATATTATAGGGGTGTATATATACACAATCTATATATAAAAATATATAATGTATATATGTAATTCTTCTACAGAATGAGTTACCAACAGGGTCCGTCTTCAGAAAAATTAATTAAGCTTTAATTTAGCTGCTCTTAATAGGTGTGAATAGAAAGCACAGTTGATTTGTCTGTAGCTCTTTAGCTCTTTCAATTCCTCCTAATTGACTTTCAAAGCTCTTCTTTCACTAGATAAACATCTCAAATTTATTTTTTTAAAGATTCTCTTCTATTTTCTTGTTTTAAAAAATCAACTTTTCTACCTTCCAAACCTTCCTGCTTCATCAAAACCCTTTTGGTGAGGCGCATTAACAATTTAGAACAGATAATCTTAGTAATTATTAGCTTCTTACAAACATAATTATCTTCTGATTAGTGCAGATGACATTAAAAAAACCCTTCCACTGAAATGGTGCCTAAAATGAGTTATGTGCTAACTATGTGTGCAGTTTAATTGGGACCCCCACTGAGACTAACAACAGTTGGTTTTGTTGTGCTTTGAAACAAAATCAAGACTTAAATGATTGCAGTGTTCTATCTGGGATGTCTGAGTGTCTGCATCCCCCAGGAATTTTTAACTCCTTCACTGACAGAAGGGAGTTTTTAGCAGATTCTGTCCTTCCATGGTCCCTGCAGGTGGCATTCAAGCTCATGCAGACACTCATCCCAAACAGTGCTGGGTGGGCATTGCCAAAGTCACCTGGAAATAGAAGTACAGACAGAGAGCAGGGGAGAGATTGAATTATTGTTGTTATTATTATTCAATGAGCCCATCTTTATATATTATCTAGTATCCATAACGCTTTAAACCAGGATTTATTTGCTTTAATAATTCATGGAAAGTTCATAGCAGGTAATTTATTAATAGTACAGTGTCATCAGTATGGATTATGCCCAATTCCTATTTCTATTCTGTTGAACCTACTGATCTATTTTATGGCAGCAGCAAGCAGCTCAGTTTTAGACAGTGAAAGGAAGCATATTACCTTGTTTTCCAAATAAAATATGGAGATGTCTGTGGAATACAAGGCTTCTGTTTGAGGTCAGGAATAGCTGCAAACACAGAAGGCAGCAGACATTTCTGTTTGGATGATTGCTAAAGGTCACTGTGCAGAAAAACACTGAAATATGCAGGCACTTAGGTTTGAGTCACGCCACTAAAATCAATGGAATGACTTCTGTTCTTACTGGTATAATTATCCTAGAGAGACATTCACTTGAGTGTTCTGCTGATCCAGAGCCAGAATATCCAACCAGGCTGCAAAGGCAAAGCCTGGCACGTTTCAAAAGTGCGCTTTGCAGTGTTTCCCAAATTCTTGACTATTCCATCTGCACACTGGGAGGAGGGAGAAACCCATCCTGAAATCCTTCTCGCAAAGCCTTGCTGATCCTCAGACCATTGTCTTTGCATTCTTCCCCTCACAGGTCCCAGCCAATGGACAAGGCCACGCTGTATTCCCACTTTCTGTGTGATTCACTCCTTAGAAAACAATCTGTTCTTTTAGTGGCACTTGTTATTAATCAAGGATTTTTTTCTTTCATTAGGGCCGTTGTTGGCCCAATCACTTCAGTGTATGTAATCACTAACTTTTCCCATTTCACTGCTGAGTGGGTGCTCTTAGCTCTGTCAGAGGGATGCTGGCACATTTACTATGATGCTTTGCAATTTCACTGAGAACATTAATGCTTGAAGTGTGATTGCTTTTTTTTTTTTCCTTTGAGAAAAAAAAAACCCCAAAAACGTGTAACATGTTCCCCTTAGAGAGAAAAGAGAGGAGAATGATGGAAATTTCCAAACTCAATTTATTTTTGTATCATTAAAATGTTGAAAAGTACCATGGAATGCTCTTGCTGAATCAATCATTTCATAATGCATCTGCAGAGGCCTGCCTAGCCTAAAGAGAATGCTGAAAAGGCTGAAGTATCAGTTTTGTACAACAGTCCCTGTATTTGCAGAATATAGCACAGGAGTTCTCACTGTTGCAAATGAAATGGATGAGGGAGGAGGTGTGTACATAAAACCTTTATTGACATGGTATTGTTTTCTCTGCAAAAATGGTCCAGTTTCTGTGTGGAACAAATAGAAAGACAAAGGAGATGTCTTTCACTGAGTAGCTATTTATGATACAGTTTAATATAGTAGATATTTATGATATAGTTTAATGCGAAAAGCCAATTGCTTAGATAATAGGAAAAAATTTTGGGATAAATATTAAAGAATTAATCAGTTTTTTATGGAAAACAGCTGGAATTTGTTCTGGCAGGCTTTAAAACCAAGTTTTTGCTTTGTTTTCACTCGTGTCTGCTTTGGCTTGTACATACCTGAACCATGAGTGGTTTGATTGCCAGTGGAATCCAGGCTGAAAGTCAGTTTTTAAGGAGTCCTGGTCTCACACCAAAGTGATGCAGTGAATGAATCTGGAGGGAGGAGAAGGGGAAGCAGGGAGGAGCATGTGGGATGTGGCTACAAATTCCTGAGTTCTTTACCTGCCTGTTGGAACGTGGTGCTGTGACTGTGAAATCTGAGGAAAGCTCTCTCTTCTGCATCATTGCCTTCCCATCGTTACCTTTTCTTCCACTCAGTTATTCTCACACTTTAAATGAAGCCTGTGTCAATAACAGGTTTTAAATAAAAGTAAGAACAGATGAATTGGATTGGATAAGATTTGTAAGGAAGTGGCTGTAACCAGCAGCTCGAGGTTTAAAATCAATTAGGTGATTTAAGGTGCAGAACCTCTTAGGTTTTGCACTGCAGTGGTTGCTCATTGAAGCAAGTAGTGCTTTCCTGAGGAGTTTGTTTCTTCATCCAGGATGAAACCTTTCTGGGATTGCAGAGCAGGAGTTTCATTGTGTGGGGTCCTGTTTCAGGAGTCAGCTGGAAACCTTTAACTGCAGTGTTATATCAGAGGGCCACTCAGTGCCATTTCAGCAATAATTGTCAAAGATTGTTCCCCAAAGGAACAAATTTCCTCAGTGGAGAGCTGTAGGGAGAGTTAATCTGCAGAGGCAAGCCAAGCATATGAAAGAAAAGGACTGGCTCTGTTTAGAATAGCCTAGTCTTTCCCAAAAGAATGCATTTTTTAAAATCCAGTTATACCAGTCTTGATAAACTTTGTTGTTTCATGTGGAATGTTGAGTTTTGCTTATTTTAGAAAATCACCTGTAGATTTCCATGTGATTTCTGGTACTGTGTGAAAACAATGTGATCACAGGTGGAGAAAATTCCTGCTCAAGTAGCACTGACATGTGGTGTCATTATTGAGCTACATCCCATGATAATGGTCATGGGCAGGAGGTGGATGTGATGCAGTTGTTCTAAAGCGCTGCAAATAATGCCCATTGCAAATCCTAGGAATGCACTGCTGCACCTGGCCTGTATTGACCCTGCCTGCACTCACCTTCCTGTGGCTTTACAAATCCCCAACTCTTGGTCCCAATTGTTTTCAGCCAGTTTCCAAGTGTTGCTTTGTCCTGTTCTTGGATGCCGTGTCCAAAACAACCTCGTGTGCTGCTGGAGATTTATTCTTGGGCCCAGTTTTACCTCTTGGAACCCTACCAAATTTGTGGTTGTAAGAAAAATGAAATAGTTTAATACGGTTATACGCACAAGACTTTAAACCCAATCCTGTTAAACGTGTTTCCCTTTGTTGTAAAATGTGCCTTTTTTGTGAGGCTGCCACACCCCAGAAGTTCAGCAGACTGAGCTGTGCTGGGCCAGTGCTTAAGGCAGAGGTGAATCCCTGCTCCATCCATGTGCAAGCAGCCTCTTGGCTTTGCCTGGGCTTGTTGGAGGCTTCTAATGAGGAAAAAATACAATCCACACTGATGTGTGATTTGCATCCTTCCTAAATTCATTGCCTTTCTTAAAATACTCAGCTGAATTTAGTGCTCAGATTAAAAATGCTATTTCAGTAATTGTTTAAAGGCCGACTGGTGAGGCACTAAACAAAAGCCATCATGTTTGCAGAGCAAAAAGCATTTTCTGTAACAGCTTCCTGCTATTTGTTGGTGTGGTGGGGAATGGGAAGGCTTTGAAACCTACTGCATGAATCATTCCCAGCATTTCACGTTACTGAAACGGGGATATTACTTTTGAATGTGTAACTGTACTATTAGAGCCTTCTGTGATTTAGAGAGATCTTTCAGAATATTAAAAAGCCATTATTTACTCTCTCCCAGTCTATTAGTGCAGAACAAGGCTCACAGTGGCTCTGCTCTGGCAGGGTTGATTGGTTCTCGGTGGAATTGTGTTTTTTATGGGGGGAAAAGAGGCTCTTGCTGGGATTTCTGCTCCCTCCTGGAACATGAGACAGCCACTTGTGCTGCCTTGGGTCGTCCTCCCTGGTGTGACAAAGCCAGGGATCCTCACGTCTTGTTGGGATGACACAAAAAGTGACACCATAAAAGTTCAGAAGGCTCCTTTATTATGGCCACATGCTGTCCTTTATACAGTTTTTACAAACCTCCAGGGCAACTTCTAATTGGTTAATGGCTTTCTTGTTAATTATTCTGTTGGTCAGTAAAAGATACTTTACTTGTCCATCAAATCCATCCATTCTCGGATTGTTTCCTTATTTTCTTTACTGATTCTCCTGGGACAGATCCCTTGTGATTGCAGGCGCATTTATTTTTCACCCTCAGGACAGATTGTTGCGTTAAGGGAACTTCTCATTCTCAGAGCAGCTTCAGTGGGAGCTCCCAGATTGTTAGCTGCACTTGGAGGAGATGGCAGGCTGGCTTTTGACCCTGTTCCTACACTCACAGTAAGTGTCTGCTCCTCACAGAGCTTCCCAAACACCAAGAGCAGGCACTGAGAGGTGAAACACCAACCTGGAGGAGCTGGAGAAGCTCCAACCTCAGCAAGGTCTGGCAGCCCTGCTGGATCTCCCCATTTCCCCCTCTGTGCTCCTTGCACAGGCTCCTGGAGCTCCACATTCACACGATGGGGCTTGGATCAGTTTGTCTCCCAAAAATGGAGTGTCTGCTGCACTCTGTGTCATCATTAATTAACCATTGGAGATGCTCTGGTGCAGGGCTGATAACTGTGTTTCTGACACAGCTGCAGGGATTGGGAACCCTTGGAAGGCTTTGCTGCTGCAGTTCTGCAGCCAGGAGTGAATGGGAGCGTTGCAGAGTTTGCATCCAGCTCCTTGCAGTGCTGCTGCCAGTGGCTGTTTATTGAACTTTAAATACACATGTAGCACCTGTCAGCAGCTGTGCCTGAAATGGCAACGCAGAACAAGTCAAGACCTGTACAAAAATTAAGTTTCAAACCATTTTTCTGAAACGAGTAAAGCTGTATTTTCACCTGCTTTTATTAGACTGGTGTCCATTAAAAACCCACTACTGTTAATTTGACAGCAACAACAACAAAAGTCCCATTAATACATCTTTAAATTGCTTTGGTTATGTCAGGGATCCAGGTAATTTTCTTTTTGGTACCTGGCACAGTGCTGTGTTTTGGGTTTAATACAGGAATAATGTTGGTAACGCACTGACGTTGTTGCTGTGCCAAGGATTTCTCAGTGTCTCATGCTCTGTCCATGAACAAATGCACAAGAAAATGGGAGGGGGCATGGCCAGGACAGCTGACCCAAACTGGCCAAAGGCTCAAGGTTTGAGTGAGAATTACGTGGTAAAAATGATTCCAACAAACACTGTGAGATTGGTGGTGGCCATTTATATTGTGGATCTCTAACAATTGAATAATATCTAGTTTATTTTCTCCAGGCTATAGTATCTATTTTATGAATGCACTTGTACTTCATAAATCATTTTCGAGAGCAAAAGGGAAAAAAATGAAAAATCCATTTTCCTTCAGCCCCTTGGGTCTTTATTTAATTTTTAATGAAATTGAGAGGATACTTCATCAATGGCAGCAATGGAGTAATGGTTTTAAACTGAAGGAGAGTAGGTTTGGACTAGGTTTTAGGAAGAAATTCTCTCTGAGGATGGTGAGGTTGCCCAGAGAAGCTGTGGATGTAGAGGTGTTGGGAGGGTGGTGATGGCATCATTTGGTGTTTTACTTCAAAGATGAATCAGCCTTAAAATAATCCAGGTCAGAATTTTCCATCCTGAGTTCCTTTCTAGATTATGTTTGCTGCTAGACTTACACTTGCTCCCTTCAGTTTTATTGTTTTTTTCTCAGATGGAGACTTAAATGCCTTGGTGAGCTCTTAGTCCTTTCCTTCCTGAGTGTTCATGGCCTGGTATGTTCCCAATTATCAAATTATTAATTCGTTTTCTTAAACATGAATACCAGGAGCAGATTCAGTGATTTGGTGCCTGTCTTGCCCTATTTCATGTAGGAAAATGAGGAAATATGCTGTGGTAGAGAACAGGAAATCTTGGAGTTCAGTTTTAGCAGGAAAGCAACCCCTGTCATGGAGTTGTCCTGTTCCTATTTTACTTTCCGTGACTTTGGGGTGTTGTCAGAAATATACAATGCTTCTTCCTTGCCTAGGAAATACCTCAGTCCATATAGCAGTTTTCTGTACAGAAGAAAAACCTCTCATTCTCACCCTAATGGAACTTGCTTTAAGAAATATTTTTATTACAACCACTATTAACGTGATTTCCAGTGCATCATTCAGATTGCAATCTAGTTGGTATCTCAGAGCTCTTTCAGAAAGCAGGTGAGGAATCCAGATCATCTCAGTGCATTGGACTCAATCACCTTTATCTATTATGGCACTTTAAAGGTCTGTTAAAGAGTAAGAACCAAAGCTTGATTTACATTCATGATCAACATGTGGTTCAGCCAAGATTAATGCTCCTCTTCAGCCCTGTGCCATCATTCTGAATGATTTCAGCAGGCATTTGCATCGTGCCTGCCTTGTAAAATATAAAAATATTCTTTATGGGGCAGAGGTGAAATTGCAGCTGTTTCATTATCAAAGGCACACATTTCCTTCTTGCTGCTGCCTTACCATGGATGGCACTGGCACACCTGACTGCTTCCTTTCTGTTGGTACTGCTGGAACCTGTTCCTGAGCATTTATTTCCTTCCCCAAATGTGCTTTTCCCTGCCTCGTTGTCTGTTATTATCATGCCGGCTGTACATAGAAGTTGCATATTCAATTCTTGATACATTCATTACAGTCTGTGAAAATAAAACTCCATTTCCTCACCTCTCAAACAGCATCTGAAAGCTTCATGGAGTGTTCAGAGCTCCCTCTTTGTTGTGCACTGCCAGCAGAATGACTGGGACGTGGCAAAGCTAAAAGTGACTGGGACGTGGCAAAGCTAAAAGTGACTGGGACGTGGCAAAGCTAAACTCTGCTCCCAGCCATTAGCACTGAAGCTCCCCTAATAGTCAGTGTTTTTCTCTGATGAACTGTGATTAGTTGTTCTGCTGCCTTGCATGGCAGTTCTGCTAAATTTTTATTGCTTCCTGTGCTCATGGCTCGTTTATTGTTTTTCATCTCTTTGCTTACTGAATGGATTTATTACCTTTGCATAAAATAATTCTCTGGAGATCACTACTTATTTCCACAGAGGATTCTTCAGTTTTGAGTTATTCTGCAGTTTTTGGTTTCTGTTACTCATTTACAGAACAATTTTGGTAGTAATCTGCATGAATCCTGGGGGAAAAAAAAAAAAAAAAAGAAAAAACACCCAATTTTAATTAGATGAAACTCAGTGAGGAAACTCAGTAAAGAAAAACAAACTTAGTTTATAAGTTATCACATTTAGACCTTTGCCTTTAAAGGAAATTTCCCTGAATGGCAATTTTCTTCCCAGATTAGAAATTCTGGTGTGGTTGTGCCTTTTCAAAGGAACGCTGAACGCTCAGTGTTCTTAGGAGCTCTGATCACATCTCTGTCTCCAGACACATGATCAGATTTTACAAAGATAACGAAGGCCAGCCCATTGTCAGTGTGTGAGATGTGAGCATGCTCTGCAGCTGCTGCCAGGGGATCAGCACACAGCAAACAGCCATTTTGCAGAATGAAACAAAAACAAACCTCTCCAAATTCTGCCCTGCAGAAGAAGTCAAGCCATTCTGAATTGCTTTCACTGTGCCAATTTCTGACCATTCCTTATGAGATGCTTATGTTGGATTAACTGTTTTATAAGAGAGAGTAATTTCTCCCATTCAGACTGGCCTTTTATAACTTAACCATAATGAGAAGGGTAGATACCACTGACTTCTGCATGGTTTATCTACACTATTTCATATACATTTATTTGCACTTGAGCTGCAAATAAACCTCTTATCATCTGAAATTCATGGAACCCTTAATATTAGCATTAGGAATAGTTTAACATGTTGAGAAGCAGATGAGAAGTGAACACATTCCCTAGCAACGATGCAGATGCTGAATTAAATGAACAATTGGATACCAGTCCTGTCACAGATATCACATTTCTCTGTATCACTGAACAGCAGCTAATTAAAAAGTTCATTTAGACTGAGGAATTACTTTTATGAACTCACAAATATGCTTTAAGCAAATACAAAGGAAAAGTAATAAAGCTTAATTTACTTGTGAACACTCTACCCCATCTGCTGTCTACCTGTATTTCAGCATTTGGATGATCCAGCATCATTGTAGTATTTATTCCTCTTGTCAAAATATATCCAGCTCATTAACAGGTAACTGAATTCTCACCTTCCCTAGAACATGACTGTGAGAAACAAGTTCAAATGGTGATGAAATAATTGGTTTTATTTAATTTCCAAAGAACATTATGTGATGTGACAGCCATAAGCTTCTTTTATTCAGGGGTTTTGAATTAAAAGAGCTTCTCATGTTTGTATTGCTGCACAAAATCACTGCCATGTCCATTCCTGTGGACAAGTGATCTTCTTAGGTAATGGATTTCCTCTCTTTCCAAATGGAGCAATAGGAACAGAGCAGAACAATGATTATTCTCCTCTACATCTACCAAAATATCTGCAGTCCTGTGAAATGCTGTTGAGAACATTCTTCAGAGGTGCATGCAGAGTGACTGCTAAGCACAGACCAGGCAGAGCTGTGTCAGTCATTCTTTTTATTTGATTCTTTTTCCCTTCTTAGTCTTCCAGTTTTCAGAAAAGCAACCAGTTAGTGGGGGATTTCTCCATGTATGTCTGCCTAAAAGCTTATTTTCAAGTGAAAAGGATGATGGTTACACTGAAAGGAGGAAATGATGATAAGCTGATATCCTGCTCTTTGTAAAGCAGTAATTCACCAGTGAAATTAAGTGAGGAGTGATACACTCCAGGGTTCCTTTGGGGGTTTTTCTTCCACCCCCAGCCCCCAAGCTGCAGTAATCCATCCTGCAGGATGAATCCTTCATTCCCAGCAGGGCCTGAGAGATGTTTGCAGTCTTTACCAGAAGTCAGGCAGTGGGGTTTGGATCCCCCTCCTCCAGCACGTTTCCTCAGACCTGCTGTCTATTGCCAGAAAATCAAATTATTCCTGCAGTGCCCCCACTGCAGTGCCCCTTGCCAGGGCAGTCCCAGCCTCTCTCCAGCCAGAGGGTGCTGACATCCATCCAGTCCTGGCCATGCCAAGGCAGTGATAGAATTGTTCTGCCTTTCTGCTTTATTTCCATCACTGGAGTGTCTCCTCCTCAGCTCCTCCTGGCCTCCTTATCCACCCCAAACAGCACATTTGGTGTGTGCTGTCATCCATGACATCACAACTCCAGCTTTCTGCTGAAGCTTAATGTGCTTTAAGTTAATACAGTAAAAAGTTCAACGCTTGTACTCATTGATGATGCTCCTGTGCTCTCTCTGTACCTCTGCAGCTCCTGCCTCACTTCTGCCACTGAGCAGGGGTGGAAGAACCCTCCCTGTGCAGTGCTGGCTCTGCCCTGAGCCTGCCCCTCACAGAAATTACTGCCTGAACCCGCTTTGATCAGATGTATTCAGAGGTGCAGGACTATGAAAGCAGAACCAGAGAATTCACTGCCAAGAATTCAGCTTTTTATTTCGTGGGCGGGGAGAGGATATATTTGTTTTATAAGCTCCTTGTTCTGCTGGAGCACATTTGCTGTACAGAACAGGGCATTGCTGGGGGAGATCTTCAGTGACACTGAGGACACTTGTACATGTGAGCTGAACAGATTATTATTGATTTGCTTTATGGAACTAACTCATTATATGGCCTTTGACAACGTTTGGTTTGGGGTTTGACCAATTTTGAATTACCTTGGGAACGCAGGACTCATTTTCTTAACGGTCTTCAAGTTCACTCAACACACGGTTGCAGATATTAATTTCAAATATATTCGAGCACATTCTTTTGAACTGTCCATGTCCCAGTTTTTGCCCACTAAACATCATGAATAAGAGTAAACCTGTAACCGTCTTGTCATATTCCAGTTGTAAAAATCATCTTTAAGTCTCTCCAAATGTGTAGTGCTTTTCTACTTTAAAAAAACAAGCAAAAAACAAAAAAAATCCCACCACAAAGGAGTCCAACCCCAAATCCTTGTTGTTTTCTCACCCTTTCTTGTCCCTTGAGCTGTCACCTGTCTGGTTTCATGTTTTCTGATAAAGATGAAGCATTTAAGAAACAACTTGATCCGCGTAGAAATATTTCTTCCTCCAAATTTTCGTCTGCTAGAGTCAAAAAATCACAATACTTCCTGTAAAGAATCAAGGCAGCATCGAGCTCTTTCCCTTCTGCACAAGAGCTCCGTGTGAATTTTGTGTCTCTCCTTGTTTCACAGAGGGAGTGAGATGGGGAGGGGGCTGGAAAGAGGGCTGGGATGCAGGTTTGGATGTGAGGGGTGGTGGGTCAGCACAGTGCCCTGGGCCATGGGGGGAATTTGACAACTTCCCCAAGCAGAGCTGCAGCTCAAAGAATCAAGGATTGCACCTTTGTCTCTCATTTTCTCTTTGATGGTGCTGAGCACTGCAGAACGATTGCTTGGTGGAGGGTGGAGGCAGAAGAGTTTGTTGATGCACAGCAAAGGGAGAACAAGGGGAAGAGAGGAGCTTTGAGGAATGTTTCTGCCATGCCCAGAGGCTCTGTATTTGAAGCAGCAGAACTACATGCGAAATCAAAATGCCTACAACCCACAGCAATGTAAACAGCTCTTTCCTGGCTGCTTCCTGGGATTATCCTGCCTTTTATGATGGTTTGATCCATTTGGGGCTTGTGCATCAGCCTTGTGTTTCAGATGTTATTTCCTTTTTTGTTCTCCTCTGATTTCTCTCTCTTTCAATTTCTTTTTCTAATCTCCAGCAGTGCTTAAATCCATATCAAAGCCCAACACACAATAAATTAACCCCAGACCCAGAACTGCAGGTAGTGAAATGCCTTGGGAGGGTTTGCAGGTAAATGTTGCCATGGGAGGCTTTCCCAGGTCGTGTCTGACCCCTGCACTGAGCCAGGACAGCTCCTGTTAAATGCTCTTCATGGCAGAGCAATAATAACTGAATTATTGAGAAGAAATTAAGTGAGCATCTGCTGTAAGATTTGGAGGCTATTATTACCAAATGTTGCTACATTTTAGGAGCCAAGTTTTGCAAACCATTAATGCAGACCTCTTAGTAGCACTCCTGGAATCTGTAGTGAGCAAAAATTATATTAATGCAAGAGTTGCATGCTGGTGAAGTACCAGAAGAAAAGACTGGGAGGCATAAAGATCTACACATTTACATGTCTTCCATCCAAGACACAGGACTTCACATTTCAGTTTGTTGAACTTCATGAGCTCAACATCAGCAAAAATCAGTTCACAATCAGGATGCAGTCAGTTAATAATTGGCTTTGGCTTCGGCTTCATGCACATTTCCTGTAGCACCAGAGGTATTTAAATGTGGAGGTGGCTGTCCCTGTCCTTCAGACATTGGCCTTTAGTTCTCCTCACTAATGGCTTTGGTCATTTAATAAGGTATTTTACAGCAAGGTCAGGCTAACAGGAGTTTTTATAGGTCAGTATCTTACAGGGAATTGGTGAACCAAAAACTGTAATTATGCATGGGAAATAATCCCTTGAATAATTGGTGGTGATTAAGTGGCTGTTATCATTGAGACAGGTTATAAGGATTTGCTATAAGGGGGAGAAACCAGCTCACCAAACCTGTGCCAGGTAAATGTTATGTATTTTATAAAGCCCTCAATTTACTCTCTTACATCTAGACAATAGGGCAAATGCACCAATAATCGTGATTTTTATCCGTTGGTATCTAAAAAACTCCATCTTTAAGGTGAGTCCTGATGACAGTCTATCATTTGATGACACTTTATTTCTTGAGGACAGTATATTTAATTTCCTACAGAATATTTAAATTTCCATTGGAAAAGGAGCCAGATCCTTGCATCTTTCAGGAGTCTGATGGAATTAGCTCTTGTATTATATTCTCCTTTTCCAAGAACCCTTCCTTCATATTTCTGAAGCAGCCTGACCTTCCCAGGAGGATGTTTCTAGGTTTAGAGGTTTCAGACAGTGCCCCAGCAGTTGGCTTCAGCTCATACCCAAGGCACTCTAACTATTTCCTATTTCCTGAGACAGAACTGGGAGGTAGCTGCTGATTGTTGTGGTAAAATTGCTCTATAAACTGTCTGCTATTTCACTCTACTTATTTTTAAGCATGTTATGTACTTCTAGAATGATAAATGCTAAAGAACTTAATTAGGTCTACTTATAATTGCTTATGCAGTTCCTTTAAGGACAGAAATTCACCTGGCACAAAATTAAAAAGAATAAATTTAAGAAGTGCTACCCTTTTAATTTGAATACAAGTCAAAATAGTCTGTAGTAGTCATTCTAGACAACATATACTATTTTTACAGTGCAGAATAATTCCTGGTTTGTGCAGCTGGTCCTGATTAAAATGAATTCACCTAATTCAATTTAATAAAACCAGCTAATTTAGGAAAAGTCAGTGCACTAAAATTTACTGTACATGACAACTTTTCTCATTTCAGAGTGCACCCTACCACCTCTGTTTGATTAGGTTTCTTATTGTAAGTTCTGGAAAGGTTAATGAGTACCTTCACAAAGCAGCTCAGGTTCTCTAATTGGCTGTAATAAGCTGATGTGGTGATAGGCTGCTTTGTCGATGTAATTCCAATGAGAGATCCTTGATGTGCCATAAAAACAACCCAGAAAGAAGTGTGAAGAAAACACCAGGACCTCCTAAGCTCCAGGTTTGCAGAGTGCTCTAGAAATAGTTTCATTTCCTGGCTGATGTGAACTGCTAACAGAGCTCTCTGCAGTTCTGCACTCCATATCTGCAAGCCTCAGAGGCAATTACTTCTCACTGCCATAAACAGAGACAGAGAACTTCTGTTACAAGGATCAAACTGTAAAAAGTGTCTCCTGAACTCTCCTCATCTGAAAGCCAGTTGTGCTTTGAGTTTCTGGTTGGGATTTCACACTGCCCTCAAGGTGAGGCTGTGTCTCACACTTGACCTTGGTTTTGCTGGGGTAAAGATGAGAGGCTGGTCATCCTTGCTCTGCCAAGGACCCATTTTCTTGATCATTCACAACAGTCATCTCTGAATTCAGCTGCAGTTTGCAGTGCTATTCTTTGAATACATCTGATGAATTCTGCAGGGGTGTGCTTGAGCAGCACCAAGACTTCTGTGTGTCTGTGGGGCTTGGAGGCTCCCACTGCCTGATGTGTCAGATTGCACTTGGTCAGCCCCCTCTGAACCCACAGTACCCAACAGTTGATTTGTTCTGTTCTGTTCTATTCTATTCTATTCTATTCTATTCTATTCTATTCTATTCTATTCTATTCTATTCTTTTTCTATTCTATTCTATTCTTTTTCTATTCTATTCTATTCTTTTTCTATTCTATTCTTTTGCTATTCTATTCTTTTGCTATTCTATTCTTTTTCTATTTGCTATTCTGTGCTCTTTCAAGTCTACAAACATGCTTTGCTAATCATTTCCAATTTTCTAGCCTTCCCTTTCCTGCACTGCTGAACTTCATCCTCTCTGTGTTACTTGGGTCCTCCAGGGTGTGCAGTTCTTTTGTGTGGCATCCTGAGCTTTTCTACATCCATGAAACAGCACACCATTAAATAATTTACTGAAATATATATACCAGTAACAGGTGTTGTGTAAATCTGTTGTTTATCTATACAGAAAGAAAAAAAAAAAAGCAACTTAAACCTGAAACATACCTAGGATTTGTATTTGTTTTTCTCATGCTTGTTTCCCCGGGCTGAGTCAAGCTTAGGGGAAGAATCTGATCGAAGTACCTTTGCATTTATGCATTTGGTATAACATTTTTTATATATATAGCATTTCTCAACTCATTCTACCTGAAGTCTCTTCCAAGGCAAATGCATTATTCATGTCTAGATATTTCTAGCACGGGCTATGATATTCAAAGTCCTGTTGTATAAAAGGCACGTAGGTTTAACCCAAAGAACTCCTGTCTCCTGAGAACAAAGTGTGTCCTGTCCACAATGCCATGTCCATCCTAAATCTGAGTGTTAAATGCACCATTTAAAATAGATAACTCAGTCTTTCAGCAGTGTCAGGTGGGCTGAATAAATACATTTCATATTCCTTCATCAAGTGAACATTTTCAGCTTGTATTCTCCAGAAGTGTATGAAATTATTTATACACAGTTTGGTTTTGTATGAATACAGGCCCATTCCTGCTGTTTGTCAGCTGGTGGAAATTGGGATTATTCCCCAAGCCCCTGAGCCCATGGGTGTTTGCATAGGTTGGCATCTGCTTGAATAATGTGCTGGTGGCCTGCAGTGACCAGGGAGGGGAATTGTATAAAAATGAAGCTGAGTGAGTCCTACACAAATGGTTTTGAATGGACCTCTCAGGCTACAAAATCAATTTGCATTCATAGTCTACTGTTTCTTAACATCACCAGCAAAAATGCAACCATTTCATATCAATAAGTTATATTAAAGGAATATCCAGTGCGAATGAAAGAAGTAAGAAGCTGTATCTATTACTTTCCAATCCTTCTGGATTTTAATGAAAACTGCTAGTTTATGATAATGAAAATACCTAAGGAGCTAAATTCTTGAATTCCTATTCAGTATCTCTTTTTTAAAATTTATTTTTAAAACCAGCATAATCCCATAGGCTGTTCAAAGTGCCTTACAGGTTGTTAAAAGAAGCATTTTTCTCAAAATCAGATTTAGCCTTCTATTTCTATTTGTCATTGTGTTGTAACACACAGCATATAAACATTATTTAGAAAATACACTCACCAATTAACCAGCACTTATTCAAAGAAATATTTTGGGTTGCAAGTGAATTTGAATATCAAAAATATATGGTGCACTCCTGAGCTTCCCTCATTAAATCATTACCAGAAAAAAGGCCTTATTATGTCATAGCAAGTAGAAGTGACACATGGAGTGATGAAGCAATTCACTCTACTGATGAGGCCATTCAGCTGAGTCAATATTAGAGATTAGAACCTGTCAGAGTTGGAAACACATCAAATTCACTTAATCACTTACCAGGAGATGAATAGGAACAGAAATCTCAATCAGTGTCTGCATGTGGGGAAATATTTTAATTTCACCAGACACTTCATCACTGTGATAGAGACCCAGGGGGTCACTTGGGTTGTGCAGGAGGTTCCTGGTTTGGTGTCCTGGCTGTTTGCTTGTTCACTAGTGCTGGAGTTTGTGCCCTGCACACTCATCCTCTGAGTACAAGTGATGCCTCAGGTTTGATCTTTCCTGCATTTCACATTCTGCACTGCCCAGGGGTGCAGCTCTGAGCTCACAGTCAGGGTCACTCAGCTCTGCTCACAGCACGGACACAAAACAAATCCTTTTCCTGCTGCACACCAAGGACAACTTTCAGCCCCAAAGCACAACCAAGGGTGGCTGAAGGGAGGAACAAGAAGGATGGGACCTGACAGCCTGGAGCTGGAATGGGACAATTCAACCCCAAGGTGCAAATGGACCAAAACTGATCAAAATGTGAGACCTGGTGTCCATTTTGTGTCCATTTTGTGACCATTTTGTGTCCATTTTGTGTCCATTTTGGGTCCATTTTGTGCCCATTTTGGGTTGCCCTTGGGTGCAGCCCTGGCCAGGCTCTTGTGTACCCTAAAGACCTTTCAATAAATCTCTACTTTATTCTCTAGTCCAGTCCCTGTTCCAGTTCAGCCTTCCCAAGGATGTTCACTGGTGTTTTTCTGATTCCTCCCTGTAGAACAGAGTCAGACCTGTTGAGAGTAACAGCACCAGCAAAATGACACTGGGCATAATGGGGAGTTAATGGGGGGCTACTCTGGCTACTGCCAGGCAAGCTCATGTCACAGGGATTACAATAACTGGTATTATTTCTATTATCCAAGGCCTGTTATGATCTTCTGAGTGCAACCGAGCTGTAAAAGCAGGGATGGGAAGTATTGAAAAATTACTGTAATAGAGAGCCGCGGAGCTGAGTGTAATTTGGAGTGATTGCAGCGCAGTTTCTGTGCTGCTCTGGAAAATCGTGGCCCCACGAAGGGTTGTGGCATCCCAGCACTGCATTTAGAGCAGGAGAGGAGTACACATCAATCTTCCTCTAAAATGTCATGAACAGAACGTTGTTTGCTGTTATTTGCAGATTCCCAAAGAGCTTAAGGAAGATTGAAAGATGACAATAAAGTGGTGACAATTTAGTTTAGGCCAGTGAGATGTTTCCATTCCTCCTGTGTTTGTGTTTGCGCTTTCTGGGGACAAAAAGTGAGCATTTGATCTTCTAAATCTGCCTGCCAGCTAGTTTTATTCACTGATTCCTCGATTTCTTTTGCTTGCACACCAGCACTGATCTGTTTAATAAATAAACAAGTAGAGTTTAGGTGCATTCCTTTCCAGGTACTGTAAGTGACTGAGCAAAGCTCTTCATGCTAGATTTATAGTTTTATAATAATCATTTATAATGTTTTATAGTAGAGTCTGGAGGAACTGGAAATAATACTTGAATAAAAAGCGTGGTGTTTATGTCAGAGGACGAAGTCTCCTAAAAGGCTGAATGAAAAACATAATTTGTCCTAAAGAAGCTCTTAATTCAGTAGAGAATTGATCTTGTTTTGGAAGTTGAACGTAGAACATTCAGCTCTTTTCTTTATTAAAATGAGAAGTCACACCTTAAGGCTTTGCCATTCTTAAATGAGGGAGGAGAGAGGTGACAATGAACTCTTGGAAAATGAATGAAGCTGAAACTGGCAGGGAGTTTGGAACTGGATGAATTTCAAGGTCACTTCCAGCCCAAACCATTCTGGCATTCTCTGATCCTTGTGTGGCAATACCAAGGGGTTGCTGACTCTTCAAGTCATTAACTAGAAAACAGGTTTGGTTTTTTTTTTTGGGGGGGGTGGGGGCGGTGTTGGGTTTTTTTAAAGATAGGCTGTGCTTGTAACACGTTTTTTAATCTGGCAGCCTGAATTGTGGGTTCTGCTTTGTGCAGGAGGATGAACTGGATGATCATAGAGGGATCTTCTCTCTGCTTAGAGATCTGTGCATGTGTGGAACAAATGGGTGAATGTAGTGAACGGTCAGAAATCATGTAGAAAAAGGATGTAAATCACATTAGACAATGTTATTTTTTCAGTCATCTTAAGACACTCTGAAAGGACCCAGATGGATACAAAACAATGGCAGGAGCTCCATGTCTCTCCTAAAAAATACACAGGACTTAGACTAATGTTGGACTAATGGGGCAAGACTTGAGACTCTCAGTGACAGAACTACAGGGAAAAAAACACTACTAAACACCTTTATAATATCAACATCAAAACAGAAACTGTTTCTCCATATGACTACAGAGACATTTGAAGTATTTCCAAGTCCTAAATGTCACTGACTGCATTGTGTTGTCATTCTTCCTGGATCATCATCTGAACAGAAACTAGGAAGTGATTTAATCACAATTATTTTGACTACTCACCTTGAAGATATCTTTACTATATTGACAAATTATATCATTTTGTCATAAGTACTTTAAATAATTACAGCACTTGTCAGAAATCTCTAAATCAGATTACTTATACAAAAAAAAGATCTTTTTTCTTTAAAATTCCCTATCTGAATCAAGTTGCATGTTGTCCTTGATGTTGGATCACATCACTTCTGCTGACAGGTGATGGTATCACAGGTAAAGAAACCTATTTTACCAAAGGATTATGCCTGACAGGGCCTGAGAGATTTTGTGTCATGCAGAAGCTGATTGCAGCACCCTTTGTGCAAGTTTTGGGAGCTGGCCATAAGGCTGGATGACAGGGCCATCACAAGGAGTTTGCATCCTGTCCTGGTTTAATAGAAATGGACACCCAGGGTTTTCATTTTGAGTATTTGGGGTTATGAGTTACCTCTGGAATCCTGAGCAGGGTGGCTGTGATGGACACATTTTGCATTTTGTCCCTTTCTGGCTCTATCAAGACAAGCTGATAGGATGAAGCAAACGTTTGTCACTTCTTGTCAGCTCTGTGCTGGGAATGTGAAGCTTCTCCTCAGCCTTCAGAGAGAGCTGTTTGGTGCTTTCCATCTGCATCAAGGTTATTCAGCATTCAGAATCTCCCTGCTATTTTGATAGATGGGACATTTAAAACTTTTATTTCCCTCCCCCCTCAACTCAAGACTGAAGGAAATGTCATTTCACTGTTTTTAAATTTCTGTGATCAGATGCACATAACTGCAGCCAAGCAGTTTGGGGGAGTTGGGACTGTTCCAAGGTAGCCTGCTGCATCTTGTGAGAGCAGACTCATCTCTTTGCAGCAGAATCCGTGACCAAAAACCCAAATGCAAAGGTGCAGAGAGACTGGAGCCTGGCTGGCCAGTCACTGAGCTGCAGCTGCTCACACACTCAGGAGAGCTGCTCTGGAACCCCACTGAAAACTCCAGGACAAATGTGTATCCTGGAGTCACAAGGTTTTTAAAAATTAACCAAACCAAGTCTTAGCCCACCCTGGTTTACAGATGGGTGCTTTGAGTGTTTTGAGGAGCAGCCCAGCAGGATGCACAGGTTCATGGATAACATCCTGTAGAAACCTAGGTCCGGTTTTTAACATGCAAGTTTGCACAGAATTTGGTATTGCATCCTGTTGGGCTGCTCCTCAAAGCCCTCAGCAAGTCCTGAGTGCACAAAGGAGAGAGGCTGCTGCTCTCTGAGATGCACACAGGGCTGAGATAACTCTTCTCCATGCTCTGAGATTTTCCCATTATAATGCAATTTGTAATATCATTTTCAGGGAGATTCATGCAAATAAAATATAGTTAACAGAAAGTAAATACCAAAGGGCAAAAGAGCGGAGTGCAATTCACTTTTTAAAATGGAATCAGATCTTTGGGGATTTTGTTGTTGTTGTTGTTGGTTGTTTTGGTTGGTTTTTCTGGTTTTTTTTTTTTTTTTGTCATATTGACATTGCTACCTTGTTTTATTTCTGCAATGATTTAGATTCCTCTGATGTGTGAGTGGCTTTGCACTGAAATCCTCTCTGCTGTGCCTGGCACAGGAGTGCTCAGGGACTCACTGGAGGCTGCTGCAGCCCTGCCTGCACGAGCCAGTCTGCTCTTCCCTCTGAATCTTTAGTTATTTCCCCATTTTACACAGATGGTTTCTAATGGAGTCTCCAAATGAGGAAATGAGTAATCAGCTGTGAGAATGAATATCAAGCATCTCTGCAAAGTGATACATGTGTGTGTATATATATATATATATATATATAAAGCAGGAAAGCCCTCAGGCATCAAGACATTGCTTGTCTGTTTTATACTGGCTTTACATGGCTGTTTATTCTTCCAAGAAAAACCCCAAACAAGCCAACACTTGTTGCCTTAGCAACGTGGTGATGTTATCTTCACACATCCAAACCAAATTCTCCAGACACTCAGACTGTTGGTGGAGTGAACCTCTCTCACTGCAGGAACATGAGATGCTCGGCATATTCCATGGCAAGTTTTAATCTACCTTTTAAAGATTTTAATCCATCTGAGTTAGCGTCTTGGTTGTCTTTTCAAGCTTTAATTCTTGACAGCTATGTTCATCAATTGATTGAAATTATAGCTTTTTAATTTAAAAACCACATTTGGCAAGCATCTATATTTGACACAGAGAAGGTAGTATGTCTTTGTTCAGGAAAAAAACACCTATCCTCTCTTGAGTACCAAATAGGGAAGAATAGACTGAGGACATCATTTAGAGAATTCCCTCGCCTAAGCTGATGAATAGGTTTGGCTGAAAGATGAATTACTGTATTGAATTAGAAAATGGCTGTTTATATTCTTAGCCTGATAAAAATCTGTGTATCCCATGTCAAGGTGCACCTGTCAAAAATCACTTTTACTGCTCATGGTAACCACAAGATTGAGAAAAAGATGCACAACCACAACATCACGGAGTAGAAGATCATCTGTGGGACAGACATGCAGATATATCCCATGCCCATGGAGTAACCAGGCATCCTTCTCTGTTGCCTAAAGCCAGATGCAATTCATGTTCTTTAAGTACAGTTAAGAATACCATTAACTAGAGAATCTGCAGAATTGCAGGCAATTGCTAGCACAGATGGTAACAACCCCACCTCTGACTGCAATAGACCAAAACTATAAAGAAAATATTAAAGGAAATATTATAAACTTCTCAAAACATTCACACAGAAGTGGTTACCTGCCTCAGTGAAGGCAGGCTTTGAATAGAATTAGAATAGAATAGAATAGAATAGAATAGAATAGAATAGAATAGAATAGAATAGAATAGAATAGAATAGAATAGAATAGATTTGCAATAGAATACACCAAAAATTTGCATATAACATTAATAGATATTCCTAAATCTTTTCCACTCTGTGTTTTGCATTGTTTTGGGATGTAGGCTGTACTGGAGAAGGAGCAACACATTTTTCCAGCTGTTCCAATATTTCCCTGTTGTGCTGTAGGCTTTCAGCAGCAAGAGTTAAACTTGCTGAGCTGCAGGAGCTCCTCTGGAGCTCCTTTATCTGTCTCACATAAATGTGGGATGAATGGGCTGAGCAAACAACCCAACACTGGTTTTCTTTTCGTTGGCCTTTCCTACAGCTCTGCAATGTTAAAGTGAGCACGTGCTTTTATGCAGGGTAATGATGGAAAAGTTGTGTTTGATTGTCTGTGCCCTTCACAAATCACCAAACCTGATTTCATAGCACTCCATGCAATCAAAAACTGCAGCCATGAGCACTGAAAATAAAGCACTTTACTGTGAATTGGGCAGCATGTCTGAAATGTTCACATTAGCAAATTTATGGCTGATACTTGAATCCCCCAAAGCTGTTGATTAGGAGGGAAATGTGGAGTGTAAGTAAACTCTAAAGGCCACAAAGACTTGGGAATATTGCTTGATAACAACAACGAACCTAAAAACCTAAAATATGATGCTATTTTCTATCATTTTCTTACTAGAATAGTACCAGGAAAGTTTCCTTGTTCTGGGAAAATCATCAGTGAGTGTCAGGCTGAGAGTGCTGCCCTAGCAGGAGAGTGGCCTTTTAGAGCTATGTGTGTTTGGAGAGTCTGCTGAGTGGGGAGTAAACATGAGAAATAAATACAGCAGCACGCCTTTCCCTCACAGGAGATTTCAGAATGCTTTCCCCTCCAGAAATATCCATTTTAGCTCTCAGTTTGTCATTGGTTCTTTCCTATCATACGAGATATGATCTATAGCAGACATCTCTTGCACAAGCTTGTGTACTTTGATTTTGAATGTGTAGGAAATAGACTGCTAAATTCAGAAAATGCTAAATTCAAATACTATTCACCTGCCTTTGTGTTGCCATGCAAATAATCATTCTAGCTGTTGATGATGTACAGCATCACACAACAAACATCTGACCTGACATGATTCAGTGATCACAAATTAGGAAATGATGGCTCATTCTGCTCAATGTTCTTGTTACATTAAGACAGTTTGCTCATTATTTATATAGGACAGAATTAGGCAGCTTTTAGCATCCTGTGTTTTGTGTCACTTGGGAGGACATGCCTGCAGTTGTAGGTGGTCAGAGCCTAGTCCAGCTCTGTTATTTTATGGGTGGAACAATATTGACAGCAATAGATGATAGAATTTCATGATAGAATTTTAAACACAATCTCATTTCTTGTTAATTTGAGAAATTCTATTATGCATAATACTATTTAGCAAGAACTTTGGGGTCCCAGCAAGGTAAAGACACCTGCTGTGCTCTCCCTCCTGGTGTGGGCTGACAGAGACTGCCGTGATTTGGATCTTTCCCAGAAATTGTTACTCAGCACTCAGCTGCTGCAGGAGCTGTGCACAGAAATAACCAACCACAGTCATGGTCACAGCAAACTGGGGACTGTTTTCTTCCCAAAAGAAGAAAACAGAATTCAGGATTCTGTCCTGAATTCAGGCAATGGCATTCTTGTCTTCTGCTGGAGTTTGAGGGTGCAAATGAAGAGCTGCACCCCTGCTACCCCTGGCCACCAGTGCTGCTGCCAGGTGTGCCACATGCAGGACAGTTGTATTCCATGTGCTTTTGTGTGCCTCATCATCATTTAGCCTCAGCCAGCAACTCAACACTGCTCAGCTGCTTGCTCACACCCCCCCTGCTCTGGGGCAGGGAGGAGAACCAGAAAAAGGTAAAAAACCTCAGTTAAGATGTGTAAAGCTTAGTAATCGAAGTAAAATATAATTATAAAAATTATAGTAATATTTTTTAAGGGAAAGAGAGCGTGAGTGCAGTTCTTGACTTTAGTTATCACATCAGCATCATTCCTCCTTTAAGTGTTTCTGGTTTGTTTTTGAGAAATAAAGAACTGTGAAATGAGAGGGGTTGAACTTCCAAGGAGGTGCCTTTGTAACTCATTTGTTTTCTTAAAATCAGAATGCTTTCCTATAGCACAAAGGCTTTTAACTCTGCTCCTTGAAGCCAGAGTATTTTACCAACTGCTGTGTCTTTTACACATTTTGCAGTAAGTTAGCCTTGCCTGCAATGCTAATGGGCATCTGTCTCATGAGGGACCTGCTTTGCTTTGGAGAGAGAGGGATTTGCAGTGAGCTGAGAGAGGAAAGGTCTTTTTCTCACCTGACGCAGAGGGTCTATTTCTCATTTTCAGCATTCAATTAGAGCACTGACAGCTTCTTGGAGAACACAATATCCAGCGTAATGCATATTTTACTGGGAAATAATACTTATTTCTCTCTTATCACTTAGCATCTGTTGGTCATGCACACATTTCTGAGCCTTTTTTTACACAGCTATTTCTTCTTTACAGAACAGGGGCAGGAAGGGAAGCAGGCTTTTAGCAATTGTCACATGCCAGCTTTGACAGTCATTAAATGTCACCATAAAGGGACCCAGTGATATTTCATGTCACTGACTGTGGATATTGAAATCGTGGCTGCACCCTGCAGTATTTCATTAGAAATGACTCCATGCCCAATGGCCTGCACAGGAAGGTCCAGTCCAGGTAAACACAGGCACCTGAACAACCCCAAACTGGAAAAAAAGGGGACAAGAGCTAGTAAAATACCTGCCCAGGAGTATTCAGAAAAAAAAAATAGATCAAAATATGAAGATATAAAACCATAAATATATAAATATTTAAATATAAATATATAAATATACATATAAGTGTATGTTTATATATCAATATACATATGCCTATATATGTACAAATGCATTTACATATGTGTGTGCGTGTATATCTGAATATATATAAAGACAGAAATAAATATATAAATTATAAGCATAAATATATAGCTATACATATGCATATATAAACATGTAAAATTTGATTGTATAATATATATAAAATAGAATATGTAATATATATTAAAATATATATATAGTATATATATAGTTGAACTGCAGAATTTCAGGGTAAACTCTGAATTTCCATTCCCACAAAAATATTCATGTTCTGGATGCCCTGGATTTGGGAAAGAGCAGAGGATTCAGGTGTAGGGAGTCAGAGCAGGGATGTATCAATCTGTTATTTCCTGCTCTGGCATTGTGCTCATCAAGATGAGGGAATAATCCTGCTCCAATAATAATCCCATCTCATCCCAGGCCAGGAGTGTCCTGCTGCAGGTTTGGAGCTGCTCAGTTTGTGACTCTGCAGAGCTGTAAATGTTCTCTGCCTGTTCAGCCTTCTGAAAGCACTGCAGACACCACCCAGCAAACCTGAGTCAGGCTTATGTTACAAAAACCCAACATTCCCTCTGCCTCCCTCTCCGTTCCCGTTTCCATTTAGTGTCCCCCTGTGCTGCAGATTTACAGGAAAGCTCTGGCCAGATATTCAAGGGCTTCCATAATGTTCCCTGCTGTGTCACCATTATTGATCAGCACCAAGCATAGCAGTTGTATAAATACAGATAATTGAGAAAGCTTCATTTCATTAGGAAAAATTAATGGGCATACTCTGTACCGAAAAGATAATTTTGCATAAAAGTAATTAGGGCAATCAATTTTATTCTCCTCAGTCATGTGCAGTTTGCCATATTTCTTGAAATTTTTTTTTCTTCTTCTTTCAGGCTGCAAAATTCCAGCTTTTTATTTCTACACTTGTTCCTATTTCTCAGATACAATCAGTGCTTTATCCTTCTCTTAATCTCCTTGGCATATGATAATTGTTCATTAAAATGTGCATCTCTAAGTTTGTACAAGATCCTGGGCATAACTAAAACAATACCCTGCATGGAAAAAAATTATTGTTTGATTCTACAATTGTAGTTGCTGTGTTGTCTTAATCTAAATAACTTCCTTTTGATGATCTGTGAAAAAAAGCATTTATCTTTGTAGTGAGCGTATGGCAACAATCCGTAGCAATGACAAATAAAGCTATTAAAATGCCAGTAAGTTTTGAATATATAACCAAACATATCTATAGACAGGTTTATTAAAAATTAAATCCTGCTTTTTAAGCAATTTTAGTCATGGAACTAGTTATTATTAAGATTTAGATTTTGATTATGATACGTATTTCTTAAAAATTTGAATTATTTTACTAGGATGCAATGTAGGATTAGGAGAAGGAGTACATTAGGAGAAAAGCACTTGAACTTTTAGTCCTGTAGTAAGGTAACACAGCATTTGTCTGATTGTTTTAAACTGACTGCGTGACTTGAGCACCAGAAATATTATAATATTATATTACAAGTGTCAGATTAACATCCAACTTCCTTCTGGAACATTTGCATAGAATACTGTGGCTGAATGATTGCCTGTGGTTTTCAAATTGGAACAAAACCCAAAACAAACAACAACAAAAAAACTCCCAGAAAACAAACAAAAAACCCCCCAACCCAACCAAAATCCCAATATTTTCAAGCAGAACAGAATGTCAGCTTTTGAGACACATCTTTCAATTAGAAATTGGGCAGGATTAGGAATTCCTGGCCTGCCAAGGGACAGCTGTAACATTTAGGAGGGAGAGGGTTTATTAAAATCACATTTGCTTCCCATAAGGTGAAGATTTCCAAGAACTCACTGAGACTGTTGAAATAATTTCATGTATAGGAGCGTGTGTGTGTGTTTGCATGTGCATTGTGTGTTTTGCTTTTTGGAGATGGAGTTCCAGCAGTGTGAAATGCAGAATTCTGCCCCATTAGCCCATCCTGTGGCCTCCAGGTCTATTTTTCATCAAGCTTTGGTAACTTTTCCTAACAGCCATCCATTATCTTGGTGTTCAGATCTCTCTGGAGTTTTGATATGCCTTATCTGCTGCACCAACTGTCTCTTCCATTTTTTTTTTCCTCCCTGAAAACGCTCCAAAAGTCACCCCCACACAAAAGTCACCCTGGGTAAATAAGTAGAAAGCTTGGTGGGTCAGCTCCTCAAACCTTTGGGCTGCCCAGGGTTCAGGCTCGTGTTCCCACCTCAGGCAGTTTCTCCATGGGTTTTGTGTGTGCTGGAATGGGGCTGTGGCACAGCTGGATTTCACAGCAGGTTTTTAACAGGAGCTTTGTGCTCATTTCATGGAATTGTCTCAGACACTTGCCACACTTGCAGGGATTGAATCAACCCAGAACATCAACGTTGGAGCGTTGCCTTCCATCAGTGAGAGAAAAAAGGAAATTTTTTAGGGATTTGTAGTGTGAGAAAAAACATATTTTGGCATAATTTGGGGGATGCTGAGCCTGGGAAATAATTTCAGCTAAATTTTGGAGCTTTTGCATAACTTAAACTCAAGAAAAGTATTTGGTGATACTGCCTTAATGGCTAAGCCAGGATTCAAACACACCCAAACATTTTTTTCTCTTAACAATTGAACCTGTCCCTACTTTTAATTAGCTTTATGATGAAAAACAGAAACTAAAACTGTTGCTCCAGCAGAAAATCCACTTTTATGCTTGAATGGTCAGCCATAATGACTATGCAAACGAAGATGACGTCCAGTTCCTTTTTATTGCTCTAACTCCAGAGAACGCACTGCCTTGCTGCAGCCTCGAGTTCCTCCATTTCCTATTGCTCTCTTTAAAGAAAACAAAGCTTTTTTAAACTCTAGAAATCAGGGGAGGTTTTTTTCCCCACTCCTATATTTCAACAATCTCAATGATTTCTTGGAAATCTTTAGATTTCTTTTCCTCAGCTTCACATATTTTGATATCATCTCTACTGATTAGGTGGGGAATATTCAGTGCCTGATCCTGAAAGCACTATGACTTTTCCCTGTATCTTTTTTTAAAATCTTTTTTTTTGTCATGATCTGAGGTTGTTTGCATGACACAGCTGTCTTAGCTGCATGAAAGGTTATTTCTTTAGAATCTGATGGGTCAGAAAAATGCTCCTGAAACAAAACAAAATCACAACAACAACAAAAACAATCCCCAGAACACAAGGGCTAGAGCATGGTACAGCTACACCCTGCAGTGAAGCCCTGAAAAAAGTGAAAATAGTTAGAAAATAAAGGCTGAGCCTGAGCTGAAAAACCCACCAGGATGTAGCCAAATATGTCAGGAGGGTTAACAGATTGGTTGGTTTTAGTTTCTGCCATCCACATTCCTGAGTGCAAGCCTGGATGTGGTCAGTAAATTCTTTATTGTTGTGGTGTTTAACCTTTTGAAGTTGACTGAGCACTTGCACCCTCTTGTAATATCTGTACTGGATGCTGGATTTGGTTTGGTTTTTTTTTTTTTTTCCAAAGAAGTCTGAAACTTCTAAAGGATCATCACTTAATATATTTAATTCAATTTTCTTTTAATATTAGGATGTGTGTTCACTTACTGCTCACACCACTGAGCTCTTCTCAGAGCCCCCTGTCCCATTTCCCTCCAAGTGTGATCTTTATCACGGGACACTGGGGCAGCAGTTTAAAACAAAATCCCGAGATGGAATCTGAGACGAGCAGCCCAGGTTTAAAACATCTGCTTCCTCCCTCTAAAAACCGGTGTAAAATTGTGATGGGAAAATAAAGCCTTGTAATGGGAGAATAAAGTTCCAAAGAACTGTAGGGAATAGGTGAGGAATTGATGATCCTAATTCAGGGAATAAGGACACAGATATTACCAGTGCACGTCTGGAATGCTCTGTCACAAAGATAACACAGCAGCTGCTTCCGTGACTAATGCTTTTTATTCCAAAAGTTACACTTCTATTAAACTGATAAATAAAAGCACTTGGATTAGATTTTTCTGCCTCTCCTGCACCCAGAGAATCAAATCTTCGCTTTTTTACCCGAATGATGGGTGGTCTGTTGATGTGCACCCACAATTAATTAAATCTGATGCTGTAAATATTTAATTCTTTGGGGTTCTGCAGCAGAGACCTCTCAGTGCAGGCAGGGACAATTCCTGACCCTGCATGGAGGTTCTGGGTCTGGTTTGTATTTTTGGTGTATTTTTTCAGTGTAGGGTTTGTCAGCTCTCTGTCAGCAGTGAAAGCTCTCCAGACCATCTCAAGATTCTTGAATTGATTACTTGAGAAAAAGCTTCCACCAGAGCTTGTGCTCTGTGTTTTGGGGTGGGTCTTTTTTGTTCTGTTTTGTTTTGGTTTTGAACTGTGGTTTGTGTTTGAAGCTGTTCGAGGAGCTGCACTCCAAAACCTCTGCAGGCAGCGACAAATCCTTAAACACCAGTTGTTTTATGATCTCTTGGTATTCTTGTACTTCTTAACAGCACTACAGAAATGGCAGAAAGTCACAGGGAAAACGTTCTGTTTGTGAACTTCCCACCTATCTCTGTATTGCTTCAAAACAAGACATGGTTTGTGATTTATATGTTATCTGGCACATAAATCAAGTTTGTGATTTATATGTTATCTGGGATCCGAAATGCCACATAATCCAAATATCATTAAGGGCAGAAAGGGGCCTTGGCCATTCTCTAGATGAGGGTGTCTGCCTCTGTATTTAGTGTTAGAATTTCCCATTCTAACAAAATCCATATTGTGTATTTGTGGAAATAAAAATGGCAATGATACATGACAGGGGTGCTCATCAGTTTATCCCATGGCTGCTTTCACACCAACCACTTCAGAACAATTCCTTCCGCATTTCTTTATTCCCAAAGTAAAATCTATAAAACACAGCTATGTGCATATTATAAATATATATACAAAGTCTTTTTCCTTTTTGCTGCATCTCATCAAAAGATGGTACAACACATTGGAGCTGTATTACCTACACAGCTTGTGATGGAAACACCAAAATTTTTTAACTTCTTCCTTATTTTGGTGGGTGTAGCAGGAGTTTGGCAGTGGCAGTTGTTGTTCCCATCCAGTACCTTAGAAAGTTCTCACTATTCCCCTCAATTAAAACTCTTTGAAGGCTCAAATTGTCCATAAATGCAATCTCTTAATTATGTACTTTTTTCCCTGACTAGAAAATAGCGGTTCCATAAAACAAAACCTGAATCTTTCCTCTGCAGACTCGCAGACATTTAACAGATAAATGGAATTGAGGTGAAATGATAGCCCAGAGCAGAAAGTGCCTGATTCAAACTGGAATTCTCTGCCATTGGTAGAGATTCCCATCATATCTGATTGCCAAATAACAGAGTGCCTTCCACAAGGGTCACTTAAATCCTAGACTTTATAAAATTTGACATCTCTGTATTGATGTGTTGCAGGTTAACCAAAGGTCTGGTCTGAAGCACTCTGAGGTAAATAGAAACCTTAGCACTGATTCTGGGAGGCTTTCTAGGCTTCAAAACCCCTGGAGAATTTATTTAGCTGGCTAAACCTAGAGCTGAGAGGTAAAAACAGGGAACAACCGGGTTCTTTGGCATTGGCTTGTCAGTGCTGTGATAAGATTTAACTTTCAGCAAAGAACTCAGCTGAGCTGGAGACTCAGAGTCATAGAATCATTTAGTTTGGGAAAAAAAACCTGTAAAACCATCAAGAGCACAACCACGTCCTCCACATGGCCATGGCCCCAAGATCCACACATCTTTAAACCCCTCCAGGAATTGGGGGCTCCACAACCATAATCATCTGTTATTCATAACTTTTTGATGTTAATTATGACTTTTTGATGTCCATGATAGCTTTTTGATGCAGGCACTCAATTGACTGAAGCTGCTTTCATAAATTTCTTGTACTGAGCCCATGCAAGGGCCTGGCATGTGTGGGAAGGTAAAATCTGAATCTGCTTTTCATCCTCTCAGCTAAAATGTTTCTCAGTTTGAAAGTTACCTTAAACTGCATTGCAAACTGAAAAAGGTGCTTGTTTATTTTGCTGAAGTAATTTCAGGCTAATAGTGAGTGATTAGCAGCACAGCATTGCTGGTGTTGATTAGGCACTGCACTTACATTTTTCTCAGTTTTCAGGGAAACATCAGTTACATTTGCATCTCGTTGCTAAATGAGATAGAGAAAAGAAGTTCCATGAATTTATTTCCATGGCAGAGCTGGGATCCTTTAAATAGCAAGGCAACCCATTAGACATGAAGGGGTTTGGGAATAATTATACCCATTTTAATGAGGGGGAAACACTTTGCTGTCATTGCACCACTCTTCTGCTCCGTGGTGTGTTTAGAATCAGCTTTTTAATTTCTGCTGCCACACCAGGCAGTCCTGAGGGCTCAGGAAGCACCAGCTGTGGGAGGAGGCCAGAATGGACTCACCGGGGCTGGGCTATTCAACTAAAAGGAGAAATGTGAGATTTGGGGTTAAACAGACAAAAATCTCTCCGTTTTTGCACATTTTTTGGTCGGGGTATGAGGTCTGCTAACACTCTACCTTGAAGAGACATTAGAAAGATGTTAGGAATGGCAGTAAGGCTGTGATTTTAATAAGAGGGACTGTAATTCCATCATGAGTGATGGAAGGTATGGCTGACACCATTTCCCTGCTGTTTGAGGGACGTAATGCATTTAGTGAATAAAAGGAATTCATTATAAAGAAAATATTGTGCACACACTGTAATTCAGCCTGAAAAGCTCTATTTACTCAACTGGAGGCGAGCTTTTCATAAAACAGATGCATAATTTATGTCACTTTTTGCTGCTAGCTGTTTAAATGCCTTCTGGTATCCCATCGTCCTTCCCAGATAACTATTTACAGTTTTACACAGAAAGGGATTAAATGCCTCATTGGAGGTCACACAGGAAGACAAACAAAGCCAGGAATTAAGCAGAGGTCTGTAATAATTATCTCGTTTTGTATTTACTTAACACAGTTTCCTGGCCCCTCAGTTCTGGCTGTTGGGTTGGGCCATGGCCAAGGTCAAGGCTCCTTTCCCAGCCTGACCAGAGCCCTGTGTTTTTCTATTCATGTTTCCTCTGTGAGGACAAGCTGTGATCACAACCAGAGATTGTCCTACACCAGCCTCTAGCATAAACTGGTGTGATTTTCACAATATCTTAGCTTTTACAATGCTTCTTGATGTCATTTCAAAATCAAATGTTATATTTTGTCAGGCTTCGGGTTTTTTTTGCCAGTGAATTTTTCAACAGACTTTCACTTTAAATAACTTTAGATATTTTCTATACTCTGGAGAAATACATCCCCTGAGGAGGTTTATTTGCCTTTTTCCTTGCCAATTCAACAGCAAAAATATGAACTGAGAACACAGAGGGATGAGAACAGAAAGGAAAAGTCAAATGGCTGTTGCTTTTTCTTATATTGTAATTATTTCATGCTTGGGTAGATAAACAAATAAACACAGTTCTCTCTTTGGTTTTTGTAATTTCTGAGATTTAGCAGTGGTAACACAGACACTCTGGGTGCTCTTTGTACCTTTGGGAAGATCTTTTCGTTGGTTTTGGTTTGGTTGGGGGGTTGGTTGTTTCTCTGGATTTTTTGTTGTGTTTTTATTTGTTTCTTAGGTTTTGTTGGGTTGTATTTTGAGGGGGAGGGGTTGTTGTTGTTGCTGGGTTTTGTGGGGTTTTAAAAATTTTTTTTAGTCCCATAGAAAATGTCCCAGAGCTGCAGGTGAAATATCCACACCAAGAAAAGTCTTACACCTTCGAGTGTTCTCTCAGAACACTGCAAGCTGAGAAATAATGTGAATTAAAAGGTGGTTGTGTGCTCTAGACAGGGTTCATCTAATGCTCTAAAATTTGATGTGCTGGCTGTGAGCTCCAAGCCCAGAGTCAAGGTCTCAGCAGGGATTTCAGGACAGCAGGGACCACGAGCAGCTCAGTAAAGGAGATTTCTGTAAGCAGGATCTGAGCTGGAGAGACACAAACAAGTTTTGAATCTATTCTAAATTGAAGTATTTATGATGAGGTATTGAGATTTTAATGATGCCACGTTTCATAAATCCAGGGGATGCTGGTGTTGTCAAACTAACACTGAAAAGGGAGAAAATATCTATCATCTTTGTCATCGTGGCCATCCCTTACTCTGAGCACTTCGACATCAAGAGACTGATGATTCCTGAGTGCTCATTTCATCAATTAAATAATGGCAGAAGCGTCGTGTAGTTTATTATTCAATACATATAGACACATCTTCCTCAGTGTTTCGCAGTGAAAGAGTAAATAATTTATCAAGTGACTTGTTTGGGAATGTTTTATTTTCAACTTTATTCTCATCCTGTGGAAAAAGCAGGCTGCAAACCTTTCAGGGTTTGCAGAGAGAGGTGCAATGTGTGTTCCATCCCTTTGATCTGAGGCTGGCTGCCAGTTTTGTACTTGCATTTTCAAAACCTCCCATCTGGCCCTTTGAAAGCTCTCTGGAGAGCACAGCACACCAGATCACCCCCGGACACCCCTGCCTTTCCACTGCATTTCACTTTGAGATCCTGAAAGGGACTAAAAGTACTTCAGGGTGCAAACATTCCTGCCATTACTGCAGCTGATGCATTAAAGGGAAACACATTTGTTCACATCCAGACTTAATGCAGTTTTCTCCTGCAGTGTCCCCCACATGACCCCATGTAAGAGTTCTCTTTTTCCATCGTGGCACCTAGGAGCAGGGCTGAGTTTTCTGGTGGACATTCTTCATTTCAGCCATGGCTTCTATTCCTCTCTGACCTGAGCTCTGCCTCTGGCTTCCCCTGTGCTCACCAAGGTCTGAGCAGTGCAGATGTTCAGCACCTCCGGGATTGAAACCTTCAGCTTCAATTGGATTTAGGAGCGATGTGGAGAGCACTGAAAAAGCTCAGGTTGTGTTTCCCACTGCTCTGCCTTTCCCTGAGCTGCTGAAATGCAGCAAATACAGAAAACACAAGGTGAATGTAGCGAATGGCAAGAAAACAATTCAATATCTCTGTTACCCAGTGCAGTGCTGTCCATCGCAAAATCTGAAATGAATTTATACCCATCAGAAGAATATCCCCATGCTGAAAGCCCTTTTAGTGAAGCATGTATAATCCTACTCTGAAAATATGGACCTGATCTGTTGTGTTTCTGTTCACAGCACTTTCACATAATTTTCATTGCTTCTCACTTAAAAGTCTAATACCTGCTATGGGTTTCTCCTGATTAAAACTGCCTCAAATAGACTTTGAATGGAGCCATTCTGTTATCCTACCACAGCTCCCGTGTCTGTCTGTTCCTCTGTGACTCAGCTGGCTCCTGTGTTTTCCAAAATCTCTGCCTTTAGTTTCTGCGTGGGAAATCCCTGGGGGCTCCAGCATTTTGAGCGAGGATGAGCAGTGTTGTAAAGCTGGAGTGGCTTTTGGCTGCCACCAAGCTGGGTTCTGACCTTTGGAACATTGGCTCTGCTGACAGACTTGGGAGATCTACACAGCTCCCTCAAGAACCTGCTGCTCTCATAAAATTGATAAGGTTCTGTCCATTAATCACTATTCCAAGCTCATGTGGATGCATTGGTCAGGATTAGGCAGCAAACAGCTTGAATTCCCCTGAATGTTTAGGTTTGGAGCGCATGGCTGCTTGCAGAATATTTTCCTGAGTTTTAAAACAAAACCTTCTTTGTTCACTTTGGAATTTTGATGTTTTGGCAGTGAAGACAGGAAATAGAGAGACAGGAGCATTGTTGTTGTGTTCTGTAAAATTCAAGAATGTTTTATTCCTCTCTAATCACTTGAGACATGTTCTGGTATCATGTGCTCTGTTTTCCCTCAGACTGGGCAGTTGTCTCCGTGGTTTGAGGATGGAGATAAAAGATGTGAAGTGGCTGAAAATCCCTTCAGGTTATGCTTGAATGGTTTATATAGTGCACAGCAAGCACAGGAGGTGTGCTGTGCTCTGCTGTGTGTGAGAACAGTTTGGAAAGCAAAAAAAGTCATCCCAATTTAGACACATTTCACCAAAAGTCATGCAAAAGAACCTGTCAAAACAGACAGCTTCCCACAGCAGAGCTAAGGGTGTTTAATCTGTAATTCCATGTGCTCAGGATACCCCAGGCAGGATTGTGATATTTAATACATAATGCAGTTATGAATTACACCATGCCCAGGGCCCTGCACATGCTGCAGGACAGGATCCTCTCTGAATTCATTTCCATTTGGGGATTGGTATCAAAGCATTTGTATCAAATCTTTTTGTGGTTCACTCTTGGTGTGGTGCCTGCCCCTGGAATATCTGGCTGGTGTTGATGATTACTCTGTGTGGAATCAGGATTTTTCAGCTTTGTTTTTGGGATTGCACTTGCAAATCCTCCAGTGGTTCCAGCCGTGTGCTGCCAGTGAGAAATATGGTACAAATCTCCATTTTGGCTTCTAATGGGAATTACTTTTGAGTTGTCTTCTCAGATGGGATGATGAGGGGTTTGTTTCATAGATTTTATGTTTTAAAACACCACTAAGACCAAAACCGTTTTCATGCAACAGTTACACCCTTAATAATTATCTCTTCAGCTTGCCTTATGGTGAATAATCAACTTATTTCAATTTACACTGTAAAATACGGAAAACAGTTTTGTAGAGGGCTTGACTAAGCACCAGCTCAGAAGATGACCCTTGAAGTGTAGGTCCCTCACAGGGTGAAACTGTTCCTCAGGAGAAAATTGAAATGAGTTATAAGTGTTCATGTTTTTAACCTTGTGTGCCCAGAGGGGACACACAGCTGTGGTGAACATGTGAGTCAGGATTAGCAGGTCCATGTATAGCAGATTTAGTGAGAAGTGGTTGGATGTTGTCTTTGAGACTCAGGCAATCGAATGTGCAGCAGGTAAACCTAAAAGGTCTGCAAAAAAGGGCACTCTTTAGAAATCCTTTTTTAATATTTTTATTCATGTCGGTAGCCAAAATGCACCTAACCCAACCAGTCCTTGTATAAAATAAACCCATTTCTATTCAGCTCTAAATTTCATTCTGTGTTTCCCTATTGAAATTCAGGTCTCTGTACATTTTGACCTTTTCAAGAAGGCTTGCCTCATTGTGAATTGTGAGTGCATTAGGAAGGTAAACACATCCAGTACTTGTTATTCAATGAGTTTGGATTTAGAAACTCATTGTCAATAGGTTAATCCTTTTGTACAGACAGTCTCTTTGGCTAAGAGGCATCTTAAACAAATAAAGGTTTTACCAAAATGCTAATTTTTCAGTCTTCCTGTCAACTGTCAAAGAACAAACCTCGGTGGAGGTCTTAAAATTGGTTATTTCTAGTTTATATTCACCTCGTGTCAGCACAGTTTGAAAAAGAACTTCTGTATACAGAAGCCTAATCACAGGCTATTTGTTACTCTGCTCAAGAAATCATTAAAACCCAGGATTTTCTTGGAGTGTTTTATGAGGATGAGGGAAGGGATAAGTTTATCTGGGTTCAACAAATATTTATAAATACCATGAATAAAAAGGATACCAAATTCAGCAGCAGATTGGGTAGGCACTTAAAAAGAAAATAACATATCCCCAATCTGATTAAAAGTCAAGTGTCTCTTGAACTGCATTTCACAATATTTGCCAAGTGGATATATTTTAGACTATTGCTTAAAATGTGAAAGTAGAAATTAGGGATTCTGAGGGAGAATTGCAATAAAACAGCTCCTTGCAAGAGTTATGTGGGCAGAAGTTCAGCAATAAATAAGGTGAGGCTGTTTCTGCGAGTTTTATTTCGCGGGTTGTTGGAAGTCCTTTCCTGGCTTCCTGCAGATCCTGTGTTTCTGTTTATTTCTACACCAGAAATGACAGCAGGACTGCCAAGGGAGATGCCCATCCACACCAGCTGGCATGAGGGGAGCCCCCTTGAAATAGAATTGTTGTAGGTTTTCTGCATCAGCAATCCACTGAAACACAACCTGAGCTGGTGAGCCAGGAGACCAAAATGACAATAAAGACACTTCCCTGGATCTCCCTGGATGTTCCTCACCATGAGCTGTATCTGGGTGATTCCCCCTAAAGGTGAACATTTCTTCACTTTCAGGGGGATATCCTGAAGTTTTCAACACCCCATACCCATTTTTCCTCTTTTCCATTGAGGAAAAATCATCCTGTCCAGAAAAGGAGTGAGTCAATAGGGACCTTCTAGATTTCCTTGCATGAAAACAGGGTTTTTCACATTGAGTTCTTATCTAATCCTGTTTTACTCAGTGTACTTCAACAGCCAAACAGAGCTTTCCCCTTAAGATCTGCAGTACTCTATAAATTATATCTAAATTTTTAATGTGTTAGTCATAAAATACGTATTTATTGTGAAGTTTATGGCTAACAGTGTTTCACTAAGATATAGAAGATCAGAATTATCCATATTATGTGACCAACAAAACAAAGAGCAGTTCCTCAGCTGCCTCAGTGAAGTCCTGTGGGTTGAACACCAACTGGAGCAAATTCAGGTGACATTGGCTGCCGGTGTGATCTATGGCTTTGTCTTCTCTCAGTCTCCATCATTTATGTTCTTCTGGAGCTGCTCCTGCCAGATTGACATTTATATATCATTTTTTAATATCCTTCATGTCCACGTGCACATTGAATTTTTTACTAAACAGTCAGGGCTTCCTAGAGTATGGCTGGCTGGATGCTAAATGAGTGACTAATTGGAGGGATAATCATGCCAGTGTGGCTGGAAGCAGCATGTAGCTCCTCAAAAGGCAAAGTGCACACCTGAACCTGTGGGGCAGAGTTTGGGCCCCGTTAATGACCACGGTCAAGAAGGTGCTGATGCTGCTGGGAATAAAAATATGCTGCATTTTGTGTCTAAAAACACTTCTGCATGCCAGTGGATAGAATTTAGAGATGGTATTTGGGCAGGCTGTGTTTTCCCAAAGGAAAACAAGTGTCAGAGTGCCCCACCCAGAGAGTGGAATTCCACATTGCCACGGGAAACTCGCTGCACCCACGAGTCACACTGAGCCAGCTGCAACACTGATACACTGACAGTGGAATAACAAAAAAAAATATATATATATATATATATATAACAGGAAAAAATATTCTAAAAGTTCTGAGACTCCCTGCTTCAGCTCCCATCCCTGTCCAAATTTCGGCTTGCTGCATGTACAGAATTTCCAGGGTTGGTTTAAGCTCTGATCTGCCCTGTTCTGGTCACAGCGTGGCAGGGTGAGCATCAGCCCCAGGCTGTCCAGCCTGTGCTCGAGGCTCCTGCTCCTTTCAGGGCTGCTCTGGCTGCCCCCTCACAGCTCCTGTTCATCTGATCTCACTTGCAGCCGTCTGTCTGCTGACAAGTGTCCTCAAAGTGTTGGAATCATTCCAACAACTTCGAATTAGCTCAAGCTAGCAAATGAAAATTCATTCTTTGGAGTGAGGCTTTCGTGATTGGCTTTCGCTGCGTGGATTTTGATCTTCCTCAGGTAGGGACCATATGTCACAGGCAGGATAAATTGGAATCTGGAATGTTTTTACAGGTGTTTCTGTTGATCTGTGAAAGGATGGATTTAGAAATGCTTCAGAAATGCAAGGAATCGAGCTGAGAAATATTTTCATTTCTATCGTTCAAAATTCTGTGGGGATACAAGAGAGTCTTCCAACTTGAAATCTGAGGTAATTGGGATATCAGGAAAACTTACAGGATTTCAACTTGGACCCAGATGAATTTTTTATTTTTAGTCAGTTTTTAAAGACTTTGTCTGGCCAATTTTAGGACCTGTCAGTTCTAGAAGGGACACAAAGTATTTCCCACGTGGGGTTTGTCCTCCCTGCTCTTTGAGGGAAAGGATCCCTCTTTGTCTGACACTGCATTGATAGGTGCCAATGTACATCATGCCAGTATTTAATGCAATATTTTGTGTCCTTAAAGAACAGCATAGAAACAACGTGTGCAGCAAAAGGCAGCTCAAGGGCCTCTGTAGAGAATTCCAGACTGGAAAAAGCCTTTTTGTCATCTTCTGTGACAGATGCATTCCTCTGTAAAAATGTTCAATAGGCTTTTTAAACTTATTTTACCTTATCTTTTATTTAACTATTTCAACTGAATTGATCTGCCATGAACCATGTGACAGCAGTACAACACTCACTTTATATTTTTGCTAAGGTATAAACCTCTGCCCAACACATAATTATACATTGTGGTTTGAAAATGTCAGTTATACAAAAATAAAAATAAATACCAGGCAATTTTACAATTAGGTCTTTCATTAAAGACACAGTATGACAACATAATCAGCTTTTCATTTAATGGCTTTAAAAGCCATCATAGCCTAATTAATATGCTGCAATAATAACCAGTCTGCTCGCATTCTTTTTCTTTCCAATCTTTTTTTTTCAGCAAGTGATCTCAAACCCTGCCATATGCAGATTCCTGCCTAGGATGGGATTTTGCATATGCCATAAATCATATGGCAGCTTTGTGGAGTTACTGAACTCTTCCCAGTGAATTTCAGTGAATTTTAGTGAAGTTCTAAAGGTGCTTTGGGAGCATTTGGATTAAAGCCCAACAGCTGCATGGTGATATGCAGTGTTTTATCCTGGGATGTGCAGTGTCCAGCCTGTCCTGTCAATAATAACAATTCACTGCTTGGCCTTTGCTCTCCAAGCCCTGGAAAAGCAGAACAGACTGAACTAGATGGGGCTTTTTTCATGTGGGTAAAGTTCAGCTGGGAAAGAGTAATTAAAACAGTTGAAAAGGGTTTTAATGATGATCTAAGTCCAGAAGGGAAACTTGATATCCTTTCATTTGAGCAATGAATTCAAGCATTTAATGATCCCTGCAGGGATAAATGCATCTGAAACAAAAAAAAAAAAAAAAAATTGACTCTCTCCTTAAATACCTGTGCAGAGCCACGTGGTTTTTTGTGTCTGTGAGATGGACAGGAAAGGAAAAGAGCAGGAGAGAGCAGGGCCTGCAGCTCCCCTACACCTGACAAGATAAAATATTTAACCCCTTAGGGCTGTTGGCAAAGATGCTCTTGACTTGCTAAGAAGTGATGGAAATATTTGTGTTCTTTCCCCCATCCTCTTTGATTCTTTGGTGTAAGAGATCATTTAAGTGAATAAATTGTCTTTCATGAAACTCATTATTTTAGGAAGTGGAATGGTAAACAGCATCACCATAAAGAATTTTGTTTCTGATTTATGAGAGCAGGAGAGTTTTCAGTTGGCAAGAGGCTAATGCTGCAGAAATTAAATCAATCTTCATTATAGTAGCAAGGAAAAATGTTATAACAATAATAAATCTGAGTGTCCAGGAGAGATATTTACTGTGGAAATGTTTGCTAAATCGAGATGGCAATAAACCCAAAAAGGTGGAGGATAGCTCCAGTGAAAGCTGATGTTATATCCAAGTCATTTCTGGTCATTACTGTGTCAGTATTTTAAAGTGTATTTCCTTGGTGAAAACAGGAAAGCAAAAGATTTTCCTGCAGAAGCCCTGTTGAATATTCTGAATATCCCTGAATATTTGGTCAGTGGGGAGAGTTTCTGAACAGATATTTAGTGAGATTCAGCTCTCTGAGCTTTCTAGGAGCTAATCACTTAGCGAGGGCAGGACAGGGCACGGTGAAAGGACTGGGTTGTCCATCAGCATTTTCACAAGTGCTAAGAGGCCTCTGGAGAGATGACATTTGGCTCCTTAAAATGCAGTCCATGTGTTCTCACCAATCTGGTGACATACATGCCCCCAGAAAGATTAACAAGGGTTGCCAGACGTGCTGCAAGGTACAAATATTCCCTGTCAGAGTTAACCAGGCTCGGAACGGTGGCGAGTGCAGATGTGCTCTTGAAGGAGCCTCCTGGAAATCAGTCACAGTTAATTTGGTGTTCTTAACTTGTTTCTGATGTCTGTGCTGAGAGGCATGTCAGAATTCCACCCTGCAGCATTTTCAAGGTGATTTCGACTGTTAAAAAGATGAAGCGTAAGAGAGGTGCTTAATTACAGGTGAGTGTGTGAAGCAAGTGTGATATAAAGTAATGGAGTTAATAAAAGGATGGTGACTAACACAATAATAATAGCAATATGAGTTTGTGATCCATAGCCACTAGACTTCAGATATGGCTGATAAAGATCCTAAATTACTTTTCTAATTAATTGTTTGGAAACAAAATATTTTCATTTCGCTTTCCCTACTCCTTTTGCTTGATTGCCACGCTTTCATTTCAATTCCTTGTTTCCACTTTTCTGCTCTAATTCGTCTTTGCAATAATTGCTTCTGCTTCTTTCCATTTTACTTCCCTCTGTAATTCCACATTGCAGCTGGGCTTCAGCCCCACACAGAGTGTAGTCCCTTCCATCAGCAATGCCACCAATCCCTGATGCTGTCAGTCATTAGGCACTGTTTCTAACTGGGTATCAGCTTCTCAAATTATTCTCACACCATCTGCTTGTTGAATGTTCTTCATAGTTCATGTTTTTGCTTCTGTTCAGTTATCCTTTAAACTGAGACATTCTGCAGAAGTCACATTATTCTCGTGCAGGGATATTATCAGAGTTATTTTTTCCCCACCTGTTAGTTTTGTTTCTTAAGTAGTCCACAGCAGTGATGATATAATTGTTGGTCTAGCAAAGCAGGCTCTGTCTGCTGTGTCATTTCAGAAAACAAAATTTGTTTTAGGTGGAAGGGCCAAACATTTTTTGCAGGTCTAAAAATGTGCTTTGTTTGCGTCATCTCTATCGTGCAGAGGCAGGTCACAAAGGTGCTTTCCTGCTCTGAATTATCATCCCTGTGTGCATCTCTATTTTCTCCAGGTTATCCTGAGAACATAAATGTCTATAAACATTTCCAGCCATCAGAATACTTTTCCCCTCTACAAAGAAGCAAACTAAAAGAACACAAACACTTTTAGGGGTGATGACTTTTCTTAAATTTTCTGCCTGGGTGATAGCTCCCTGTCTGACAGTGAAATCCAATCAAGATTTCTTCATTTTAGGGAAATGATTTCGTTAAGGATTTACAAAAGTGATGGTTCCAATTTTATTTTATGGAAAGATTTGGCCCCTTCCTGTCATGCATCAAGAAGCCTTCCAGGAGCCCAGGGCCAGGAATTCATTCCCCAAAGCACCACGGCTCAGAACAACGTGGAGGGCTCCAGAACAAACACACAAAGGTTTTAGATGCAATCTCACCTTCCCAGGGAAAGACTTTAATATCTCCTGGTAACAAACATCATTAATCTCCTGATTAAAGGAGATTAAAAATTACAATTAAAGGAGATAAAGCATAAACTTTGCTTCAACTGAGGGTCCCAGTTCCTTTTAGAGAGGTGGTGCAGGGATTTTGGGCCATTGGAGGCTCCTTGGTTGGATGTGCTGTCAGAAGTCACTGAACAGGTTAATTGCCTGTACTTATCTTTTAAAGCAAAGATATAATGCTTAGGAAAAACACTTTTATACCACTTAATTCTTGACAAAGGTGATAGAGCTTCCAGTTTTCAAATGTACTCGGGTCATGAAACTTTATGGCCTAACAAAATTAAAGTGTCACATTTAGTAATCGTCTTGTTTATTTTTATCTCTGAGAACTGTAAACATTTGAAATCTATGTAAATTAGAAAATATTATAAACCCAAGAGTTTTAACTTTCTCTTACATCTACAGACACTCCAAACTCTTAAAAACTCATTCCTCATTTCAAAATAAAAATAGGCTTGGTATCATTTGCTGTTTCACTTGTTACTCCTGGTATGTTGCTAAATTTGATTCAAGATTGAAGGTTGCTATTATCGCATTGTTCTTTCCTTGTATTCCTGACCCAAACTGAGCTCTGTTCTGAGGTAATTCTTGTGACAGGCATCCAGTTTTCCTCTTGAAGAGTGATTTGGAGCAGAGGTGATGTGGTGCTCGTCCCTGGCTGTCAGGGTTTGACCCAGCTGGACTCAGCCCTCCCTCACTCCCCACTGGTGGAGTGGGAAAAGAACTGGAGGGGAGAGAGGGAACTCATTTGTGAACTGATTCACTGTGAAAAACAATGGGTGTAGTGCTGGAGTTTGGAAAACAATGGGTGTAGTGCTGGAGTTTGGAAAAACAATGGGTGTAGTGCTGGAGTTTGGGAAACGATGGGTGTAGTGCTGGAGTTTGGGAAAAACAATGGGTGTAGTGCTGGAGTTTTGAGAGACAGCAATGAGCTGAAATGTTGACCACTCATTATTTCCTCAGTGTGATTCTCTGTTGCTAATATGCTTAAGGAACTGAAATGTGGGATAATGCACTTTATTATGCTTTCTAACATCAATTATTTGCTAACTTGCAGGGTGCTTTTCCCATAAGGCGCTCAATATCGCTGTGCTAATTCATCTGCCAAGCCAAGGGTTAAATACCAGTGTACCTCCAATGAAATTAGACAAATTAACTTAGCAACTAAATGGCTGCATGCTGGAAAGAGCAAGCTGAGCTATCCTTCCCTTTGTCAGTCAAGAATGTGAGAAAATTGGGTGTTTTCAGAAAGCTGTTGGATATAAAAGGATGAGCCTCAAACACTTGCAACCTACATTTTCTTCAAAGCATAATTTGCATGGAGACAATGTAAATTCACAGTTTATCCCCCGGTTTTGATCTGATGGCAGGTACCAGAGGTGTCATGTCTACAGCAGTTCTGGCCTTTTAAGTGCCAGTATTTGGCAATGCTGTTTATATCAGGTGCACAAGTGTTACAATATGCTCGAGGCTTTCAACTTCTTTTAACTTTTAATTCATTCTAAAAGCACTTTTTTGGTTGGTTTTTTGGGGGATTTTTTTGGTTGTTTTTTTTTTTTTAAGAATTTTGGCATAATCAGTTTTCTTTGAACTGTTATAGAGCAAACAGTTCCATGCAGGTGCATTCCTGACCTGAGTGTGCTGCAGCCCGAGCAGGTTTTGTTGTGTTGGTGCTGCTGTAAAGCACCAACGACACCTTCTAAAGCTAAAGCAGAAAATCAGAGTGTGCTGCCCCGTGTGCCAGAGCCCTCTCAGGGAGATCAAACCTCTCAGCAGGAAAGGAAAGCGCTGCCAAAAGGTTTCTGCTGCAGGTAGGGCAATGGGATTGGGAGCTGTGAATGTGGAAGGGACGAGTACCTGACTTTGATGGAACAGAAGAGGGTTTGAGGGGTTGATAAGGCAGTTTTTAATGGCTGGAGTGTCAGCACTTTGTTGCAGTCAGATGCTGGTCCTGTGCTGATAAAGCAAGGGGAGTTGCCAATGCCCTGTGTGCGCTGAGTCCTCGATTGTCTTTGCAAGTGTGACCAGAGGGTTTCTCCGTGCACCAGCCTGACCTCCCTGTCCCAGGGCATCCCACAGCCTGGGAGCTAAAATGGAACAGCTCGGAGTGAGCAGCTCCTTACCCATCATCAGGCCAGCAAGAGCAGGAGCTCTCCTTGGAGCACTTGGAACCAAACTCCCGAGCCCCAAGGCGCTGTGGAAGTGTGGCTCTGCTGGATGCTGTCCCCCGGTGTGCTCCAGAGCCTTTCCCTTGGTGAATTCATTTGCTCGCTCCCTTTTGGAGAGTCGCCCTTCATTTATTCCTTCCCTTTGGAAGTACTTTGGAGTGCAAATTACTGCTATCAGGAGCCTTGAACTGAGAGGCTATTATTCTCCATGCTCAGATTAAATTAATTTTGAACAGTTTAATGCAGCATGTCCGAGCTGCGAGTCCAAGTGGTGTCAAATCTATTTCTCTGCTTTTTTAAGCTGCACCTTCAAGGGCAGCGTGATTCATGGTAAATGTGTTCTTCTAATGTCTTTTGCTAGGCATTATTATTTTCTTTCATTTGCAAGTCATGAGGATAAAATGTTAACTATTTTCTTCCTAAAATTATATGAAGAATGCACAATTTTATCCTGGCCTCTTTTTTTTTTTCCCCAAGATTGTTACATTTGCTTCCTGTGCATGAAAAAAAAGGAAAAATAGAAAAACAGTCACAATGAAATCAAGAAATTCTTTTTTAAAGTGTCTAAAGGGGAGAAAGGAGACACTACAGGATCCTGCAACATCATTGTTGCATTAGCAAGGAATTATCTTTATCAAGGTCTCTGTAATAAAATTAAGGAGTTTTTAATGATTGGCTATATAACTCTGTTTCTGTTTTTGCCAAGGTGCAAACCCAAAGCATGTCATGAATCTTTTCAAGCTTTACTCTTCAAGCTGAAGCATTCAGCTCTCCCTGCAGTGTTCCCATTGCCAAGGTGTGAGTGCAGGGTGGGGATGAGGATTCCCCCCAGGTTTCTGACCCCTGGGACAGGAATTGCTCAGACCAGGGAAGCTCTAAGGGCACCTTTGGTGCTGTGAGTGCAGAGAATCAGGGATTTGCTGGCTGTGATGTGACATTGCCATGAGAGATGTGTTATTGTCAGGAAGGTCAAGGCACAGCAGAGACAGAATGCCAGGCCTGGGAGAAAATAACTGAGAATAACACCAAGGCACCAATATCCTGGTAGGATCCCTGATATTCATAATTTTAAGGAACAGCAGAGGAATAAAATGAGGCCACAACATGAAAAATTACATCAGTGCTTATCAGAGAGGGAGATGTCAGAGGAGCAGCAGAAAGTGTGACATTGATGAAGCAAAATAAGATAATGGAAAATGAGCCTGGGATTCATCCTTAGTGGAGTTACTGTGAGTGATCTTCCTATTCCACCAGAAGTTTTGAAATTTACTTTTTAAAATTCTTCTCTCCAGCTGGAAACTTTTTGCACATTTAAAAGACTTTGGGCCATCTGTGATCACGACTGAGCTCTTTACTGCTCTGAAGCTCTTCCCTGCAGCATCTCCATCATTTTGTTGTTCAGGCCTTGCCTGAAAGCACAAAAGCAGATGTGCCCATAGGCTGTGGTGAAATCTGGCTATGCCAGGATAAGTGATGGGATGGCGACAGGCTCACCTGTGTGAGTATCAGGGCAGTACAGACACCCACTGTGAGCAGTGCCTGCATTTCCATGGCTCTGGATAATTCCTGTGCTGTTCATAGGGGCTCAGGCTGATTTATAGCAGCAATTTCACGGGGCATTTGTGAGCCCCGTGCCATTTTCAAAGGTTTGGTCCCTGGGAAGAGCATAATGCAATCACTGATAGGATCAGGAATTCCCTGAGCAGATAAACAGCGTTCTCATCCCTCTTGCTGTCTGTGGCAGTGCTGGAATTGCTCTCCTCCCCAGCCTGCTCCTGTCCCACCGGGGGCATTGGCAGCTGCAGCAGCCCTGTGCCAGGTGTGAAAGTGCATTTTTCATTCCTCCTGTGTTGGTGCAGTGGGTCTGGTGCCGGCTCTGTCCTGTAAACCACACGTGGTTTGTGAAGCAGTTCAGTCACCGTGGCACGCTCAGGAGCACGGATTCGCACAAATCCCTCCCAAGATCAACTTGCAAAGTCGTGTGAGAGCACTTAGTCATGGAGGGAGATTGATTGTGGTGCTGACCTTGGAGCAGAATCATGAACTGGGTCCTTCCAGCCACCAGGGCCCCTTTGGCAGCACCAAACACTGAGGTTCTGTCCTGGCATGAACTTGGAACCAAAAGTTATTTTGGTGCTCTGGCACAAATACCAGGAAGGGCAAAACCCTAAAAAATGTGAAAAATGTGCAAATTAGATGAGCAGAGAACAGCCATGCTGAATTGAAGTGGCGTGGCACTGCATTGGGAGCTTCAAAGAACACATCCCTCCGTGGCGTGGCTGAGGGAGCCTGTGGAAATGGTGTTCCATGGAAATCAGGATGAAATGAGTTCCAGAACATGCAGGGTCTGATGGGTTGGATTGTGATTTTTGAGAGAAACGCTCCTGAGATCTTCACAGCTAAAAAAACACCCTAAATGGGGTCTCCCTAAGAAGTAAATCTAAACAACTCCTACTTAGTCTGAAAAAGAACTTCCTTAGAAAAAAAGTAAAAAAAAAACCCCAACCCTTTTTATTGAACAAACCAAATCCTCACAAGTACAGAAATGAATACCATGAAATAATACAACTCTTGTTTTGAAGTGAGATCGCAAATTTAAAAAGCATTTCCCATGCATTAATCCCGACCTTGGCAAGGAAAAAAAGGAAGCAAGAACCTTCACAATCCTCCTGTAAATCTCTGAATTTCTGAATTTCTCAGAGTTGTGGCTGGATTTTAGGTGATGTCAAGAGGCAGCAGGGGTGCTGGGCCATGGCAGGGAGGTTTATTTCTAATTTCTAATATCCCTTCCTGTTTCCACAGTTTTTTCTCTAAGCTGACAGGGTGAATAGGAAATGGGAGACAAATTTGAAGGCAGGCCTGGCTGAACATGACATTCAGAAAAATGTACCTGGATTCCACAAGAATGAACCCAAATTGACTCTTGTCACTTTTTATCAGCTCTGAAGAGGAAAGTAAATGAGAAACTTACCTTGCTGACTACATTTTTAATATCTTCTCGAAAAAGGATCTGAGTCAACTTTGTCCCCCTTTCACAAAGCTATTTTAGCTCCTAATTCCACATTCAAAGATAAGAATAAAATATGTTGTTTAATAAGAAGAAAAAAATATCTTCAAAGTGCCAGTTATACAATAAAAGCAGAATCTTAAAGCCAAAAAAGCCCCCTGTGCACAGAGGGTTATTTTTAAAACATTGGGAATTGTTGTCTCTCATCAAGCAGCATTGAGAGCACATTGAACACCTACAAAAGATCAAAGAACTTCAATATTCTGTCGATTCTGCATTTTCAGCCTAACTACTCCATCAAATAAATGATTCTTTGGCATTTGTTTGAGTGTGAAGTGCAGTAATCAGGGCTCTGAAGCTAATCTGATTAAGTGGTTTATTGCACAAAAGCTGTCCTATCTCCTTTGCACTGAAGATTAGCCAAAACCACAATGTTCCTTGTTCATAAATTTAAAATTCAAGAATATTATCTAATAATTGTATTACTGACAGGCTGTACCCTGCCCCTCTTTGAAAATACTCAATACAGCAAAAGCAAACAAATGGGTTTCTTCTGTCTGAAAGAAGCAAGATGATGGGGCTGTTAAATTGCTGTAGAATTAACAAAACCTAATCTTTTTCATGAGCAAATGTTGTAAAAAGCTGCAGGTAGAGTAATTTCCTCCCATATTATTTTTGGGGCTTATGCTGGGAGTATAAATGCAATGAAAATGCAAATGAATTGCTAGATTATTTAAAATATGCATAACAGGCAGCCATTCTTTTAGAGGGAAATTTGCTTTCCTTTCTCATCACCCATCTGGTTTGTTGTCTTGTACATGTATTTGTTTAAGATTTATATAAAACCCCCTTTAGATTTTGGGCATCACATTCATAAAATAAAAGTGCCTGCAGTTCTGAATCTTGTGAAATTCCTCTTGGAAAATGGGAATTTGCCTGTGCTCTTCCAGTATTCATAACACAACACCAGCATGGCAGCACATCACACAGAAAACTTCATTCTTTTGCCTCCAAATGGAGATACTTTTAATTTTATATTCCTTCCTTCTCCCCTTACCATGAGAAGTAGGAAGTCCAACCCACTCACTTTGTTAAAAAATATTAATCCAGTGCAGAAATGGTACATTTATATGTGATGAAATGTGGTTTGCTTTTCCTCAATATCATTTACTACTGGTATTTGTCAACTTTGTGTAAATTAGGGCTCTAGCTTATGTAATCAATCCCTTTTAAAAGTCTATTAATTTGTTCTGAATGTGTTTTTTTAGAACATTTTTTTCAGTTCTATTTTTAAATCAGCATTATTTCTTTCATGTTTAGCTTGCATGTCCCAGGGGCTGATGTGGAAAACACTCAACAAACTCCTGTGGCGTGTTTCCTGCAAAACCAGCAGATGATGGTAATGATCTCTTTGGCCAGAAGAACTTTTGAATGCATTGCCTGGCCCTCCTCAGTGAGGGATTCTTTTCTCTCTCCAAATCTGAGCACGTGTGCTCCCACTGAAGTTGCTCTCCTATTTTATAGCAGATATTTGATTGCATTACAGACATTAACAGTATTTCCTGCTCGGAATCAGGTCCAGCTTTTTTTCCAGATGCAGGCACAAACTGTTACTCACAGAATTCTTTTTTCCTTTTCTCTCTCCCAGTGCTGTTCTTTGTCAGGGGGGAGGATTCTCTCTCCCCTCCTGTTGTTTTCTCAGGTGCCACTGAGGTATCCAGCCCAAACAGCTCTGGACTCTGCTTCCATTTCCTTATTTTCTTATTATTAATTTTTTCCATTTTCATATTCTTATTCCATGGTTCTGGAAGTTGTTCCACCTGGAATGGCTGAAATAGCTCCTTGCAGTGTGACTCTATTTATTTATTTAGAAAACTACACTTTTACATTCAAAGAATTTGCACTTCTCTTCCTCCTTTTTTCCCCCCCAAAGTCCACATGATTAAATACAGTCTTATAAGTCACTCAGAGGGTGAAATTATCACTTCCTCTTCCTATTTCATTGGAACTCCACGTTTGCAAGAGGAGCAATACCAGGAGCAAGCCACGAAAGCTGAGTTTAATACAGGTGTACCTGGGAAGGAAAATTCTGTGCTCAACAGTCCAGAGCTTTGCTTGTCAAAGTAGTCCGTAAATTATTTCTGTTAAACAAAAAGAAATTGTGAAAACAACAGAGATTCCATAGTGCTGGAGACCCAGCCTGGCAGATTTCACCAAAAGGAAAGTTTAGGGGAGGTTACAAACATTTGATAGGGTAATGATCAATTTGCATTTGGAGCAAATTCTTACTCTTGGTATAAAACAAAAAAGAAATATTTGAATTTGAAATTTAAAAATAGGTGTTCTTCAGATGGATGTTAGACTGTCTATCAGAAGCCAGTTTGGTTCCAGTTTGCTGTATCAGTGTGGCCAGTTTCTCCTGGACACCTGCACTTTATTGAAAACCTCTTGAGAAGTTTCAGTGTTAGTCCTGTGAGCCTCTTTCCTCTCTAGATTAAATACTGAGAAATAAAACAAAATATGTAAATATACTATACCCAAAAGCAAAAAAGTAATTTCCAACACAGATGGGTTTCAGGAGGTCTGCTGCCAAAGATTTTAAAATTCTTGTGCCAGGGGGTAATTTGCTTGCAAAAGAAGGAAGTGTGTCCAATTAACCCTGTGAAATGATGAGTTCTGCTCCCAAACCTGCCATTTACTGGGACATTGGAGATGAAGGGGCAGGCAGTGGCCATCCTGTTCCTCACACTCTTGGGATTGTGACAGATTCACTGTGTCCTGTTTCTCTGTGCCCCCTAAAGATGAGGAAATGACTGTAAAGGATCAGAACTTGGCCAACATCACGCTGCAGGTGAAAATTAGTAATGGTTTGGGGTTTGTTTTCCTATAAATGCTCTGCAGTCATTAAATTCGACCTTTACCATGCCGTGGGGAGTGCTTCATTCCATCCCAGAATGTTCTGGGCTTGCTGAGGTCAGGGCTGTGCAGTTTAACATCAGCACCAGGGTTTGTGTGGCTGCACTCATCTGGCAAATGAGCTCTAGATCTGCCCTGGGTCTGCCCCTCCCCTGGGGAAACGAGCTGTGCTTGGCTTCTGCACTGCTCTCCTTTGTCAAATTCAGGATATTTCTGTGCAGGTGGAGGTCCTTGATGAGTTTATTCTGATTTATATTTATATTTATATTTATATTTATAATGTATTAATAATCTGTTTGCTTTTTAATATATTTATATATATAAATATAAGATATTGTTAATTTATTTACATACATATATATATTTATATAAAATAGTATTCACACAGTGCATGTCTGTGTCTCCCTGAACTCTACATTCCCACTGTGTATTTTGGTACTTTGGGCTGGCATTGAAAACCCGTGTTTACAAGTATTGTACCAGTCCTTCCAGTGACAATTCATGAATGTGGAGTGTGAGCATGCAATATAAGAGAGAATATAAATATATATATAATATATAAAACAATATAAGAATGTGATCATATTAACGATTTTTTGGTAGAAATGATGAATTTCCCAGACTAGAGCTTTGTGGGGGGCTGAGAACAGCCCCGAGCTGTGGTGGCTTTGGATGGTGTTTGTCCAGGTGCCAGCCCAGAGCCAGAGCTGGCGCTGCCCCACCTGCCCCAGCTGCTTTGGGAATTTTTGCCCCAGTAGCACCTCTGGTTCTCAACCCTGCAGGGGCCCAATCAGACTAATTAGGCTTTCTCTCTTTAATTTTACCTGTCAGGCATTGTCGTTCAGCCTCCCAGGAATCCCATACCTGTGGGATCAGGGAGGGCTCAACAACAGTAAGGAGAAAAAAAACACAGAAAAAAAGGAACAGAAGGGAAAAAACCAGCACAGGAGAGAATTGCAGCACGTGAGAGGTCCCGGAGTGGAAGGACAAGCGGAGGGCAGTGCTCAGTGGAATTCTGATAGAAGTTGAATGAGAAATTAGAGTTTTACAAGAGATTTTTTTAAATTATTGGGCAAAAATGAGAGAAGAGATGATGGTGGCTTGAGTGAGCTCAAAAGATTTCAAACATATTGAAGTTTGGGAATAATTTTTTATTTGTCAAACAGTTTTCAACAGTAAGGTTACTTTGCCTAATTTTGCTGTGTTGATCTTCTTGAATATTGTCCCCATTCTAAAATAATAGCAGAAAAATCAATTTTTATATCATCAAAATAGAATGTGTTTAAAATATTGCCATTGCACGATGTTTCATACAGGTAGATGCCATGTACCTCACATAAATGAGAAATTATTTTTTGTGTTTGTTTAAACATAGCATTATTTATCTTGGAATTTGATGTGCTCCTTCTCCTCTCGTTCCTCCTGGTCTGATATAATTCCATTTAAAAAGAAATTTCTGCATATTTAATGGTGATGAGTTGGAAATAAAACTCCGGTGGAGAGTTTAAAAGGCTGGTGAAGGTCAGAGCTCTGATATTTGTCTAGACAAGAATTAAAAAGTTGGTTTTTGTTGAACTCTGTTAGGAGATTCAGAGTTTGCATTGGAATCATCCAAGTCTACAAAAATACTGAAGAAACGATGGAAACTGGTTCAATACTTAACCAAAGGAATGATTTCCTGTGTGTTTTTTATGGCTCAATTTGTCATTTCATGGAGTCTGCTGGCAATGTGATTTAAGGGTCTGACAGACACTTTAACCTCTTAATAACAACTTTCTCACACTCCTTTTCCAGGCTCTCTCTTTGATAGGACCACAACACACAGTAAATCTTACTGCATTTTGAGCTTTTTGGAGTCACCCTCAAAACATGATTCATTTCTTTTTGTCTGAACCTAATAGGGCAGATTTCACTGAAAGATGACTGGGGTGGTTATCTAAAAGACAGAAAAAAAATTAAAGTTCCACCTGCCTTGGCTCACTAGGCTTCTGTCCAGGTGATGTAAACAAAATTTCCTTCATGAATAGAAGCAAAGGACTCTGAAATAAACATTGGACTGTCTGTAACATTTTTTAAAAAGCAAAAATTTAAGGCCAGAAAAGAGATTTGACTTTGTATTTAGTATTTAGTATTTTTTAATTTTTAGTGCAGCTCTTCTGTAGAACCCAACCCACTGATTTTTAGGCATTTTTCAAATAACACACAGGCCAAATTGAAAGCAAATCCCCCTGTTTTGATTAGAAACCCTGGGACAGGTTCCTCTGCTCAATGTCTTGTGTGCTGCAGCTCGAGTTCTCAGTGCTTGCTCAAGAACTGCTGTGAAATTCCTTCCAGGACAAGCAGCAAAGCTCATTTCGGTCTGTCTCCATTTCCAACCCAGTCAGAGGGCTGTGAATTTAATGATATTTAACACAGATTGCTGGTGGCTGCTGCCAAAGGTGATTTTTTACTTTTGCACTGAATCCTGCATGTACAGAGCAGTAATGCTCAGCAGTGTGAGCACAACTTTGGGTTGAGCAAAAACATGAACACGGGAGCACAGCAAGGGTTTTGCACTCTGGGCTGAAATAATCTTTGTTTAAAGTGGCCCTTAAGGATGTGTTCAAGCAGAATAAATGAATTGGCATTTCTCATCAAATAGTTTATGATGTTGACCTCTGAATTTTGGCTCCTGTGCCATCTTTGCCTGGGAACCTTTCATCCACACACCTTCCAGACCATGTGTCAATTCTTTCCTGCAGCCTTTTCAAAACAGGTTAAGAATCAGCAGCAAGGACAGGATCTCCCAATAGCATAAGGGCAGGATCTGTACAGATTTCTGAAATTGGTTGGTGGTTGCCTTAGAGTACTGCAAGCAGTATTTTTAATTTCTGTGAGGATATACAGCAGCTCCTGCAATGCAGGCAGTCTAGCACATCTGGGACACTCTGAATTATTCTGGTGCTTCTTGTCAAGTTTCTTATTTAACAAGAAGGACTTGAACACATATACCTATAATTAATGCATGAGAAGTCTAATATTAATAGATGAACTTTCTGTGCACCTTTTGTGTATTTACCCACACACTCAGGTAGTCATAAAAAAAGACTTTGCTAAGTCAGATTTTGTCACTTCTAAGATGTTTTGGATATTTCAGTGTTTTTCTTAAACTGAATTTTCAAATTGGACTTGTGTATTGTTTTTAGTTGAAGTCTCCTTGAAGCCATTTAGATATTGGTAAACATGAATTTAAATATCCACTTTAGCGTATTTTTTGTAATGATGAATTAAAGAAGAAGCAAATATATCGGTTTGCTCAACTCAAAGATGATGTGACACCTCATAATAGAATCCACAGAAATTCCTAGAAGTATGTGGGAGTAGGAGTAGCTGTTAGACCCAGAGCATAATTTTTGAATATTTAATATGAAACTCAGAAAATTAAACCCACTTTCAAACTGGCTGCTGAGCTTGGTTTTCTCAGATTTCATTTGTGCAGCAAACCTTGCAGAAGTTTAATTCACAGTGGGTTTGAGCCAGCCCTGGAGCTAAACAAGACTTTCCCTGAATCTGAAACTTTTGATTGTGGAGGTTTTGCCAGCAGAGAGTTGGAGCACAGGAGCAGGGAAACTCTGCCTCCTGTTTGCCCCACAGCCCCCAAGCAGAGGAGAGGAAATATCTGAATTTTCTTCTTCAGCTGTCAGTAAATATCTGAAACTCATGGTGGGAGTTGTGGATCGTTTCTCAGAGCTGCTCCATGAGGAATTTTCCAGCCCTTGCACCCAGGGAAAGGAAAAAGGGAAAAAGGAAAAAGGAAAGGAACAGAAGAATCTCAGAGGATTTTTTTGGAAGGGAAGCAAATTCTTCTGCCTTGGATATATAAACCAGATTTTGGATTTAAGGAAAGGCTATTAATTGCTGGAGTTGGACTTTGCTACTGAAATTTTACTGTATAATTGTATTATAATGTAGTGCATAACACTGAATCAGATTTGGGATTTGTGGCGTTGCATCTGCTATCTGTGGAACAGGAATATCAATATGCACTTATCTCAGAGAGTTGTTATGAATGTGCAGTGAAGGAGCTAAATACTGCAGTGATGGATGTCACAGGCAGGCTCTGGAGGAATTCATCATTCTGTCCACTCAGGGCTTTAAACAGGAACAATAAACAAGGCATGCTGCCCTACAGTAACAGTGGGGATAAAACTGATAATATTGAATAAGTGTCAGCATGTGATTGATTTGCATCTCGTGCCCTGATTAATGACAGATTTTTTTTCAGAAATAATGCGGGCTTTGCTCACATGAAGGCTGAGAGCTGAATTGGGGGTGTGAAAGCCTACCTGGGTCATGGTTCCTAATTTGGGTGCCCGTTTCTGGCATGGCAGTGATTTGTGCAGGTTGTGTCCTCGTGGGGCACACCATCATTTTATTTGCTCTTCCATCTCTCTGGTCCTCACTGTTTCAGCTCTCCCATCATCTTGTACAGGAGCAAATCCTTTCAGACTTTAGAGAGCAACTTTACCGGGGGGTGATGTGGACATGCAAGTCCTGTAAGGCCTGACTGGGCAGAAAAGCAGCTTGAGCAGCATCACCAGCAGCAGAATTCCTGCTCAGTTATGGAGAAAAAGAGAACTGGAATTGTTCATCCTGGAGAGGAGAAGGCGCCAGTGAGACCTTGGAGCACCTTCCAGTGCCCAAAAGAGCTGCAAAGGGATTTTTACAAGGGTATTGAGTTATCTTTTCTGTTACATTCAGATCTCTTTAATTTTACATATTACTGCTTTAATTAAAAATGCTCCGTGATTTCTCAATTTGTTTAATCAGCAGATCTAAGAATTCCTGTGGTCTTCACAAACCTTTGAAGTCAGTGTACATCATACACATTTGCAAATATTACCATAAACTATTCATTTCAAGTGCCATCTAAATATTCTTCAGTTATCTTGATTTATTTCATATCTTTAATGGCCAGTTATAAGTTTTCCTGATATCCCGAAGTGTAGAACATATATAACAGATCTTGGAAAAGCTTTTTGGAAAAGCAGACACCCTTCACTAAATAAAACAATTTACCAGTGCCTGGAAATTGCTTGTGTTCAACACTTGGCCTCATACTTTGATTTCATTTTCTCAAGATGTACTTGTGTCCTGACTGCATTTTGGGATCTTACACTGAAAAATAAACCAGTGCTCCTAAACAATATTTAAAATGACATTTTTATTAGGTTGGCACGAAGCACGTTGCTGAATTGCTTTTAATATGATAATGTTTTGCAGTTTACTGTGCCATAAGTGCAGTTTGGCAGTTGAGTTTACATGAATATTTCATCCAGAAAGGGCCATGAATTTGTAATTATAAATAGACCTGCTCCACAGAAAGAGATGGATGATTCCATAGCTGTTGGTTTTCCAAGGAAGTGAATTGTGGTTGAAGAGTGGGAGCAAAGATTCCCAGCTGCAGAGGGCATCTATAATAACCCAGGGGCTGTGGACAAGAGGGCTGAAGGCCTTTTGGCCAGGAAAACTAAATAATTCCAGTTGGCACTCAGAATTAAGATTTTCTTTCATCATTTCACTGTTTTAAGGGCTAGTATCTGGGCTTGGCTTTTCAGTAACTTCTTCCTGAAAATTTGTAACACACAAGCTGCTCATTTGAAAAAGGAAATGATGATTTTTACATGTATTTTTCTTTCTCCTACGTATGTATCATCTTTTCAATATCAACAATTTGCTGAGAGCTCCTCACTACCACATGGAAGGTATGGGTAGTGTTACTAATTAGTTTGGGAAAGGTGGTAATAAGGGAGAGAAAAAAGCACATTTAACTACCTTTGGCTTGGTGTGTGACTTGATGAAATTCCCCTGAGTGCAGGAGCAGTAACAGAGACTCATTGCTTTGATTTTGGTTTTCTGAGAGTATTGCTTCAGGATATCAGGGTGAAAGTGGAGAAAATTAATGAGAATGGAGGGGCAGAGGGAGAGAATGATCCCGAATTCAGCTGTGAAGGCCATTTGTCCTTGTTTTTCATGGTACATTTCCAACTTCATGGTTTTAAAAGTAGACTCAATGAGGCTTGTGGGTCCTTCCAGCTGAGGGTGTGTGTGGTGATGATGGAACAATCTGAAATGAGTCCTGCTGAGCGTTGTGAAGCCTGCAGCAGATCAGATTTGACATTCAGGTGTTACCTGATGCCAGGTGTAACACTGATATGTGATTATAGCAAAGACATCTTCTGTTAAATTCAAAATCCAAGGAATAATTCTTGGGAGTAGAACTTGGTATTAAAATATTGGGAGAGGTTGAGTTCTCTGTGGTGAATTACTCAGGTTATTCTGTAATCCGTGCCAGACACTTTTAAAAAAATAAAGTAATATGCATTAAGATCTTCTGAAGAAATAATGAAGAATGAGAATCACTGAAGGCATTAATCTTGTTTTGAGAGGTAGGCACAATCTGGTCATCCTTGTTCAAGAAAAATGAACTTAAATGAGAACAGATGGAAAGAGGTGCAGTTATGATGATTAAATGAACAGTGAATCCATCACAGGAGAAGAAATTCCAGTGTGTTATAGACCAGGACCTACTTATTTAGCCTGGTGAAGTGAAGACAGGAGCACCTGGTTCATCTTTGTAAATAAAACCAAGGGTTAAACCCCAGGAAGGGAGGGGAGGTCATTGCCAGAGTCTGATAAAGTGTTCAACACCTGGCATGAATGAATGGGAACTGGGGCTGTCAGAAATCCTCCAGCAGCAGGTTTTATGTGCCAGAAGAGCTCTGTGGTACTGCAGACAGCCTGCTCCAGGCGTTCTCAGCTCTTCCCCTCATCTCCAGGCCAGGGTTGCTCTGTTGTGCAAGGAACAGTCACATCACAGAGACTGACACAGATTTGAATAATAATGCTTCTCTTAATAAATGTTTTCTTTACCCTGCTTGCTTATGGCGTGGGGGAAGTTGCAGGGGAGAAATGCTTTTAAAATTACAGGGAAAGTTTCTTTAGACCTTGCTAATATAGAAAATATTATATGAAATATTTGGAGAAGTGCCAGTAAGCAAGTGTTGGGGCAAGGGAGAATTACTTGAAGCACAAAAAGGTGCCGTGCATATCTTAATATGTGACAGTGCAAATAAATTGTTGATGCCATTATTGTTTTAATGCATATTTAATACAAAAGTCTTCAGGAGACTGAAAGCTGTGAATTTAGTTACTGCTTTTAAAATGACAGCATACATGAAAGACCGAAAATTAGAGTCCTGCTAAGGGAAATATTTTCAGTCTGTTGGCAGAGAACTCTAATTCATGGTTGCCAAAAGGACACACATAGAAAATGATAACCTAAAGGACAGGAGCAAGCGAGGAGTTCTGAAAGGTGAGTCATGGCAAACAAATGAGATTACCACTTTAAAAGTGAATGGCAGGAGAGAAAATGCAAGATTTAGTATTTCTCCATGTCAAAAATAGCTTTTTCTTTTTTACCAAAATTTTCTGTGACAGATTTTTACATAGGATATCTGAATAGGGGTTGGATGCTTGAGATTTTTAATACTGATAAGTAACCAGAGTAGCAGGGAATGGGAAGTGCATATTGGTGGATTGTTGAAGAGTAGAATTCTTTTGCTTTCTTTGCTGGGATCATTTCTCTTCAATAATTTAGTTATTGATTCAGTTTAAAACATGTGAGGTAATAAATATTTCAGGTGGTACTAAAACAAAAAGATAGTTTAAATAGCAGAGGGTTGCAGTTGCTTTACAGAATAATTCCTGATAAATTGAATGGACAGCCCAGGGAAAATGAAGTGCAGTGGATGGAGGTGTTAAGTGATGCTCCTGGGTGGGTGTATCCCACAGCTGAGGGTGGTTGAACTGATTTTGGACAGAATGTTCAATGCACGGAGCTGTTGACAGGCTCAGTGTTAAGTGCTTCACTGCATTGTGCAGCAGCAAGCTGGGCTAATGCATCCAATGGCCTCTAATCCAGAATTGATCTGCTTTGATAAGCCATCCAGAATAACCAGCAGGATGAATCTCCCTGCTTTGGTCATTGGCTTGTGAACATGGAATTATCAAGGAGCAAAAGGAGCACGTTCAGTGAAGTTGGTAAATCTGGGAATATATGATCTGGAGAGGTGCAAATCAGCAGAACAATGTCAAGAGCAAAGGCTGCTGCCAGATCTCAGTGTGTAGCTTACAAACACTGTTACTGCTTAAATTTTTCTGCAGGTGGTGCTGAGTTCATTATTGAATGCATTTCTCCTATTTTTATAATTTTCATAACACTTCAAGAATGAATTATTAGAATTTCTTTCAAAGACAGCTACTACACTCAGTGGCAAGGGTGAATATTGTAAACTTGCCATTTAGCCTTGATTTTTCAACCATATTTTACTGTCCACTGGCAGAAAAACAAGCAAAGCCCATCATGGCATGGCTTTATTGTACCACTGCCCAGCAGTTTTTGTATATTGTTTCCTTTTATAATTTGAGACACGATAACGATTTTTGCAATAAATTTTTTCCTAAGTATTCTTACTGATGGATGATGCATTTATTTAAGCATCAGTGGGCAAATAAAGTTATCCACGGATGACTAACAACCTTGAATAAATACCATTTCACTCAGCAGCTATCCATAGTACCTTAGCAATGCAATTACATGCCAGGACCTATTATCCCAATTAATGGACTGTTTTATATTCACTGTGCATTGTACTTGAAACCCTTCAGAGGCCTGGCCCTCACTTAGCCAGAGGCAAGAAAGAAATGTAGAACAAATCACCAGGAAAAGGCTTTCATTTGCTTTCCAAGATACACAGCGTGTAATTATCCTTAAAGCATAGCAAGGATGGTCTCAGAAATGCCCGTTGATTTAAGTTCCAGTAAAACTATGTATTAAAACCATGATTATGAAATACAGCTCTCTTGTTTTCCAGGGTGATTGCTGTTAACAGCACAAGTAGATATTTTGCTCTCCTCTCCCTGCATTGTCTTTTTTACAATTATTTTGCCCGAGGCCAAGTTTGAGGGTTATTTACAAGGTTCGTGTTTCTTCTCTCCCTTTCTCAGCATATGAAATAAGAGCAGCAGGTCCTGGGGATGCTGCATTTGCTGGATGGGTGAGCAAATAAAATAATTTCCTGAGGAATAAAACACGGGGCAGTGTTGTGCTGCTGCTGTGAGAGATGGAATTTTCCCTGGGCCGGGATTTGACCACGGGACTTTCCCTCTGGTGGTTTCCAGAGCTGCGTTTTTCCAGAGCCATAAAATAAACCACGAGTTGTATTTCTTCTCCTCATTGTAAGGAGCATTGATTGCCTCTCATTGTATATTATAGCAAAGGGGCAGTCTATTGCGTGAATTGATTGCATTTTCTTCGTGATAATTACTGGAAGTTATTGAACAAGGCAGGCAGTTATCAGCAGTGAGCTCCTGCTAGAGCTGAGGAAGCAAATCCACCGATATTTAGGGGCTGTGCAGCTGTAAACAGCACAGGCTGATTACAGTGCAGGAGGAATTTACAGCCTGCAGTGCATCTCAGGGGTTTGGAGGAATCGGGCTCCAACCTCCACACACTCAGGCTGGAGATGTGAGCTGCAGTGAGGGATGGTCCCTTGCTGGGTGCTGCAGGTGCATTTTGTGGAGCATTGGACAGCAGGGAGAACAATCCCCAATTCACCATTGCCCTCAGTGCAGAGTGCCATTGCTATTGCATGGGCAGCTGCTGCGGAGCCTCCTGACATCTGCATGCTGCATTCATGCAGAATTGCAACCTCACCTTGGGAACAGCAATCTATCAATGGGAAAAAATAAAATCAATAATGGAAGGGTCCTGCCAGCTCTGCGGGTTCCCGTAAAACACCATCACTGAGACAGCTCTGAAATTCCTTGGCACAAATCATTCCTCCAGCCCAGCAG